>CM031606.1:51769331-51806883 GCA_018398815.1 Conus ventricosus
TGGCTTGGTTTTTCTTAGTAACGAAACCAAATCGTAGCAGCACTGAAATGAACATCCATGATTATTTTGTCCAATTGCATGCCAACTACTTTATGAATTGAAACAAAACACCATTCACAAATATTGAACAGGAAATACAATATTTTATTCTTCTCTTAAATATTCCATCGATTTCCATCTGATCTGTCGAACATTTGCATTGTGAGCCATAGTAAGAACGCTGTGAATGATTTCCTAAATATCTTTTCGTGTCGGTGCTGACAGCCCTTTCAACATCTCTACCATCCTTCCCCAGTTTAAAAAAAAGACACCCGATAAATTTCAGAATAATTGTAGATCCGTTGCTTGAGATGAATGTTTCCTTTTTATCAAAGAACTTCAAAATAATCTACAGCTCTGCCAAGAAGCAATAACTGACCTTTAAATGCGTGCCATTAAAACCTGAGACAAAATCTGTATTTAAGAAATATAATGGTGATAATCTGAAGCATGTGCTACCGACGATCATGATATGTCGAGGTGTTGCTTGTGCTTAATAATGTCACTTGGATATATCAAAATGCAAACCAAAAGTAATGAAAGATCAACGTGACATGTATCTAAACCAGTGAAGCCCCAACCCCTATGTGATTCCTTCACGCAGAACTGTTCTCTGAAGTTGCTTTCAACGGCTAGGTCCTGCTGACGTGACTAGGCCTTGAAGACAGGGCGAGGTGAGCTGCATCTGGATGTCTTCTCCCCATCCCTTAAGGGGTGAACTCTGCCATCACTCTGGTGCCTTTTCTTTTGGGGAACATCAGCAGTCCTGCCACCGGGGCTCTGTCCCACAGCGGATACCTGGGCTCTGTCCCACAGCTCACAACCCGCTGACGTCTTCGACAGAGTAGGGAGAGCAGGGGCAGATCCTCCGTCTATGGAGGGGGTCTGGCTCCCTTCCATGGGCGTGACGGATCGTTGCTTCGCTGTGGACAGCTGCTGCAGAACAGGCTGGAAGACGACAGGTTTGCAACCGTCTCCGTGGCTCCCCTGGAGAGGGTGAGTTTTCTTCTGGTCCTGAGGGTCACATTCCTGATCCTGGAAGTCATATTCCGGGTAATCCAAGTCGTATTTCTGGGCAGAAATCAAGTCGTCCGTAGTGAGCTCTTCCACTTGCGTTTGGTTTTGGTTGACGTTGTTCTGCTGTGGTTGTTGCACAGCACTTGGGTTGCCATCGCCTTCCTGCTCTGAGACCTGCGGTACCTCTTCAGATGTAACCGGTGATTCAGCCTCCTTCTGTTCTGATGTGGATTCTGGGTTGACTTTGTTCAAGTCCAAAGTCTCGAACTGGTGCAGCGATCCAGCAATGGACATGCGGCAGGCTGCCAAAGAGGCTCTGGCTTGTAGCATGGCATACTGGCTGAGGTGGACAGGATTTTCAGGGCCGATGTACGACAAGATGATGGGCATTAAGAAGACAGAGCAGATGGCCCCCGACGTGATGACCATGCTCATGATCTTGAAGAAGCTGCGGAAGAAGTAGGACTCGGACAGCATAAGCATGGCCACACCCAAGAGGGAAGACATGCCCCGTTGAAGATGGGACCTGAAGCGTGTACTATGGCGTAGCGCGCCCTGTCGTGGCGAAAGCGGGCGTTGCACATTAGGTATGCGGCACAGATGTGTGCTGAGAAATCCACGGAGAAGCCCACGCTCATCAAAATATGAATCATGGACATCCGCTGTGGACACACACATCAAGGTTGGAAAAATAGAAACCTTACCACGTAAGAAGTCGTAAGAAACGGAGAGAAAAGAAAACAAAGAAACAAAGAAAAGAAACAGAAAAAAACAAAGAAAAAAACACACTGATACATGCACGCACACACACACACACACACACACACACACACACACACACACACACACACACACACACACACACACACACGCACACACACACATTCAAACACTGAATTGCCACAACACTTATGATTTGCTAACATGCAAGCATAGACTTACTCTTAGACACACCCAAAGTTTATCATAATTACTCCTGTAAGATTAGCCCCTTGCTGAAAATTGAACAAGGAAATGTGATGCAATCGCCGTTTAGCGCGTCGTCATATTCACGGTGGGCAAAAGCAGCAAACAGATGCAGGATGTCAAACTTTATGATTAATAACTAATGGTCCTAAAACTTTACCATATCTTTTATGTACACCAAATATCTTTCAAAAGAAATTTCATGGGCGTTTTCAAGTAATTGGGTATGATTTTTTAAAAAAATCGGGAAGAATCGGAGCTTTAGCCTACGTTACCAGTATATATTCTTCTTATTAATGCATCTTCCTACAGTGTCATTATTATCAATGTTTTTGCCGTGAGAATTAAACAAACATACCAAAAACAAAATACGGAGGAATAGAACCTCCTGCCTGCATCCTGTTTGAATGTTTAAACCATATGATGCATTTACAACACTGTCGACATGATATTTTTGTTTGTTTGTTATCAACATTTCTGCAGTGAGAAACAAACCAAATACGGAGGAATGGGATCTCCTTCCCCGCACGCTGTTTTAATGTTTAACCACATGATACATGTTTAACTGTCGACTTGATATGTATATCTTTCTTTGTGTGTGTGTGTGTGTGTGTGTGTGTGTGTGTGTGTGTGTGTGTGTGTGTGTGTGTGTGTGTGTGTAAAACATACCTTTCACCGACGAAGGCTGTCCGAATCTATAGGATTTTAAACATTTAACCTTGAACAAAAAATAATAAAAGAATCAAAGGTTTTCCGCAGTTAAATGATTGATAAAACTGTATATCAATCTGGTATTATCCCCAATCAATACGAAAAAGACTGAAGTGATGCACCAGCCAGCCCGGGAAAGCCATGCGTTGAGCCAGTCATCACCATCACTGGAGAGCAACTGAACGCGGTGGATAAGTTCACCTACATACGCAGCACTCTGTCCAGAAATGTTGTCATCGACGATGAGGTGAATGCCCGGCTCGCCAAAGCTAGTGTCACTTTTGGCAGACTCCACAAGAACGTATGGAACAGGAGAGGCATCACGCTAGAGACCAAGATCAAGGTGTATCGGGCCATAGTTCTCACCACACTGCTCTATGGCTGTGAAACATGAACGGTTTACCAGCGTCACGCCAGGAAACTGAACCATTTCCACACCACCTGCCTCAGGAGACTCGTGGGCTTTAAGTGGCAAGATAAGATTCTGGACTCACTTGTGCTGGCCTGCCTAGCATCTTCACCATCCTGATGCAGTCACGGCTTCGCTGGGCAGGTCATGTAGTTCGCATGCCAGACCATCGGCTGCCAAAGAAACTTGTTTGGCGAACTACAACAAGGAAAACGCTCTCATGGAGGCCAGAAGAAACGTTTCAACGACAACCTCAAATCTTCCCTGAAGGCCTTCAACATCAGCCACACAACATGGGAGCAGACTGCCCAGGACAGAGACGGGTAGCGATCAGTTGTCCGCAAAGGCGCAGAAACCTGTGAAAGTAACAGAATTGCTGCAGCTGAGCAGCGCAGGATGATCAGGAAGACCAGCGCCAACAGATCTCCAACTGCAGCCACCACCCCTGTCCATACTGTGATAGGTCATTCCGGGCGCAGATCGGCCTGACCAGCCATCTGCGCACTCACCCCCGATCCCAGGATGACTAGATGGTCTTCGTCGTCTCGACGGACAAACAACACATCCCCATGGACCCATTTTTCATAAATCCAGTCTGATCTTCATTAAACTGTATATTAATCATAAAATTAAGCAACATTTGCCTGTAAATTTTAGTTTAATTGAGATTATTTAGAGTATAGTGACGGGAAGGAGCATTCACATGAGATGCCGAGCGCTGGAACATCGCCACTTCTTACATGTGGTTGACCTCAGAGTACAAACTAATTAAGGGTGGAATTGAGAAATGTTAGAACTGTGAATTAAGGACATGCAAATGCTCCTGCCCATCACAATACTCCAAATAATATCAATTAAACTTCAACTTACAGGTGCGTCTTGTCTAATTTTATGATTATCTCCCGCATAGCGATTGTTCATTCACACTCACGTGAAGCTTTAGGGAAGGAGGTCAACGCAGCAACTACACAAGCTGCAGAGTTTCTAACATTTTATATGCAACTACATTTTTCACACTTAGAATGGGGCCACAGGCTGTCAGAATGATTGCATTCATTTTATTTATAAATCTGTCCATGATGCTGAAGCTCTTGTTTGACTCGACAGGATTGCAGTAAAACCTGCTGAAAGTACTTTTTCTTGACCAGCCAATGGCTGCTAGACCTGAATCGACAGGCACATCCCTACTAAAATCTGCTGATGTACTAGCTGCTCTAGTACTATGTGTTGAAAAGTTTGAAACGTCCACTTCAGTTAACTCCAGCTCTGCCTCATCCATCTGGAGAAAGTATCGCTCGAGACATGTCATTTGGTTTTACGTAGGAAATTGATAGTTCTATCCCTTGTCCGAGTTCTTTGTGTTCTCTTCAAACATTCCTGTATATGTACAACAATATACAGTTTTTGGCTTGGAAAACACATCAGTTCTGATGGCTTTGCATGCTTTTCTGAATTTGACTGTTGAGAATTAAATAGTAAGTTACTGAACACTTTCCACTACTAATTTTACTGTAACCAATAGCAAAAGCAAGGAGAGTTGGCCTCTCTGATTTGACACAAATGCAGAAATCATTACCAGTTTCAATGTGAAGTATTTGAGGTCCATTTTCTCTACAGAATCCCAGTATGCTAAATACTGAACAACAACATCAACATCCCAAACTGCCTGAAATTTCGGAGGTGATGGTCTATTTTCAAATGCGATGAACAACTGGACGATGAACGACAACCTAACGAGTCTCCCCCTTGGGTGCTTGGATAAACAGAAACAGCACTTCTGGCTACGTTTATCGTATTGTGGTTTGCTCCTGTACTGTACAGTTCTGCAAGAAAATTCGGTGCATCCATACCCCTCCCCCCCTCTCTCTCTCTCTCTCTCTCTCTCTCTCTCTCTGTCTGCCTGCCTGTCTGTCTGTATGTATGTGAGTATGTTAGTCTGTATGCATACAAGTATGTATGTATGTATGTATTTTGTATGTATATGTCTGTAAAGCATGTTCATTTCTGTCTACTCCAGTCCTTCCTGCTCTTTAACATTTTTAGTAATACTAGTGTGTATACTCATTTGAATGCTTTGTTTGATTGATATTGCTTGACCTTCTCTTTGAGAATGACACTCCTCAGATGGTTGTTAGTAGGAAAATGACACTCTTGAAATGTCCGTTAGCAGGAGAATGACACTCCTTAGATGGTTGTCAGCAGGAGAATGTTACTCCTCAGATGGCTGTGAATAGGAGAATGACACTCCTCAGACGACTGTTAGCAGAAGAATGACACTCCTCAGACGGCCGTTAGCAGGAGAATGACACTCTCCAGATGGCCGTCAGTACTTCCCCGAAGATGGAGTGTGGCTGCCTTAATGACGGGATAAAAAACGGTCATACACACAAAACTCCACTGCCTGTCTATACAGGCAGTGTCCACAGGAGTATCAGCCTGCGTACGCAGAATGACACTCCTCAGATGATTGTCAGCAGGAGAATGACACTCCTCAGATGGCCGTTAACATGAGAGTGACAGTCCTCATATGGCTGTGCGCAGGATAATGACATTCCCCAGACAGCTGTTAGCAGGAGAATGACACTCCCCAGATAACTGTTAGTAGAAAAACACTGCTCAAATATTTGTTAGCAGGAAATGGTACTCCTCATATAGCTGTTAGCAGGAAAATAATTCTCCTCAGAAGGCCGTTAGCAGAAAAATGACACTCCTCAGATGACTGTTAGGAGGAGAATGACCTGACAAGAGAGTGACACTCATCAGATGGCTGTTAACAGGAGAAAGGTACTCCTTAGATAGCCGTTAGCAGGAGATTGACACTCCCTAGACGGCTGTCAGTAGAAGGTTGACACACCCCAGATGGCTGTTAGCAGGAGAATGACATTTTTTTTTCAGATGACTTTTAGCAGGAGTATGGCACTCCCAGTCAGAATGACACTTCGCAAATGACTGTCGGCAAAAAAGGCACTCCTCACGTGGCTGCTAGCAGGTGAATATCATCCCTCAAATGGCTTTTGGTAGGAGAATAATACTCCTCAGAAGGACGTTGGCAGGAGAATGACAGTCTTCAGATGGCTATTACAGAACAACACACCTCAAATGACTGTTATCTGGAGAATGACACTCCCCAGATGGCATTTAGCAGGAGAATGGAAAATCCTCAGATGGCTGTTAGTGTGAGAATAACACCCCTCAAATGGCTTTATTATCAGGAGAATGGTACTCATGTGGTCGTCAAAAAAGAAAATTGCACTCCTCAGATGGCTGTTGGCAAAAGAATGACACTCCTCAGATAACTGTCAGCAGGAGAATGGCACTCCTCAGATGACTGTTAGCAAAAGAATGACACTCCTCAAATGACTGTCAGCAGGAGAATGGCACTCCTCAGATGACTGTGACTAGGAGAATGGCACACCTCAGATGACTGTCAGCAGGAGAATGACACTCCTCAGATGACTGTGACTAGGAGAATGGCACTCCTCAGATGACTGTCAGCAGGAGAATGACACTCCTCAGATGACTGTCAGCAGGAGAATGGCACTCCTCAGATGACTGTTAGCAAAAGAATGACGCTCCTCAGATGACTGTGACTAGGAGAATGGCACTCCTCAGATGACTGTCAGCAGGAGAATGACACTCCTCAGATGACTGTCAGCAGGAGAATGGCACTCCTCAGATGACTGTTAGCAAAAAAATGACACTTCTCATATGACTGTCAGCAGGAGAATGACACTCCTCAGATGACTGTCAACAGGAGAATTTTGCACTCCTCAGATGACTGTCAGCAGGAGAATGGCACTCCTCAGATGACTGTTAGCAAAAGAATGACACTCCTCAGATGACTGTCAGCAGGAGAATGGCACTCCTCAGATGACTGTTAGCAAAAGAATGACACTCCTCAGATGACTGTGACTAGGAGAATGGCACTCCTCAGATGACTGTCAGCAGGAGAATGACACTCCTCAGATGACTGTCAGCAGGAGAATGGCACTCCTCAGATGACTGTTAGCAGGAGAATGGCACTCCTCAGATGACTGTTAGCAAAAGAATGACACTCCTCAGATGACTGTGACTAGGAGAATGGCACTCCTCAGATGACTGTCAGCAGGAGAATGACACTCCTCAGATGACTGTTGGCAAGAGAATGACACTCCTCAGATGACTGTCAGCAGGAGAATGGCACTCCTCAGATGACTGTCAGCAGGAGAATGGCACTCCTCAGATGACTGTGACTAGGAGAATGGCACTCCTCAGATGACTGTCAGCAGGAGAATGACGCTCCTCAGATGACTGTTGGCAAGAGAATGACGCTCTTCCGATGGCTTTCAGCATGAGAATGGCTCTGCTAAGATGGCTGTTTGCAGGAAAATGAGCATTTCCCCATCCCGACTGCCATCCGAGGAGTTGTATATTGCTCATGTTTATGTCTGTTGTTTGTAACGTGTTAAGACCTACTTTGTGGAGAATTGATCTCTCTGTTTTGTATTGCATATTAAACAAGCGCTAGTTTCTGCTGAATTCACCCATCTGTTTCGAATAGTATGTTAGGTAAGTGTTAGTTTCCAAGGAATTTACATGTCTGTTTTGTATAATATGTTAAAGAACCGTTAGTTTCTTTAGAATTCACCTATTTTGTATAGTATGTTAGATAAGCGTTAGCTTCCACAGAATTCGCCTGTTTTTTATGTTATATAACCGGTAGTTTCAACAGAATATACATGTCTGTTTTGCATTGTAGGTTAGACAGCAAACGTGTTAATCCTAAAACTGCTATTGGTGTATTTTTCAACAAAAATTAGCGTATCTTTTACGAAGAGCGTGTACAAAAATCTAAATCTTTTGTAAAAGCAGGGATGCGGGGGAAGGAGGGGGTGGGGGTGGGGGCATTTGTGTCCTTTCCCTCACACGGCAGAGGTTTCTTTTGCCAGATAGTATCCACCTGATCTTTGTTCTTTTTAATACAAATCACTTTTAAACCGGACTCATTGGCATATTTTGGCACAAATTAATGCTCTCTCGCCGATTTTTTGTTTTGTTTTTTGTTTCAGGGTACGATTCGAAGAAGCAGACACAGCCTGACGCGATTTTGCACACCCAACTTGGGTGTGCAAAAGTCGTTGTACTTAGGTCAAAACCCTTCTGTCATGTTACAATCCATACGTGCAAGTATCACTCTAGTACTTTATCCCTTGATTTTGTTTACATACTTTTGTGTAAACACACACACACACACACACACACACACACACACACACACACACACACACACACACAACAACAACAACAACAACAACAACAACACAACAACAACAACAACAACCGCGACATCGCATGGGTAAACAGGTCTGAAATAAACTTACTTTCCACTTTTACTTGGAAATCCGTAGCATCATCGTAATCATCCTCATTCTCATCGATCAGCATAAAAAAAAGTCTCAAAGTCTGTGGCCCTTCATGCCCTGCTCTCATGGTGACCTCAATTTCGATGTCCTCTCCACGTCTGTGGCCTTGGTTTGGTTCCGTCAGGGTCACCGGTATCGGCGAGTCCATGGGGACTCTCGTTGGACGGACGTGGTGGCGCCCTCCGGAGGGAGAGCTCACTCACGCCGGCTCCGCGACTAAGCAATTATTGTCGTCAGTAGGGGGCTTAGTAGGTGGTGACCTGCGTATGTTAGATCAGAACAGGCGCCACTAAACACCACCTAAGTGACTCGGCAGCAGTGCAGTGTCTCCTCCGGTGGGTTGCCTCTTGACGACTTGACATTGACTGCTCCCTGTGGATTGCCGGTGCCGGGGCTGCGGCGGGACCTGACCGGGCTGTGGCTGTGGACGGGGTGTGTCGGAATGAGCGGCGTGGGTACACTGCCTCTGAGGTGGCGCAGAGGTTGGGACAGCAAAAAAAAACAAACAAAAAAAAAAAAAAAAAAAAAAAAACCCACCCTTACTTTCCACTCTTTTTTACGTGTTTGTTTCCTGGTTTGGCGGGATTTTGTTTTGTGCTGATGGTTTTAATTATTTTACTTTGACTGTTGTGACTGAACTGTTAGATTGGTCTGTTTTCAAGGTGCTCACCTGAAGGTTATCTCCAAGTAGTACATAGAGCCGAAGACACAAGTAATGATGAAAACGATATTGAGGGTGACCAGGCAGACCATCATTATCTGGGGCAGCATCATCATCGTCACCACGAACATCACCGCCACTGCCGTGCCCACCGTCTGACAGACATAGACATAGACATACATACACACACACACGCGCGCGCGCGCATTCCAGAAAAATGCAAATATTCACGCAGTGCACGAGCAAAAACGTACAGAGAGAGGGAGAGAAAGAAAAAGAAAAAAAAAAAAAAAAAAAGAGAGAGAGAGAGAGAGAGAGAGAGAGAGAGAGAGAGAGAGAGAGAACGCTAACCCTAACGACAATGATAACGATAACATTATTTTTTTTTAAAAGGGCCAAAGCCCCATTTGAAGAAGAAACATGCAAAACTAAATGAACACTTTTCACGCACTGTGGTGTATAAAACAATATAAACATATGCCTGTTGTTTATATGAATTACAATAGCATCATATTACATGTATAGTGCTCCACCGTTTAAATGACTTATAGAGATATATAGAAAAATGATTAACAAAACCTTCATTTCTCAACGATTAAAGTAAGACTAAACTAAATAATGATGGCCTGCCATAATACTTGGCAGGAATATATTTTGCTCTTAAATCAGTAAGTGCTGGGCAACACAAAACAAAGTGAACTTCATCCTGTGCAGCGCATCCACACACAGGGCGCAAAAAAAGACCAGTTATCTTTCTTATACCTTTGACTATGCACTGTTATGTCAGACACCTATTCTAAACTTTGTCAAACCACATTTTATAGATTTGTTCATGTTTAATCCTGTGTGTGTGTGTGTGTGTGTGTGTGTGTGTGTGTGTGTGTGTGTGAGAGAGAGAGAGAGAGGAGAGAGGAGAGAGAGGAGAGAGAGAGAGAGAGAGAGAGAGCGAGAACTCTCGGAACTCGGAAACTAATTGTGAGGCCAACAACCTGTACACAAATATGAGTTTGCCAAAAAGTAAAAAGCATGATTGCAAATTTCAACATTCTGAGCTGAAACAAATCGCAAAACTCCACACCCCACGAAGGGATTATCGAGCTAGCATTTTTTCGCGTAGGTCTAAAGCATAAAAGCTGAGCGGCAATATCTCTCAAGCATTTAACATCTTTATGCTGGAACAAGTGTAACACGCTCTGTTCAGTCTGGTTTCTGCAATAGTTTAGAACATTTTTTCTCTTAAGGAGTGGTAGTACATGGGTAAACAAACTAGAAGTGATGCTCAGTCTCAAGACGATCACAAAATGGACAGTCTTTTGATTTCTATGAATATCTGTTGTTCACATTCAACGGACACAAACCGAGCCTGACTCTGGTCAATGTTTGTCTGAAATTGGGGATAGTAATGATGTATTTCTATGGCTCCAGAGGTGATCTGAATGTACGTCACAAAGCGATCGCTTGAATGTCATTTGACAGTCCGGTCTTGACAGAAGCAGTCAATCACCCTTTACCTAAAGATGTTCAAAATTGTCAATTCCTTTCCAACCCCACAAGTCTCCCACACCCACGAGAACCCAACCAAATCCAGACAGCGTGTTATGGTCAGAGCCTAGTTGTGCAAGTGATTTTGCTCACTGTCACCGGAAGGCATTTTGCGTAGGACTATTCCATATGCTCGTTTAGGAAGTCTTGAAATTGTTTTGCAGATAAAACCAGTATCGTAAGGAGCCAATGGTGCTGTCTACATACAGATGGTACCTGCCTGTTTCCCATAGATCATACCATCGGGTTTTTGTTTTTGTTTTTGTTTTTTTACTAACTTTTGAGAGACGTTTACAGGCAAATAGATATATGGATTCTACCATTTCAGCCCCATAGAAACCCATAGTTCTGATGCTTGGGTTTCACTTGAGCATCAAATGATTTGAAAAATCTAGACATGTCAATTATTACCAAGAGCCAACATTGTCTTAATAAATTCCGTGATTTTCTCTTTAGAACGTCGCCAACATTCTTCTAAAGCAGTGCCAAAGGACACTTTAATGGTGAAAATGAACCCAAGGTATTTACAGTCATTGAAAATCGAAATTTTCTTACCTTAAAGAGAGAGAGAGAGAGAGAGAGGAAGAGAGAGAGAGAGAGAGAGAGAGAGAGAGAGAGAGAGAGATGTTTTGTTCTGTAATGTGCTGTGGTGTAATGTATTGCAATCTGCTGCATTGTATTGAATGGTACTGTATCGTACTAAGACCTATGAAAATGTAATGCAGCGTATGGCATCGTACTGTATAACATTACATTGTGTGATATTCTGTTGTACTGTTCTGCACTGTGTTGTATACATTACATTGTGTTATATTCTGTTGTACTGTTCTGCACTGTGTTGTATACATTACATTGTGTTATATTCTGTTGTACTGTTCTGCACTGTGTTGTATACATTACATTGTGTTATATTCTGTTTTACTGTTCTGCACTGTGTTGTATACATTACATTGTGTTATATTCTGTTGTACTGTTCTGCACTGTGTTGTATACATTACATTGTGTTATATTCTGTTTTACTGTTCTGCACTGAGTTGTATACATTACATTGTGTGATATTCTGTTTTACTGTTCTGCACTGAGTTGTATACATTACATTGTGTGATATTCTGTTGTACTGTTCTGCACTGTATTGTATTGTATAGTGTTGATTGCATGGTGTTGTATTTCAGTGCATGACATGCTGTTGTGTTTATTGTTTTTACAGCAATGTATTTTATGGACTGGCATTGCATGGCACTGTATTGTATTGCATAACGATATAATGTGTTACATTGTAAAGGCTGTATTGCATCGTATTACATTTGTATAGTACCGCATATAGCGTACTGCTTAGCATCGCATTGTTGTATTTCGCATTGTATTGTATGATACTATAATTCTATTCCACTGTATTCCGTTCAATTGCGAGTGGAAGTGCAAAGTGAAATAGCAAGCCCTGTTTGGCATGAAGTAATGTGTGGCTTTCCGATGGAAAACTCATAAGGAAGTACTGCCCAGGACACGCAGGTGTCAAAGGAACTGAGAGACAGGTACACAGATAGGTAAGGCAACAATAAGAACTGGAATCAGCTTGACTGATCTGATGTGATAAGAAACCTAAAGAAGTGCCTCAACAAACAAGGTTGAAGCCGCCATACCATGGACCATTTTGAGGAACTCAACATCAACAGAATTAGTCTCCGCACATCCGGACTTAGAGGAAGAGCAAGAAGTAATCTGAAGACTAGCATTGCGAAGTCTCCTAGAGAATGGTGCAGACTCTTACTGGGCCTTTCCAGTGCCAGATACAAGTAATCAAACACGTGTCAAAGGATACCATGTTTTATTTACTGCAAATGTATGTGAACTGACAGGTGTGCACTAATGACAAGGCGCCGTGGAGAAGTTGATTAGCATCGAGGACTCTCGGATAGGAGGTCGTAGGTTCGATTCCCGTCAGAGCCATGTGGGATTTTTCTGCTTCGACCGTCTCCTACCCAGAGCTGAGTTTGCTAGGGCTCAGTCTGAAAGACTGGGTCCACACAGTCGAGTTTCATCCACCAAATAGATGCGTCTCTGAGAGTGTTGCTCAAATTTCCAGACCAGCACTGCAGTGTCTGTATCTCTCGGGCTTAGTTGACGCCGGGATATATTATAAAAGTAAGCGTAGAGTGCAGCCCTGTCATGCAGACTCCGACCGGAATGGAAATCCGTAGCATCCTCATTCTTATGTATCAGCATTAAAAACAAAGCCTAAAATTCTGTGGCCCTTCATGCCCTGTCTCATGGTGTCCTCGGTTTCGATGTCCTCTCCACGTCTATGGTCTCCGTTTGATTCCGTCGGGCTCACCAGTATCCGCAAATTCATGGGGGCTGTCGTTGGACGGACATGCTGGCACCCTCTGGAGGGAGAGCTCACTCACGCCGGCTCTGCGACTAAGCAATTATTGTCATCAGTAAGTAAAGGGGGTTAGAAGTAAGTGGTGTCATGCGTATGTTGGATCAGAAAATGCGCCACCGAACACTACCAAAGTAACTCGGCAGCACGCAGTGTCTCTTCCGGTGGGTTGCCTCTTGACGACCTGACATCGACTGCTCCCCGTGGATTGCTGGAGCCGGGGCTGCGGTGGGCCTGGCCGGGCTGTGGCTGTGGACGAAGGAGGGGGGGGGGGGGGGGGGGGGGGAGGGGCTCGAATGAGTGGCGCAGATGCAATGCCACTGAGGCGACACAGAAGATCGGACAGCAAAAACGGGGGAAAAAAGTGTGCACCAATGAAGTGATGCAAATGATGGAGTATCCATAGAGATACAAGTGGTGGAGTATCCATAAACATGAGTGTGCATGTGTGTGCATGTGTGTGTGTGTGTGTGTGTGTGTGTGTGTGTGTGTGTGTGTGTGTGTGTGTGTATGTGTGTGTGTGTGTGTGTGTGTGTGTGTGTGTGTGTGTGTGTGTATGTGTGTGTGTGTGTGTGTGTGTGTGTGTGTGTGTGTGTGTGTGTTCTCGTTCGGTACACATGCGCACAAATGATTATGTATTTGTGTGTTTGGCTGTGTGTGTACATGGTGCACGCATGCGCGTGCGTGCGTGTGTGTGTGTGTGTGTGTGTGTGTGTGTGTGTGTGTGTGTGTGTGTGTGTGTGTGCGCGTGTGTACTCACACATTCGCACAAAGGTTTATGTGTTTCTGTGGTGTGTGCGTGCGTGTGTGTGTGTGTGTGTGTGTGTGGTGTGTGTGTGTGTGTGTGTGTGTGTGTGTGTGTGGTGTGTGTGTGCGTGCGTGCGTGCGTCCGTGTGTGTGTGTGTGTGTGTGTGTGTGTGTGTGTGTGTGTGTGTGTGTGTGTGCGTGCACATTCGCTTAAACGTTTAGGTGTTTCTGTGTAAGTCAATGTGTAGACGTGGTGTGGTGTGTGTGTGTGTGTGTGTGTGTGTGTGTGTGTGTGTGTGTGTGTGTGTGTGTGTGTGAGTGTGTGCGCGCGCGCGTGTGTGTTTGAATATTTAATTGCATTTTTTTGCTGAGTAATGGAGCTACTGATCTACCTGCTTTCACTTATTCATTAATGACTGATAAATAAGTAACGAACGACGTTGCTTTACTGTTTGATCCTAGAGCAACCCCAGCTTCTACTGCTGCCAAACAAATTGGACTGCCCGTCAATGACTCCAAAACAGAATACATGCTGTTCAATCAAGATAACTGGAACCTCAAAGCATTTGACGGTAGTGTCCTCAAGGAAGTCAATGACTTTCTGTATCTTGATTCGTTGATCAAGTCTTGTTGTTAAGATGGAGACGTCAGGATAGCAAAGGCCTGACCAACTCTATTAAAAACTTGATAAAATTTGGCAATCAAGCCTAAAGAGCAACATCAAAATCGAATTCTTCCGGGCCACAGTAGAATCAGTCTTGTTATACAGCTCCAGCATTTGGACGTTGACAGAAGCCTTGAAGAAAAACCTAGACGGGGCATTAACAAGATGCTCAGAGTTATGAGCATGTCAACAACAAGCCTCTGTATGGAGACCTTTCAAAAATGACAACAACAATAGCAGAAAGAAGACATTGCTTTAGAAGAGGAAGTCACAATGTAGACGGGTCATATATCAAGATGCTCAGAGTTGTGGAGAACATAACATGGCAGCAACATGCCAACAACAAGATGCTATATGGAGACCTTTTAATAATAATAACAACAGCAGACAGTAGACACTGCTTTAGAAGAGGAAGTAATCTACAGACTCATCGTGCGGGAACCCAGATAGAGAGGCAGACCACCATGCACATTAATAGACCAACTGGAGGGAGATAAAAAAAAATTCAAGGTACACACGAACACAGAGACGGAGGACAGAGATGCTTGGAGAAAGCGGGTCATTGACGTCCGACTGATAGACCGACTTATCTATATTTCACCGGTGATGCGTCGGTGGTATGCCATGAAAGAAACAAATATCAGGGTACATCAAAGATTCATGGAGACCTTAGCCTTGTAACCGTTGGCTTTTGAAACTCGTAGGTATGTGAGTCTGGTTGGATGGAGAGTATGGGACAGTTGTCTTGTGCACGATCCGCAGACAGGCATGTTCGTGAGGAATGGCAATGGTGGTGGTGATAGATAGAATGCGTGGTTGCGCGTCTTATGTGCTCCACGCACTGCGGGAGAGGAAAGGTAGAGAGGAAGTTGAAGAGTAGTAGTATGTCTGTTCGTCCATTGATTCGCAGATTTTTTCAAAAATCTATCTCTTTACACACACACGCGCGCGCGCGCACGCTCTCTTCTCTCTCTCTCTCTATATATATATATATCACACACACACACACACACACACACACACACACACACACACACACACGCACGCACGCACACACAGACACATACACACGGTGTACGCCCATACACAAGGCATACACACATACACGTACGCACACACATGCGTACATGGAAGAGCATGCTCACACAAGCCCACAAATTGCACGCATATGCGTACACGCGCACATGAGCATATAGACGCATTTTCACATGTGCATACACAGCACGCACACACACACATGTGCACGCGCGCGCGCACACACACACGCGCACACACACACGCGCCCGCGCGCACACAAGTATACATACGCGTGTACATACACGGAAACACACACATGAAAGTATAGTATTGGCGCGGACAATATTAAGTAACTACACAAGGTCTAGCCAGCACTAGGGCTAATACGCAAGTCAGAAATCTACTAAAATCAAATGCGTTAAACCCTCGTCTTAAATTCTTTCGTCTTAGCTATAATTTATTCATCCACTGCAAATCTACTCACTGTTAGCTATGATTTATTCATCCACTGCAAATCTACTCACTGTTAGCTATAATTTATTCATCCACTGCAAATCTACTCATATTCATCCACTGCAAATCTACTCACTGTTAGCTATAATTTATTCATCCACTGCAAATCTACTCATATTCATCCACTGCAAATCTACTCACTGTTAGCTATAATTTATTCATCCACTGCAAATCTACTCACTGTGGTCTCAGTTCAGTTCAGTTCAGTGGTTTATTTAATAATGTCTTTTTATCGCCAGATGATATTAGACACTATTCAAAAAGAAAAAAAAATCCACATCTAACTTATCATCCACGTTAGTACTTTCAAACCCACATCTGATTTATGCATATTTACATAAGTGAAGTACGCTAGTGGTACACAAAATTGTTGATCTTTATGAAAATTTTGCAACCTGTGACTGCGAAATAACCATGGTAATTTCAGCAACATATGAACCATATAAGACAGCATTGACATTTTCAGTTAGTCATCTCAATACCTTTCTCCTGATAGAGCGAGGTCAACACCGAGCATTCAAACAAAAGATGGGGTACAGAAATGTTTTCTCTGCTGACACAAGTGATAGCATGAGAATATTTAGTGTTCCAAGTACTCAGCCTTAATTTATGAATTAATCTAACAATGTGCCTTGGGCACGAATGGTAAAGTAGCCATTTTTTTGCTTAAATTCTACTTATGTATTTATTGTTCCGTAATTTGGATTAATTCACAAGAGGATAAATCTAAGGGGTAGTTTAATACATTTTCAGCGTTTCTATTTGCACCTTCTTTTGCAAGACTGTCTGCTATTTCATTTCACTTTATACTACAGTGAGATGGGACCCAACAAAAATCGATTCTTATGCCTTAAGTTATGAAACAATGCAGTAGATGTTTTATTTCAAAAAGCAAATCTTTTCTAGCTTTGCAGTCCCAACGCTCAAGTGATTGTAAAACAGATTTGGAATTGACACAAAGCCAAATTTTATAGAAAGCAATTGGTGTGTCTTATATGTAAGTCAAAGCTTTCAGTATTCCATATAATTCTGAGGTATAGATTGAAAACCTCTTTCCTAAACAATATGATTCCCTGACATTTAAAGTTGGTATTATAAATCCTGAACCAGTGTCAGAGGGTTCCATTACCGACGCATCTGTAAACACTTTTAAGTGGTTTGGATAGCTGTTTTCTAAATGTTCAGTTGTTAAAACATTTACAGTATCACTTTTGTTTAACAAAGCGTATTCGTAATCAAAAGAAGAATTTATGTGCTCCCAAGGAGGCATTGTAGGTACCACAGGAAATTCTGGTATAGCAGTAATATCAATTTTACAATGTTACTTAAAGTCAGATGTGTAGTTTCTAATTGGTTGAATACATGATATGTTTGTAGACCTCCTAGGAAAATCTTTACTGGAATCCATCAGTACTTCTTCAGTAACTGAATTTTCAACAGAAAGACTTCTGACAATATATTTGGATACATTCAATATTCGCTTCTCATTTAGTGGTAATATATTTGTTTCTATAGGGCAGCTCGTCTGCCACTGGTCCTCACCTGTCACTCAGCTCACACTAGTGGTGGCAGGACAAAGCGACTGAAGTCCAAGGCTACGCCGACTCTCACAACGCCAAGAAATTCTTTGGCTCGTTGAAGACAGTCTTCGGACCCTCAGCATCAGGCTGCTCCCCGTACTGTCCTCCGACGGCGCAACCCTGATCAAGGACCAAGAAGGACAAAGCAAGCGCTGGCAAGAACACTTCAGCAACCTGCTCAACAGGCCCTCGTCAGTCGACTCGGATGCCTTGAACCAGATCCCTCAGCAGCCGATACAAGACACACTTGCAGTACCCCCACCATTGCAGAGATCCAGAAAGCAATCCTCCAGACGAGCTCCGGTAGAGCATCAGGAAAGGACGGAATACCTGCTGAGATCTACAAGGCGGCAGGCCCAACGCCCTAAAAGCCTTTCACGATGTCCTGCGGAGTATCTGGGAGGAGGAGAAGATGCCATATGACTTCCGTGACGCCCTGATTGTCTCCCTCTACAAGAACAAGGGAAGCAAAGCCGACTGTGGGAACTACAGAGGCATCTCGCTACTCTCCATTGCTGGAAAGATCTTTGCCAGAGCCATCCTCAACAGACTCATCACTGTTTCCGAGCAGAACCTCCCCGAGGCGCAGTGCGGCTTCAGACCCGGCAGAAGCACTGTCGACATGATTTTTGCTGTCAGACAGCTTCAGGAGAAGTGTATCGAACAAAACATGCCCTATACTCTGTTTTCATTGACCTGACCAAGGCCTTTGACACGGTCAACAGGGAAGCTCTTTGGACAGTCCTCGAGCGCATTGGATGCCCGCCAAAGTTTGTGAAATGATCAAGCTCTTCCATGATGGCATGACCGGCCAGGTCCTCTCCAGTGGAAACGTGACGGAAGCCTTCGAGATCAGCAATGGCGTGAAGCAGGGCTGTGTCTTAGCTCCGGTCCTCTTCAACGTCTTCTTCACCTGCATGCTGTCCCACGCTGTCCAAGACCTGGAGAAGGGAGTCTACTTCCGCTATCGTCTGGACGGCTCCTCTTTGACCTTCGTCGCCTCACTGCCAAGACAAAGAGCATCAAAGATCTCCTTCAAGAAGTCCTCTTTGCCGATGACTGCGCACTGGTGGCCCATGCAGAATCCGATCTGCAAACGATGCTTGACCGCTTCTCCGATGCTTCAAAGCTCTTCGGCCTGACAATCAGCCTCGGCAAGACTGAGGTGCTTCACCAACCCGCACCAAACACCAACCCCTCGGCACCCACCATCGTCATTGACGACTCCCAGCTTGCGGACGTTGAACATTTCAGATATCTAGGAAGTACCATCTCCTGTGATGGCTCCCTGGACAGGGAAGTTGATGCCCGAATCAGCAAAGCAAGCCAGGCGCTGGGAAGACTCCGCAACAGAGTGCTTAGTCAACACAACATTCGGCTGACTACAAAACTGAGAGTTTACAACGCAGTGGTCTTGCCCTCTCTCCTCTATGGGTGTGAATCTTGGACACTGTACCGCAGACACGTCAAGAAGCTGGAGAACTTCCACATGCGAGCTCTTCGCTCCATACTCGGAATCCATTGGCAGGACCGTGTTTCCAACCTCGAGGTCCTGGACCGTGCTCACACTACAAGTATCGAGTCCATGCTCATCAAGGCCCAGCTTCGATGGGTGGGGCATGTCATCCGTATGGAAGAGCACCGTATGCCAAGGCGACTGCTGTATGGAGAGCTTCTGCACGGAAAGAGAAACCAAGGACGCCCAAAAAACGGTACAAGGACTCGGTCAAATCAAACCTCCAGTGGTGCGAACTCAAACCAAAAGAACTAGAGGAGTGCGCCAGTGGCCGACCTCTGTGGCGGGCCACAATTCACAAAGCCACAAGCAACTTCGAAAGTACTCGACGCCAAAAGCTGACTGCCGCCAGGGATCAACGCAACAGAGCAGCAGCAGCAGTTATCACGACAACGGACTTCCAGTGCCCCACTGTTCCAGACTCTGCGCCTCCAGATTGGGGCTGCAGAGCCACCTCTGCGTACATCGATGAGCTGCAGAAACGCTAACGTCATCTTCGGATCCGAAGGACTACCATCATTTGTTTCTATATAACATCTATGTGTTTGCATGAAATGGGACTCCCAGAGCTAATTTCATGACCATACTATCCAAGCTTTGCAATCTGTTTAAAAGAGAATTAGGTGCAGAGAAATACACTTCCTGTCCATATGTCAATTTCGATCGGACTGAAGAGATGTATAGATGTAAAAGGGTATGACAGTCCTGACCCCATGGTTGATGACATAATTTCAAGAACGTTTATTTTTTTCTTGCTTTATCAATGAAGTTTTCAGTATGTGTTTTCCACTTCAGCTTATGAGTTAAAAATACCCCCAGGAACTTAACTTTTTGTTTATATTCCATAATCTGACCATCTAGTAACAGCGAGGGTAGAATCTTTGGGTTCTCATCATTGTTAAACAATATAAGACTTGTTTTGTCTCCAGATAGTTCTAATCCTTTGCTCGTCATATGTATATAGATAATTTATCCAATTCCTTTTGGTACACCTTCCGTACAAAGTTTACTGTTCTTTTATTGGAATGCTTCCTTAATATACAGTTAATCCAAATAGCGATATTATCTGCATATTGAACTACATGGGTTGCTTTTGACATAGATTTGGAAAGATCATGGATTAGGATTGTGAACAACATGGGAGCAATAACTGATCCCTGAGGAATACCCATATCTACATTCCTGAAGGATGAATAAGTTCTTCCAATCCGTGTACATATGCTTTTAATGTAATCAAACATTCTTCCAGAAATACCAACATTTTTAATTTGTACAGTAGCCTTGCGTGCCATACGCAGTCATAGGCTTTTAAACATAAAAATATAGCCAGAGTACTTTTTCTGCGGGAGAATTTTTTTTAATGTAACTGGTCAGTTTTACTAAATGGTCTGTGGTACAACGACCTTTTCGAAAGCCCGCTTGCTGAACAGGAATCGCACCATATTTTTCACAGTAATATAACAGTCGTTTTTGAATATTTTTTTCTAAACGTTTACCAACATGAGATGTTTGAGCTATAGGTCTGTAACTATGCACAGATGACCTCAGTTTACCTTCCTTGAGTACTGGGACTACTACTGAACTTTTCCAGATTCTTGGAATAGTGCCATTAATCCAACATTTTTGGAATAATGAATGCAGTAATACTTTCCACGAAGAAAGTAAGTATCTGATGAGTTGATAGGACACTCCATCAAGGCCAACAGCTGAATCATGCGAATGGATAGGATCTAATGCTTCTGATAGTTTTGATAACAGTAAAGGTGAGTTTCGGAAATGTTTATTTTCTTATGGAGGAGCCATGTATTCATCTTTTTGTTCCTCATTGTTTCTGTGACGACGGGTTTGTGGCTCAAGATTTTTAGACTGACTACATGCTGAAAATAAATCAGAAAAAGCTTCAAAAGCTTCACTGTGGTCTAATATCTTAGTAGATGTGGTGTAGCATTTTTGGACCAGTCCGCAAACAGCGATACCTCCTTGATGAAAGAGAAACAAACTGAAACTGTTAAACTGCATAGACTTAGACTTTAAACTCCCGGGTTGTCCGACCCACGAAGCGGTCCTTACTCTCCAGCGATCAGTGGTCAGTATTTCGACGTCACACCAGCTTAACTGTGCGTGATTAGTAAGTCACACTATATGGTCTGTTACCAGTTCAAGTTTGTTCGGCCTCTTCGTATTCTTCCTGACGGTATCTACCAAAGTACCTGGTTTGGCAGACGAGAAGGGGTGCGTGTGTGTGTGTGTGGCGGGGGGGGGGGGGGGGGGGGGGAGACAGTAGTTACATGGCCCATTCACTTCAGGCGCCTTTTGCTTATGATGCAAGAGACTAGAGTTTGATTTTCTGACTTCCTCGTGTGTGATGAATTGTCTTCACTTTCCGTCAGGATTTTTCTGAAGCAATTGGAGTCTAAAGTATGAAGTTTCTTCTCTTACGCAGTTGTCAAGTGAGACGATTTGTAGGTACGCTGGTGGCTGATCACACCGATACAAGCACAGTATGTGCAGAGACAGTTTGGATAGGGGATGTGGGACACGTCCTCTTGACTGCTGGCGCGGGGTTTCCTTTCCTGTCTGTTTTGTTGCGCCGCAGCTCTCCTTTCTTCACAGGAATGGACGCCTTTGTGCATAGAGAAGCGCCACCCAGCTCGATCCATAGCAGTTTTTCCCATGTATCAGGTTTAATGTTCAACGCTTTCATGGATTCTTTCAGAGTGTCTTTGAAGCGTTTCTTCTGACCTCCAAAGGAACGCACTCCTTGTAACAGCTCACCGCAGAGGAGTCTCTTGGGTAAGCGGTGGTTTGGCATGCAAGCTACATGACCTGCCTACGAATCTTACGCAGTAGGCCTGTTAGGATGTCTGAATGCTAGACGGGCCTTCTTGGTCAAGCACTTCCGTGTCTGTGATTTTGTCCTGTCATTTGATGTTCAGCAATCTTCTGAGGCAGGTTGTGTGGAAATGATTCAGCTTCTTGGCGTGACGTTGGTACACTGTACACTGTTTCACATGCATATTCGAGCGTGGAGAGAACAACTACTCTGTACACCTTCAGCTTGGCCTCTAGACTGTTGCCTCTTCTGTCCCAAACAATGGTATGTAATCTGCCAAAGGCTGCATTTGCTTTTGCAATGATGTTCACTTCAACGTCGATGGTAACGTTCTGAGACAGTTTGCTGCCACGGCTTGTCAATTTACGTATCGCAGCGAGTCTCACACCATTTACTGTGATGTTTGGCTCAGCGTAGGGAAATATGAAGCTTTAAAAAGAATACTCTGAATATGAACAGTGAGAGCGTGGTTTCATTTTTGTTTGACTTACTTGGGGCTCCACCTCTAGCACTGTTTCATTGTGGCTATACGCCAGACAGCGGACAATTCATCGTTGTTCTCCGTCTCTCTCTATTATTAATGATTAACCTGCTCTCCATCCTCTTTTTCTCGTTTTGTAACTGATATCTAAAGTTCCTACACGGAGTGGAGTAAACATCAAATTTCGATTTTCGCATGTTCTCATTTGTATGTCTTCCATTACCCTTTGAGACCTTCGGGGTTGTCGGGCGATTTCCAGTGTTAACAACTGGGATTATATATATGTAAAAAAAAAAAGGTGTATACGAAGAGAGAGAGAGAGAGAGAGAGAGAGAGAGAGAGAGAGAGAGAGAGAGAGAGAGGGAGGGAGAGAGAGAGAGAGAGAGAGAGAGAGAGAGAGAGAGAGAGAGAGAGAGAGAGAGAGAGAGAGCTAACTGGCGTTGCCATGCTGGAGCACTTCATCACAATCCCGCTGTCTATCTTCCAGAGCATTTTCTTCTGTTACTCTTCCGTTAGATCTGACTTAATTAATAGCTGGTGATATTTTTTGTTTGAGATCGGTCTTTTGATGGATGTATTAACTTGCTTTCGAGTTCTAGGCTCGGCACTATAATTTGTTCAAAACTGTTTTGGTTGTTTGTCTGTTTTCTTTTCAGCTTGCTTTAGGTCCTGATGTGGCTGCCAAGGTCAGCTGGATTGTAATAAATAACACGATCTGACTTGGCATGACTTGATTTGACTTATCTTGACATGACTTGATTTGTCTTGATATGACTTGTCTTGTTATGACTTGACACTTGAAAGGCAGGACATGACTGCGATAGTGTGCTTCAGGATGATAAACATCGGCTGATATCCTATCTCTCTACAGCTATCAATCAAATAAGCAATCAATCTATTTGTCAGTCTGTCTGTATATCTATCCTTTTCTTTCTTTCTATCTGATCGATTATCATATTGATTCACCCAGCTGCCTGTCTATGGATTTGTTTATCTTTCTGTTTACACGTTCGTCTATATCTGTCTACAGGTAATTATCTATTTGTCTGTCATGTATCTCTCCACTTACCAATCTGTATCTGTCAATCTATCTACATCAATATATCTCTCGACAACGTCTGTCTATGCCCCTCTCCCTCTATCTGTCTGTCTCTCCCCCTCTGTCTCTCGCTCTCTCACCTGCATGGTGGAGGGGAGGATAGCGAGGGTGTGCTCCAGCATTACGAACACCGGCTGATACACAAGCGCCGGGAACTCCACCGCGTCCGCCAGATCGCGCAAGCGCAGCATCATCTCCGACTGCTTGAAGATCTCGATCTCGTTGACGGTCAGCACGTAGCAGCGCGAGGCGATGATGGAGGCGTTGCCTTTGCCCATATGCACATCGTTGAGGAAAATGGGATTCTGCTGAAGGAAGATCCTTAGGTTGTTCATGAAGAGCGTGGTGTTTGCAGGATCGGGCGGGTAGTAGTCCGTGCGGCTGTACTGGTGTAGCCAGCACCGGACAAAATCCGAGTTCATCGACGTGTCTCGTTGGGCGTCGCTAATCAGGCGGCGAAAGACGTCGCCCTCTGAAACACAGGAGCGGGCCAACAGATGCTGGGGCGGAACCTTTCGGCCCAGGTAGAAGAAAGGGGGATGGATAAGGGTGTGGGATGTTTTATTTCTTACGAGTTCTACAGCAGCTAAAGTATTATGAATTGCCAGCTTGAGGAAAGAAGGGTGAGCAGGGACAGGACTGGCGGAGAAGTGGCGCAGGAAGAGGACGTGAGAATTTCTTGTAATTACACCACCATTTAAATCATCCTAAGAGGTCCTTGTTGTGTGTACGGTTAAAGCGAAACTCCTCTGCATTTGTACCAAATGAATAAATGGCGCATAGTGACAATTTGTTTCTTTATGTTTTTTTCTTCCATAACTTCCATCCCAGTTATTTCTTTGATTCTGTAAACTTCAGAATAGTCTCAAACAGCTTGCTCTGTTCGCATATGTGCTGTTTTGCTAGGAGAAAGACAGAAATTTTTTTGTTGTTAGTAGCATTAATCTCATCCAGCCCAAAAGTGTCATCTCTGTATCTGGAATAGTGGCCGTAAGTTGATTTGTATGAAAGAATTTTTTTTTTCTTTTTTTTTTTTTTACCGCATACAGGATTCTTTAGTTAATTCACATCTCCACATCCTACAGGACTGAGAATTCTGTCATTGTGATATTGACGACATGACAATGATTTCAGCTGCGTTGTGACCTGATTAAGGAAAGAGACAAAACATATAGCGGTGCTCAGCATTCAAAGGAAGGTCAGAATCTCGATCAATGTCCGTATTAATCAGAGGCCATTGTAATTTAAGGCGCATGGTAAGAAAAATATTGCGTTATGTAATTTGAAAAGGAGCACTTTTTGACTTGTAGCCTGTACAACACATTTCTTGTTTGTATGGAAGATGGAAGTACATCTAAATCGGAGGAAATTTATTTCGACTTCAATACCACCAGATAAATGTTGTCTGTAAGGGCTTGAGCTAAAAAACTGAATCCCTTTAAAAAGGTTAATTGTTTATTTGGATGGATTCCAAAAGAAGAATTATGACAGGTAGCGATGGGAATGAATGAGTACAGCGCGTGACCAATTTGCATGCTGGCCGTGTCCGACACTGATTTTGTGGTGCTGTGTTTCATGTCGGTGACCTTGTATTCGCGAAAGGAACAAAAAACTGTAAGAAGTACATTGAGTTACCACAACAGTATCTCCACCCGTCAGTTCAGTGATTTATTTCCTATGAGATAATACCTCCCCTCCCGCTCAGGTAGACAACACCTCCAGTCACGAGTCCTATGAAAGAGAACGGTGGAAGTGACGGCAGCCATTCTGATTCTGTTGTGGATGCTCAGTCACCCGATCTCTGTTCAAAGTTTGGAAAACAGTTAAAAAAAAGAAGTTGCATGCAATGCATTGCCCCTCCAGCGGACTTAAAATATGAACTCAACGTGGAGTAGAACGATGTCCTCTTCGGTAGTCCCATGTTCAGAAAGTATTGTACTCTCTACTACGACCTAAATGGCTTATTCCGTTTTCCCGAGTCAAAAGGGCCATCTGAGCTTATATTGAATTCTGAGAACTTCGATCGAGCAAAGCGAAAACACTCAACGTTTTCAACTGGTAAATATATGGCATGTCGCCATTTTGAAAACTTGACACTGATCTGACAAGGAGACTATTAAAGAGTTACCATCTTAACATGCCACACTTCCAAATTTCGCACTTTGATGTAAGCTATAGATGTGTGGGTCTAAGTACGCCTACGGATACAATCATGTGGTTAGGTGCATTGTTCTTTGATAATGCCAAGACTGTGACGTGACACATCTGCAGTGTATGTTGTTCAATGACCAGCCGATTGCGGTGGTCTATTAGGACTGAAAACAGGCAGAAAAGGAAAAAGAAATATACACACTTTAAACATCAAAGTTAAAACACAAACTCCTTTTCAATTCCACAGCTAAGAAAACAATTGTTCTTCGCGACACGTTTTGACATCCAGACAGAAAAAGAGTCAGCTCTCCCCTAGAACCAGGCAATGTCAAACTGTATGCCCAGTTAGGAGTCCCAGTCAAGTAATATGTGACCAGTAAGGTGCCAGAGATCATGCAGAACCAAATGCATTCGACCAACTGAATAACAGATAATAATCAGTGACTAAATAGCTATGCTTCATGACATTGACGAGAATCCATACGTTGACGAACAGTACTTCCCGACAAGATGCAAACGATGCATATGAAGTGACAGGTGACCTGCTTCTGTTTTTGATGTTGAAAGACCTGTCTTCAAATTGTGCTTGTGAATCGACAACGCAAGCGCTTTTGTTTTTCAACAAAATGTCCAAAAAAAAGAGTGTTCAACACATATATTGAAAAAACCAATATGGTTGGATAAGAAGGCTTGGAGGAAAGTTACAAAAAAAAAAACAAAATGCATATAAAAGATTTATGTGCACTAAACAAGGTAGTGAATATATGAAGTATATAAGGATGAGGAATAAATGTGAAAAAATAAAAAGAAAAGAAAGGATCGAATTCGAAAAAAAGTTGCATCTAATTGTAAAGATCATCCTAAAAAGTTTTGGAAATATGTACAATCACAGACCAAGACAAATATTGGCATTAGTCCACTGAATACAAAAAATGGTGGTTTAGCAGTGTCAGATGAAGATAAGGCAAATACTTTAAATGACTTCTTTTCTAGTATTTTCACAAAAGAAGATAATAGCAATGTTCCGATCTTGGAAAGTGGTTCAAGGTCCAGTGGAGTCACTGTAACAGATATGTGTATTACACCCAGTGCAGTTAGAGAGAGACTTAAAAATATAAACCCAAATAAATCTTGTGGACCTGATATGATCCCTGCAAGAGTTTTTAAGGAGTCATATAATGAGCTAGCATTACCTTTCAGTATTTTGTTTAATAAGTCAATTGAATCAGGTGAATGGACTGGAAGTCTGCAAATGTGACAGCTTTATTTAAAAAAGGTACTAGGACAGATCCTGGAAATTATAGGCCCGTTAGTCTTACATCAATTGTTTGTAAGATTATGGAATCAATTATACGGGATGTGATCGTAGATCATATGACTTTGAATAATTTATATACAGAGTGCCAGCATGGTTTCCGTAAACATGGATCTTGTGTAACACAACTTCTACTTGTCATGGAGGATTTAACAAAACTTTTAGATAATGGCAACAATGTACATATACTTTATTTAGACTTTAAAAAGGCCTTTGATTCTGTTCCCCATGAGAGGCTATTAGTGAAATTATCATCATATGGAATTACAGGTAGAGTGCATACATGGATAAGGGATTTTTTAACTAAAAGACAGCAAAGAGTTAGAGTAGGAAGCTCATATTCAGATTTTACGGAAGTTCTAAGTGGTATACCACAAGGGAGTATTTGGGGTCCTGTATTATTTACAATATTTATAAATGATTTGCCAAACTCGGTGGAAAGTATTTGCAATATATTCGCAGACGATACAAACATTTATAATACAACTTATAATCATAATACATTACAAAATGATATTGATAATTTATCCAAATGGTCTGCCACATGGAATTTGCATTTTAATGCGGACAAGTGCAACGTGTTACATGTTGGACGTAAGAACCCAAGATACCAATATACAATGCTAAACAGTAATACTGGTGAGCGTGCAGATATTTCAACATGTGATTATGAAAAAGATCTTGGTGTCACTTTTGATTCTGGCCTGGTATTCGATAAGCATATTCAAAACTCTATAAATAAAGCTGATAAAATGATTGGTATAATTAAACGTACTTTTAGTCATATAGATAAAGATATTTTTACAAAAATATACAAGGCTTTCGTTAGACCTCATTTGGAATATGGCAATACAATTTGGTATCCTCGATTATTAAAGAGGCAGTCTGCTGCTTTGGAAAGAGTACAAAGAAGAGCAACAAAGCTTGTAAAGAATATACAAAATCTTTCCTATGAAGGTAGGTTAAAAACTCTTGGACTGCCTACCCTAAAAACAAGACGAGTGAGGGGCGATTTGATCCAAGTCTATAAAATATTTAATTGTGTTGACAATATTCCTATTTCAAAATTTTTTACTGCATCAAGAGTTGATATTACCAGAAATAGTGTGGATAAAATTTATCATGAATATTATCGCACTAACCTAAGGAAATTTTCTTTTAGTAACAGAGTAACAAATCTTTGGAATAAATTAACCCCTAACATTAAACGTGCACAAAATACTAACCGTTTCAAAAGCTCTATCGATGATAGTGTATTATTGAAGACTATTTATTTTGACTATGAGAAATAAATAAAGACTTGAGCGAGTTAAAGACCTGACCGTGTGAAGACAGATAACACATAGAAGGGACATGTAAAGCCAGTTCTGGCTGTAATTGCTAAAGGCAATTGTCCCTACAAACCTAAACCTAAACCTAAACCTAGACCTGCAATGGCTTCAGACAGTGCTTATGACGTATTAGATGGCATAGTTTTGTGCAAAAAAATACTGTCATACTCAGTTTTGTGCAACAATACTGTCATACCCGCAATGACTTCGAGCTACATGTACACTGTGATAGGTGATATGATGGATAATGTAGTCCTAGTACTGAGCAAAAAGTACCATTGGCTTGAATTTATTCCTGATTATACTAAGAAGTTTTAAATTATGTATTTGACGTAGGGAAGTGATGTATATTTGAGAACTGCAGTATGACTTGATCTGTTGCTCTGATAGACAAGCGATCGTAGTAATTACAGATGCTATTGATTAACTGGCAAAATCACAGTGCAAAAAAAAAATCTAATCCACTAGTACAAAAAGAACCCTTGTCTCATTCAAGTCTGTTTGAGTCATGTCTTTCGGAAGTAAAGTATTAGATATGGAACTACGGATAATTCGCCCATGTTCGGTTCGGACCCTCCTTTACCTTCCTTTGTCTGCGGGGAGGTCTTAGGGCCCATATGACCGAGGCGTATAAGACTTCCGCAAAAACCACGCTAAGCGAGTTCTTCCTTTCACAGCGCCTTCACCCTGCACCTTGCGCATACTCTTCCACTACTGATCCCCCTTAATTGAGGACCCTACATCGTCTCCCCTCCGCAGGACACACAGCAGTTATTTCTTGTCACTGGGTCATTTTATGTGTTTACTCGTCCAGCATAATGTTGATAAAAGAAGAATAAAAAGGGATAAAACGAAAATGAACAGTTTGCAGACTATTTCTTTCCTATCTCTCTTATTCTTTTCCTTCCTTTCAAAACAATTAAACAAGCAACACGCATTATCCCGGTAACGGTCTATCCTCTTGGAAAATTCTCTGCAATCCTGCTTTTTTCCTCAGGGCTGAAAAAAAAAAAAGAATTAAGGGTCACATAGTTTTGTTTTTCAACACAATATCAGACCTAAAATATCCTCCTCAAACTGTGCTTATGACGGGACATAGTTTGAAACGTACTGTCGGGCCTGACATGCTGTGCTTATAAAGTGATATATGACTCAATTTTATTTTTGAGAATTTTAAATGAAACTAGGAAAGTTGAGGCGGTAGACATCAAACGATAACAAAAGCTACTGACGCATGAGATAAAATTAATGAATAAAAGTCATAACACGCCCTACTGAACGAAGTGGAGCCAAAGTCTACTGACCAACGAAGTAAAAAAAAAAACAACAACTGAAAGAGACTGACAGCGTTTCAGGTAATTATCAACGGAGCTAAAATGATAAAGGAGCAACTAATGGTACTGACCAATGAGATGAAAGATATAGATGACGCGCCTGGCACAAAGCAACGAGATAAAAGCCGAAAAAGGAACCTAGCTTATTGAAGACCAGTGAGGTGGTCCCCCCACACCCAGCCACACCCCAACCTTTCTTGTCGCAGCTTCATTTCCAGCAGACTACAAGAGTCGTCATCAGACCGTCTCCGATCAACCCTTCAGAAGATACACCCAGGGCTGTTAAGTTACTTTGGGTGCGTTAAATGGTGAGTGGTCTGATGTAGCAGGATACCCCTTGCTGACTACAACAACATCTTCATAGTGGCGAAATCAGCGTGAGTGTTCACCCTCTTCCCTTCCCCCAGAGTTTGCCACGACTTTCAAGAACGTTGCTTCACTGATGACTTTGACACGAGTTCACCGAGGGCATGACTGTGAAGAGGAAATCGGAACTGAAGACATCACGACAGCAAAGCATGTTGGGTCAAAGAACTGGAGACATTAAATATGATTACAGAGGATAATGAAATTAAGTAATGAGATTCCATGTTCATATTGGACGAATCGACAGGAAAGTTAAATACACCCTGGCGTCAACCAGGGCTGAGAGAAACACATACTTCTGATCTTGCTCGGAAATCTGAGAAATCAGAGAAGTCTACAAAACTCAACTCTGTGGTTCCAGTCGTCCTATCTGAACCCATAGAATTCTTAACTCCGGAACTGAGCCGAAGAGGACCCCTGTAGATACTACGTATATACCCCTTTGAAGGGTCTTGAACCCCAAATCTCCAAGCCATTGCCCACGACGCTTGTCGCTTTACCACACAGGCTGGTCTGTGCCAAAATTGGCTCCTCATCGACCCGAAACGATGATGATGTTGTTGTTGATGATGATGATGAAGATATTCATGAGAGATACGCTGATCACATGTTCTCCTTAATAGTATTTTCCGCGCCACGATTGGTCTTTATTAACACCACGTAATGATTGTTGACTGTGACATGACACCGATTATGTTCTCTTTAACAATATCTTCAACGCAGCAATTGATCTGATCGATTGCAGTCGTTGGCGAAAATCATTATCACACACACGCACACGCACACACACATACACCCCGATATTAATGGTATAGCCAATGTTAGATAGGGTACTCAAGGTCTGACTTGCGCGTTGGTCTCATACGTACGTCAGACATCTGCTGTCGTAGCCATGAGACCGTCTTTTTACTTTCTCTCATCTTAGCCATTCATTCATTTATCCACCAGCTTTAAATCATGCGCAGTGTGATCTCGAAACTTAGCAGGTGTGGTGTGACGTATATGGACTAGCCTTCACACTGACCCTCCCTTCATGAAAGTGAAACATTATGACAATGATCATGATAATCTTAGCGAGATCGTATGTTCTCTTGAATGATGCTTTCCTTGTCATATCTGATTTTCTCGAAGACGAATTATGACAATGATGATGACGACGATGATCGTGAGTGTGGTAGTATTGATGATGACCACGAAGACGACGGCAACGGCGACAACGATGATAATGAATAACGACAGAGACAGAGATCGTAGGCTGTCTTGAACGAAACCTTTCTCGCCACAGTTCATTGGATGAAGATGATTGTCAAAGATTATAATGATGATGACACCGCTGATATTAACTTGAGTGACCCTGATCATGCGTTCCCTAAATCAGATATCTTCGTTGTCCTTCTTGATCTCTTCATCGCGGAAATATGACAGTGATGGTGACAATGACGCCGAAAATGATGAAGACGATGATGATGATGATAATGTTAACGATCAGACAGTGATCGAAATGGTCCTCTTGACTGTTGCATTTTATGCTGTAATTCCTTTCTTCAGCCACGAAAGATGATAATGAATATAATGACGATTACAATGATGATGTCGAGAAAGATACTGATCGTACGTTCTCCTGAACACTACCTTCCGAGCATGATTGATCGATCTCTTTGTAGACGAAAGTGAATAATGATGCAGGTGATAATATTAACAAGAGCGACTATCATCACCATGTCCTGTGTTCACCGATACCTTCCGAGGCATAATTGATCCTATCGACAGAAGCTGAATATGATGTGGGTGATTATGATATTATCGAAAGTGACATTGATCGCCCTGTCATCTTCTCAGTACCTTTCGAGGCATAGTTGATCTCCTTATCGACAGCAAAAGCGACGGCGAGGCGCGAACCAAAGTAGGTCTCGTCCCAGGAGCTGAACTGGAAGTAGTAGGAAGAGCGGAGCACCAAATCCACGTATTTCATGCCTGGTTCCAGGTTGATAGCTCCATACACCGCAAAGCCGAAGAAGCATATAAGGGCCAGCAAAATGATGACCTGGCGACCACAAGATACATAAGGAGAGAGTCTACTCATGAATGAAACTGATGCAAAGCGGGTACATTTGTGACTCTGAATAGCAGCAGACTTTCACCTTATGACCAAATATACAATATCAATGCAGACAAAATGAGTTATAAATAGCGAATCAAAACCCTTGAAGAAGTAAGTGTAAAATGAGAACATAAGTATGACAATCATCCATGTGACACTCAGGTGCGATGATATGATGGATCACATTTACAAAGAAATTGAAGGTTTCTTCAGATGAAAAACCAAACCAAACCAACTAACCAAACACACACACACACACACACACACACACACACACACACACACACACACACACACACACACAACTTACGTGTGAAGTATCGTGCGGTATGGCATATTGTGTTGCGGTGTGTGTGTGTGTGTGTGTGTGTGTGTGTGTGTGTGTGTGTGTGTGTGTGTGTGTGTGTGTGTGTGTGTCCTTGAATGTATGTAGACGTCTCTACACTCGCACGTACGCTGCTGCTGAAACGCAGAAAAGCTTTTGATTGCATAGAAACTAGAGTCATCTCTCCAAGTAACTGTAAACATGCAAACATTTATAGTTCCTTTCTCACCTTGCTCTCTTCTCAGTACACATCAGCTTCTTACCTTCAAATATCAACGTTGTGTTATTGAAATGCCTTGAATGTCGCATGTTCCCTTGGCATTTTAGAACACTCGCAGTATGTGACAGAAAAAAGTATCGCAAGGGAAGGACCTACGAATAGAAATCTCTCCCAAAACATCCAAAGAAATGAACATGGCAGCATGCAATGTCTCCAAACGTTTTAAAAATGACTGCAGAAATGGCAGGCACAAAAACATAAAAGCATACAAGCATCATCGATATCACGACCATCCGTCCCATCTCTTTTTAATCCCCACCCCCCTCTTGGTACACGACCTTGCAGGTGGGATTGAGGATGATGCGAGGCAACAAGAACCGCGGCAGCTTTTCGCAGGGGCTCTCATCCTGAAACTCTCGAGTCGGTATCGATCCCCCGCAACAGCAGACCTGTAACCAACACACGCAGTTATGACAGTGACCCCCCTTCCCCTCCTTTCCCTCTCCCCACAGCAATACAACTGTAGACACATCGTCCCTTTTCTTTCCTTTTTCTGCAACGATGCGCCTGAAACCAATGCCACAGGAGTTGCAGTGACACCCCCCCCCCTCCCGCTTTCTCACAATAGTATAACCCATTTGGCCTAAGTCACACGACAATTTTTTTAGGAAAAGCACTAATTCCAAAGAGGCTTATACAATTCATAACAGTATTTCCAAGCTAAGCCAGACGGGAAACGCACGAAACACTGTGCTGCACGCACATTTCGGCACGAAATGCTGTTTCGTGAATGCCATGTGATATAGCCCTGTCACATGTGACTCCTCCTCTTTCCCACTGCACTATACATGTGAACAGTATTGTAGGATGATACTCTAGGAAGAGCTTGACAGCAGAGGTCTTCAGAGGTCTCCAGAGAAGAAATCCCTTTCAGACAACTGTTTCGGCCCGGAACTTCTTACACACTAAGGGGCCGGGCCACATCCAGGTCATGACTCTCGTATGCCCTTCTACTGCCAACCTTGTTTTTCCGGCGTTGCTGGGATTACAACCTGCAACTGTTGGATGGATGGGCGTCTCATGGCGTGCCGTTTTAGAACGAATGTCTTACCCCATAGCTAACGGACATCTGTTCTAAGATGGGGAAATTTAAGCCTTATGAAGTTCACTATCGTTCATCCACGATCAGATCCAGCTTGAACTCTTTCAGCTGCCTCTGCCATTGCCCTCAGGTTTCTGGTCCTCTTCTTGCCTTAAATCACGAGCTTTTTGATGAGATTTCTTAGGCTGATGAGTCTACAAATCCCCTTGCTCCAACCTACATGGCGAGAACCTGGGCCCAATTTCCTCAAGCTGCCAGCTAAACTGGCATACTCCTCAGTCTTGTAGATGTGCGCTTGCTCCATTCTGCTTTCGCATGGCACAGTGGATAATTTCTTTTGATGAACCTGTGTGGAGAACAATATCCGGTCTCATACCATACTGCCTGATGATTTCTTGTTGAATCTCTCATTCTTGAAGCTCTACTGTGCATTTCCAGTCATCTGCTCCATCCAGTGAACCCTGCTTCCACGCTCTTGATATTACAGCCGTTCAAGACTGTGATCTGTGCCTTCTGCCGTGCAAAACTTTGTTGCTGGAGCTTCAGGTGGCGTAGTGGTTCTTCTGGTAGTGCTAAACGCGTGTGCAATCTCCTTTAAGCACTTCGTTGTGCCTAAATGTATATCTTCCCTTGGTTAGCGCTGGTTTGCCTGAACTCATGACATATTCCACTGTTTGTTTGCGATAAATGAGTGAACACATATGATCATCTGATTTACCCCATTTGACCAGATTTGGATTTGATGAAACTGACTTTGAGAGGTGCTATGTGCCCAGTTATTCCAAGTGAGACTTCTCTGGGGTGCGTTTTCCCACATAGTCTATTGTCCTTGTAGGCCTTGCTGAACTGTCTTTTAGATTCTTTCGGCGTCCTCTTCTTTCTTCATCTGTTCTATTATCATGTCCCTCTTTGCATTCCCTTTTGCCTTTGACCACCATTTCAATTCTGCTCATCTCAGCCCCTGTCTGTTGGTCTGTGTGTGGCCTGTTATTTTCTTGATCTTGAGCTTTTCTTCTGCCACGTCTACTGCCTCCCGAACCTTACATTTTCTGCCAGTCTTTAGCTTTTGTCAGGCTGCTCTCACGACGCTGTCTTCGGAGTCCTCAGGCATGGTTAGTAACCTCGCTTTACCCACTCTGTATTTCTCGACGACTTGTTATAGAGGAAGCTTCAGCTTTGCTTGGCGACAGTCGAGTGCAACGTCAGCGAGACCAGGTGGGACACCCAGCTATTTCCTTGTAAATTTGTTGATTTTGGCCTCCATTGATTCCACAGTCCAAGTGCTGATATCATATATCAGAAGAGGTCACAGAAGCTTCGGGATCAGCGTGAACTGCAAACACCAGACCCTGTACTTGCCAGGGAGCCCACAGTGGTCTATTCTGGAATGCAATTATTTATGCAATATCCATATTCAGTCTTGTATATTCTTCTGCATGAAGTATGGAAAAGCAACTTTTTTCATAACAGCATACCCATGATAAATGCAAATCTGATAAATTGCTTTTCCGTACTTGAAGCTGAAGAGTACACGAGAGTTAATGTGGATATTCCATTATTTAGAGTGTATTCCTCCTCCTTCTTCTCCAAGAACACTACACCTGTAACCGTTACTGAAGTTATTATTGTGACGTCCTCTTCACTTACCTGCAGCTGCACGCACGCATGCACACACGCACGCACGCACGCACACACACACACACACACACACACACACACACACACACACACACACACACACACACACACACACGTCTTGCACGCATTCAATGTTGATAAGTTTATAGGAACTATCGTTGGATGAAGTAATGGCGCTCTTTGAAGGTTCTGTACACACACACACGTCTTGCAAGCATTCAATGTTGGTAAGTTTATAGGAACTATTGCTGGATGAAGTAGTGGCACTCTTTGAAGGTTCTGTGACATAGCAACTACTGTCGTCAGAAGGGAACTTAGCAGGTGGTGTCCTGCACATGCTGAATTTGAACAGGCACCACTGAAGTGATTCTACAGCACCGCTGTGTCTCATCTGGTGGGCTTCCTCATGACAATCAGGTACTGACTGTTCCATAACGGAGCGTTCGGGCCGCGACAGTAAAGCCCCAAGTATGTTGAAGCCAGAATAAGCGGCGAAGTGAAGTGCCGCTTAGGGTGAAAGAAAGATGGGACAACTACAAGGAAAACAACAACAACATCACACACATATTACCACCACCACCATCTCAGAAGAGAAAGTGGAACAGGATCCCTCAGAGAGTGGTGAAAAACACTAGCAAGTTAGTTTTTGGCATCTGGTCCTGCAGTGGCCAGTCTTTTTCTTCAGATAGTTTGAAAGTGTCAATGTGAACATCTGCTGCATTCTTACTTATTTTTATGCCAAGTACCGTATAATGTGACAAATGCAAAAAGCAGCAAAATTACTTCTATTCCATTTCATTCTTCTTTTCAATTCTCGGAACACAAATCAGTGTCACAAGGTTTTGCTGAAGATGGTGTCTGAGCGACAGTACTGCTTAGATTGCAGTTATGATAACAAGAGAGGCCATGACAGAATCAGATAGCAGAGACAAATGGATAGGAACATTGTCGGTGACAAGGATATTTATGGCAAGAATGACATGGTCACAGGGACTCCTGGTGATATATTTGGGTGGGGGTGCTATCGTGGTCCATTCCTAAAAAATCTCTACTGCCTGGCTATCTTGAAGAGGATGGGAATGTTAATCAGCCGCAAGGAGAATCAAGGAGGCGCCACATCAAAGCACTCGTTTATGTGAGCAAATGTTCTTTTAACGACGAATCTTCATGAATAGCTAGTTCTGGCTGGCCCTTGTAATCCGGTTTTCTGATTTTAGCAAGGCATCTGACAATATCCACTGATCCTCGCCATGAACATTCCTGACACAGATTCTCAGTAATGGAAGTAACAACATCAGAGCACATGTACTAGAGCCCATCTAATACTATTCTGTCTCCGCCTACGGTCTGAGGATGACTACAACAACTAGGTCTTGCTGCCTATTGGCATCCGTCAAGGCTGTCTTCCCTGCTCAATCATCTTTGCCGTGGAAATCAACTGAACCCTAGACAAAGTGATAGCGATGCAAAAAATGAAACACTTATTATACTATGCTGACACGTGACCACGAGACACCTCCCATGTCTTCACCGGCTAGAACAGAACAGAAATTGTGGGTGGAGACTTCATATATACTTAAGCAGCTTCTTTAGCAAAACAGCTCGGGCACAGCTGATTATGAAAACAGTTGAAGAATAGGCAATGTCTCGGTAACCCTCGCACAGTTCAAAAGAAATCTGGACAAGCAGGCCCCTCATATAACCCAGGTTCACTTTATAAATCTACATGTCTTGTCCAACCTTCTACTTGGCTTCATCAGAATGCTAACTGCTGAGTCGCCCGACTGAGGAGAATTGACTTTTTTCTTTGGGCCACACGGGATCGGGAGCCTCTAGTTTTATAAAATCAAGACGGATTATATGGCTAATGACGCTGACAGCATTACAGCAATGGTGACAGGACAGTGCATGAAAAGAGTTCTTTTCGTAGTACTCCCACCCCATTCCCCCTCCCTCCCGTACGAAGAATGCTTTCCGCGAAATATAAAGAACAGTATGGTTTGCATTGGGAAAATCAGTTCAGACTGGCAGTGGAATGCACGTTTCATTAGATTCAACTGGCTTCACTATTTTAATGCAAAGCAGTTCTTGC
>CM031606.1:51806983-51818186 GCA_018398815.1 Conus ventricosus
TCTCTCTCTCTCTCTTCTCTCTCTCCGCAACCCCACGTGCAGGGGTGTAAATTTTAAATGTGAATCTGCAGTTGAAGTCTGACGAATGTCAATTCAGTCCTCATTACTAATCAGATACGCTATTATTCTGATGCATGGCAGAAAACAAAGGCTGAACTGAATCAGAAAGGATTTCCATCTATAACCTTTGCCGTTTATAGGCAGCATTTACCTTGTTTGTATCGAATTCAAAGTGGCGAAGTGGATTTTAAAGGCATAGAGGATCAATAAAAGACTAGTGTATTAAAATTCAGTCCTTGTTCTTCACATTCCTCTCTTTGATATTTGTGACATGATTTATGTGTCTGCCACCGTAATTTGCAACATTGCGTAAAATTCGTTTTCGGATTGTGTCAGAAGAGACTGCAGTTCACCTGTCAGTCACCCTCTATTCTTCACCTTTACTTTTCGTGTACTTATTATTTCGTTGTCGTAGATGGCATTTGTATTCTCGTTTCTCACGAATCATCTGTTTTCAGCTCGCTTCTTTTTTCCCTCTTCATTTGATATGTGTGTGTGTGTGTGTGTGTGTGTGTGTGTGTGTGACAGAATCAGGATTTATTATTCTTCTTCTGTCATGGGCACTACTCCACGCTGCTCAGCCACTCTCAGTCGCGCAACCCTTGTACCAGCGGTTTATAGGAAGTATATATATGCGACTTTATATGCGAAGTCGTCATGTGACATCCTTCAGACCAGATACCACACCAGCCTGCGAGTCATCTTAATGGAATTTAGTGGTGTGTAATTTAATGCAACATGCCCAGAACACCTCATAATAATCTTCCAGCTGACAACGCAGAAAGTTTATTTTTAGTGGCACAGTTAGCGTGAATGAGCTTCCTCCTCGAGAAGGCGCCACCACGCCCATCTAACGAAAGTCCCAATGAATTGATCTACAGAGAAGGCGCCACCACGCCCATCTAACGAAAGTCCCAATGAATTGATCTACAGAGAAGAAGGCGCCACCACGCCCATCTAACGAAAGTCCCAATGAATTGATCTACAGAGAAGAAGGCGCACCACGCCCAATTAACGAAAGTCCCAATGAATCGATCTACAGAGAAGAAGGCGCCACCACGCCATCTAACGAAAGTCCCAATGAATTGATCTACAGAGAAGAAGGCGCCACCACGCCCAATTAACGAAAGTCCCATGTGAATCGATCTACAGAGAAGAAGGCGCCACCACGCCCATCTAACGAAAGTCCCAGTGAATTGATCTACAGAGAAGAAGGCGCCACCACGCCCAATTAACGAAAGTCCCAATGAATCGATCTACAGAGAAGAAGGCGCCACCACGCCCATCTAACGAAAGTCCCAGTGAATTGATCTACAGAGAAGAAGGCGCCACCACGCCCAATTAACGAAAGTCCCAATGAATCGATCTACAGAGAAGAAGGCGCCACCACGCCCATCTAACGAAAGTCCCAATGAATTGATCTACAGAGAAGAAGGCGCCACCACGTCCATCTAACGAAAGTCCCAATAAATCGATCTACAGAGAAGGATTTGACACGGCCATGGACTTGGAGAGGAAATCGATACTGAGGTCAAAGTAAGAGTAGAACATGAAAGAACGCTAAATTTAAGACTTGTTTAATATGACGAATGAGAATAAAGGCGACAAAAACAATCCTATAGAGTTTCATTCTGGTATAGAATCGTGATTTGCTGTGTTCTGCGATTCGTATTACAGTATATTCCAGCCTCAATCAGGCCCAAGAGATAAGATACCTGCAGAGTTATCAGGAAATGGAAGCAACACTAAGAAATGTCCATTAAGGGGATGCCTCTCAATCGTGTGAATCCATTCTTTCAATCTGAGCCCATAGCACGTTCACTTCTGGGTAGGAGCTGGCCTGGACCGAAAAAATCCGACCAAAAATGCCTCTGATGGAATCGAGCCCACGACCCTCCAGCGCGAAAGTCTGTATTTCTAACACTGCACCGCGACGGCTGATTTATCACCATCTTTTATATGAAATGTCCAGCATCGACTAGGATGTCATTCTGGCTTGGGGGGCGATTGTCCAGTTTTATTTCTAAATATCATGATTCCGGGGGAGGGGAGAGAAGGGGAGGAAGTAATTATATGTACAATCGCTATTGTGTGGAAGTAGATATGTACACTTTGTCTTAAACACAAAAAGATGTAGTTTGAATTGTTCTTTGTGTCTGGAATTTTCTTGATGCAAGTCGAACGTCCACCATGTCTGCCGTGCTGTGGACAATAGACAGTGCGAATTGAACTCCTTTATGTGTGTGCGTGTATGTGTGTGTGTGCGTACGCGCGCGCGCAAAGATTGGGGGTGAATCGGAGCGGGGAGGCAAGGAAAGGGGGAAGGGATGAAGGAGGGGGAGTACAAGAGAATTTCCCAGTATCTCCACTACCGTACCACTCCACCTCACCCATCCCGTTCCCACCGATTTCAACCCGTCTTCCTCCCCTACCCCTCCTTCAGTTCCCGCGCTCTATCCCTTCTTGCCACCTACACCCTCTCACTAACTCTCCTCTTCCACTTCCTCCCCTCTTCGTGTCCCTTCAAGCGATCGCAAGCGCATGGGTGAACATGTTTCCTGACTCCACGAGCTGGAACTTCGATGCCTTCGGGCTGGTGGACGTGCCGTCCAACGCCATCCTGCTGTTCCGCGTCGGTGGCAAGGACAAGTCCACCCAGGACACCTACACGGCGGCCGACATCAACGTGGACCAGGAGACGTACAATCTTTTCCGCTCGGAAGTGCTGCAGGAGATCGCAAAGTGGTGGCTGACATCAGAAGATCACCGTGAAGGTCAGGAGGCTACCTCAGAGGGGACGGAAAGATGCAGAATGAGGGTGGGGGTGGAGGAGGAGAAGGAATTTGTGGGATGAGGGGAAAGAGAGAAAAGTGAAAGGGGAGGGGACTGAAAGAGAGCGAGACGGAAGAGGAAGGATGGCTGGGCGTGGGAGTCGAAGTGGGGATTTGGCAGGAAGCGTGAATGCGGTCAAAGAAAGAAGGAAGTGGGGGGGGGGGGGGGGGGGGGGGGGCGAGAGATGAAAGGATGGGAATTACGGTGAGTGTTTGTATCAGTCGTAGCTTTACAGGAGTTAAACAATCGATTCATTTACATTCAGGTGGATGGTAAAAAGTACAGCGTTGAGGACATTTGCGCACGGACTTTACATGGGTGTGCCGTGGATGGGGAGCAGTACCTAGACAATAGGTTTGTCCAGGCTGTCCGGGCAGGTAACGTGACATACCCCAACTACCGTCACCCTCGCGGGCCTGTGGACCTGTCACTGAATCTGGTGGGCGTCAAAGTGGAGAACGGCTTTCTAAAAGCTGCTCGGGTCCTTAAGATCAGGTCAGAGACGTTTTAGAGTTGTATGCACTCGAAAGTAAGATGCTGGGAGCTCCTCCGACAATTCAGGGGACGTACTAATTTTTGAGCATTGGGACAAAAAGAATGCTGAACATAATTCGGAAATTCTCTTGAACCTCTTGCCTCACAAGACAACATGTATCTTGTTCATATAGAAGATGAAGTGGATTTGAAACGGAAAAAAGTAAAATTAGATTCTCGATTGATTAAACTTCATCTTGATTTTCATCTGTAGAATCACATGCGTAAGTCGCAAGCCGCAGCTATGACAGGGATGCCTGCTATTCACAGACTGTAGCGGAGATATGGCGATATTAGGCCCTTTCGTAAATTAAGCCTTCCCATCTACAGCATTTTCTGTCTGGAGCAACACACTGAGCCAGCACCGCTTTGCTTCCAGCTCCAACCAAAGCGACTGTGACAGTATGAAGTTGAAATATTACATATTTACTGCTATAATATATAGCGATAATGGGTGTATGAAATAAACAAACATCGTTTGCAAATATCTGAAATCGCGAACGTAGGGCTGCCTTAACACATAAGGACATGATACTATATATGATCAAAGAAAACCTCAGATCAATGCAGTCTTTCGTCTTTTTTCCCAGATGACTTATGTAATTGGTCACAACAAATGTAAAAAGTACCAATGATTCTATCACTCCACTCCACTAACACTGTACAAGAAAGCAAGAGAAGGAGGGGAAAGTGATGGGTCGAGGGAGCCCAGCCTGAATCGATTCTAATAGGCGTGCGCAGTGGAAGCCTCTGGTACCACTTGGGTGTTTGTCCCCGCCTTAGCCACTCAGTTCGCACACGGTCGGCTTACGCTGAAGATTTTTTTAGGCTGATCAGAATGTAGGTAGAAAGAAATCATGTACACAGAATGTGGAGTTCGAGTTGTGGGTGTTAAAAAATCATAATCAATATTTGAAAATCTGATTGCAAAATATGAGCATCAATTTTAGAGTTTGAAACAAAATTAGAACTTATGCGAGTTTGAAAACAAAATTAGAACGTATGATATCTGACCTTGCCTCCCAAATACCTTCTACACCCTCGAACATTGGCCCGGTGTCGTATAATATCTGGGAACCGTGATGTCTGGGAACGTGTTCCCAGATTTACCGTGATATCTGGGAACGCGTTCCCAGATTTCCTGAACTTCCAATCGTGAAATCTGGGAATTTATGAAAATCATGCCAAGAAATTAATGGAAAAAAAGTGACAAGAAGGCCAAAGATCTCAATTGCACCTAAATAAATTGTTTCCTACCTTATCTCGAAAATCCATTCTTTTTTCGTCTTCTTTCTGCCCTTCTGAGCTCTGAAAGACCACGTTCCCAGACATCACGGGCCTTCCCAGATATCACAGTACATTTTGGGAACGCGTTCCCCAAAATCTATGATATCTTGGAAGCCTTCCCAGATATCATGTTCCCAGATTTCACGCGACACCGGTACTAAAAGTAAAGTAAACGAGAGATCTACGGTAGAAGCGAAAAACGAAGCAATGTGGAAAACAGAACTAATGCAACGATTTGAGCGAAGACGGCTGAGACTCCGATTTCTGTATCTGTAATGAAACATGATTATGATGCGATTCTCCCTTACTAAAGACGACAAGGATGTGTTTATTAAAGAACTCGATTACAAACGTGAAAGTGACGAAGAAGCTGGGCGGCAGTTCTCACCATCATAGGAAAAGTCATTTATAAATGTTCTTCGAAAAGTTTTCAGACAAAAAAGGTTCAAAAACTGATTGAAAAACACGTACATCCAGCCAACTGCGGAAAACCGTGTGTGCAAATTTTTCAGCTACGAGATTGCATCGTATCTATTGAGCTTCAGACCCAGTTTCCAGGAATACTTTCTTTGTTGGGTCAAACAAGTACTTGAAACAGACATAATCCAGCAGTATTGAAGTCACAGTACACGTTCTTAGCACCAATGCCACTGCGTCCTGATACATCTCTTGTGCTGCAGGCTGGCGTAGTCAAAAAAACTTTCTGTAAATTCTACAATAAAGCGGGTACACCAAACTCAGACAGTTGGTAATGGTCACTTTTATAACAAAAAGTTAATGCCTACATGTGAGTCTACTGTTGTGTTGTATACAGCTTCGCAGGACATCAAATGGTTTTGCAATTTATTACAAGGCCTGCACTGTCATTGGATGAGGTATGCTGTTAGTCCACTAGCCGCTCTGAAATCTCGCGTGATTTCTCTGGTCGAGAAATAGATGAGGAATAAAAGTATAATTATACTAGGCTTACAATAGGAAGGTGTAATTTGATAATTGTTTCAGCTGGAGAGAAGAGTAATTACGTGCCTTCCATAGTGACTCAGATACACTTTATGAAAATACTCCCCCTGTTGCAAGCCCAGTGGAAAGACAATGCTAAAACCTGACTTATTTAGTACGCATTCTGTTGCTGTACCTCGCGTAAATTCGTTTTCCCATCAGTAGACTCGTCTTCCCATCGTTAGCTTAGTTTCATTATATAATTAACATTTTTAGTGTATCAGTAGTTTGAATACAACAAAATAATCCCTTTCCCTCAAATTTGGTCTCTTTAAATGTTTGCTTTGCACATAGATGACATATTACATTACCATATATTAAAATAAAATGACAAATGTTACATTACACTTTTGAAGACCGGACCATCTCATGCGGCAGAGATGAAGATGAAAATATACAAATTACTGAATGTAGGACCAACGTAGGCCACTTATAGAATAGTTGAGTTTAACGTCCTCACAGCAAAAGCTTTTAGGGACAAGTTGTTCTTTCGCGGTTGTCTTGGATGCCTTGATAGGACCGTGGTGGAGTTGGTCGGTGTTGTCCTATGGTGGTGGTCGTTACTGTTGTCTTCCTTCGTTGTAGTTGCTGGCGTTCCTTTCGTCTTCCACTGGGGTGGGTTAGAACCGGTCGTCGAGTCCAGGTGACATCAGGGCGTTGGCGAGGATCCTCATGACCTGTGTCCCGAGGGTGGGGTGTGACAGTAGAAACTCATGCAGGTGTAGTTGGTGCGTTCGTCTATAGCCTCTGATGGCAGTCATGGCGTCGGGGAGAGCGGTGCAGTCATTAGGGCGTGGTGGAGCGAAGCCTCTGTCCCCACTGGCAGGGTAGGTTCAGGAAGACACATCTGTGGTATCCTGTCCGGATTCGTCGGAGGGTTTGCTGGATTCCTCTGGGGAGTCAGAGTCGTGAAGGTTTCCTCTGCATGGGGTTGAACACCGTCCTCGCTCTGCACATCAAAAATCAGTAATTAAAGGAACAGATCTTGCCCTGATGCGGCTTCCTCCCACACCGGAATCAGGGGCAATGACATGGCAGAAATGAAGGGCATGACTAGCAGACATCGCCGCCAAAATCGCCACAAAAACCGGCCACCCGGTTAAGCTACGAATGCATCTGGCCGAAGTTACCAGCAAAGCCCGGCAGGCTGCCTACGACACCAAGAACGACCCTCTGAAGCCACTTATAGGTATTTGTTGTTGTTGGCATCCGTTAGTCTCGGGAGACGATGGATTTGCGCCCTTTACAAATGTTTCCTTTGGTCATACAGCGTCTGCTGTGGCTGTATAGATCCACATGGGAGTGGCAGTCTCTGCTGCATTTGATGCACTTGAAGGCCGAGTCAGCTGCTGGCAGCAGCTGCTTGTTCTTTCTCTGTGCACGCTTTGCGTCGACAAGCTTCCGGAGCTTCTCTTCGCCAGCTTCCAGCCCAGTGTTCACAGTGTGTCTCCAGCTGGATCTGTCCCGAGCAAGCTCTTCCAGGTGTTGGTGTCGATGTCGAGAGCCTTCAGGTCGCGCTTGCAAACATCCTTGAAGCGGAGTTGTGGTCTTCCAGTTGTTCTCTTGCCAGAGGCAAGCTCTGCGTACAGAATGTCTTTGGGGATCCTGCCGTCGTCCATTCGACGCACATGACCAAGCCACCTGAGGCGACGCTGACGGAGAAGAGTGGTCATGCTGGGAATCTTTGCACGCTCAAGCACATCGTTGTTTGTCACGCGATCACTCCATGTGATCCCAAGTATGCGCCGGAGACAGCGCATGTGGAAGGTACTCAGCCTCTTCTCTTGTGAGGCATACAGGGTCCAGGATTCGCTGGCGTACAGGAGAGTACTTAGCACACAGGCTCGGTACACAGCAATCTTGGTGTTCAATGTTAACATGCTGTTGTTCCACACTCTCTGAGATAGTCTGGCCAGGGTGGTAGAGGCCTTGCCAGTCCTTCTGTTGATCTCTGTATCCAGAGAGAGGGTTGTCGGTGATGGTGGAACCGAGGTACGTGAACTGGCTAATGGCCTCTAATTCATGGTTGTTGATGGTGATGCGGGGTTGTTCAGCATCCTGAGCCATCACGTTCGTCTTCTTCAAGCTTATTGTCAGGCCAAAACTCATCACAAGCCTTTGCAAAACGGTCCATCAGACTCTGTAACTCTGCTTCGGTGTGGGTGGCCAGAGCAGCGTCATCTGCAAACAGCATGTCTCTGATGGTCACTACCCGTACTTTGCTCTTTGCCTTCAGCCGAGCCAGGTTGAACAGTCGGCCATCTGATCGGGTGTGAAGGTGACACCCTCAGTTGATGTTCCAAAGGCGTGCTTCAGCAGGACAGCGAAGAAGATGCCAAAGAGGGTGGGAGCGAGGACACAGCCCTGTTTGACTCCACTGCGTATGTTGAAGGCATCTGATGTCGAGCCGTCGTACTGCACTGTGCCTTTCATGTCGTCGTGGAAAGACTGGATTACACTCAAAAGTCTTGGTGGGCAGCCTATCTTCGCTAGGACGTTAAAGAGACCATCTCTGCTGACAAGATCAAATGCCTTGGTCAGGTCAATGAAGGCCAGAAAGAGGGGCTTGTGCTGCTCTCTACATTTCTCTTGCAGCTGTCTGATGGAGAAGACCATGTCGATGGTTGATCTCTCGAGCGGAACCCGCACTGCGACTCTGGGTACACTCTGTCAGCGAGCTTCTGCAGCCTGTTCAGGACGACTCTTGCAAATACTTTGCCTACAATGCTCAGGAGAGATATTCCTCTGTAGTTATTGCAGTCACTTTTGTCGCCTTTGTTCTTGTATAATGTGACAATATTGGCATCTCTCATGTCTTGAGGTACTGCTCCTTCCTCCCAGCACTGACAAAGGAGGTTGTGCAGGTGTTCAAGCAGTGCACTGCCGCCACACTTGATGGCTTCTGGTGGTATGCCATCCTTCCCTGGTGCTTTTCCTGAGGACAGGCTCCTGATTGCTTTCTCTAGTTCTGCCAGAGTGGGTTTCTCATCCAGTTCCGCCATGAGGGGGAGGCTTTCAATCGCATCAAGGGCCTCGTCGGTGACGTGGTTCTGTCTGGAGTACAATTCGGAATAATGTTCACCCATCGCTCCATCTGCTTGTCCTTGTCCTGGATGGTCTCGCCCGTGGCAGACTTCAGTGGAGCTGTAGTCTTCTTGGTGGGGCCCATTGCTTTTTTGATGCCGTCGTACATGCCCTTGATGTTTCCAGTATCAGCCGATATCTGGATGCTTTGACATAGCTGGAGCCAGTAGTCGTTAGCGCACTGCCTTGCTAATCTCTGTACTTTGCTCTTTGCAGATCTGTACACCTGCAGGGTTCTCTGGCTGGGGGATCGCTTGTATTCCAGGTGGGCGCTGCGGCGTTCTTCTATGGCTGGAGTGAGTGTGGAGGAGTTGGCCTCAAACCAGTCGTTGTTCTTGGTCTGCTTTTTTCCAAAATCTTCATGGCAGTGCTGTGTACTGTCTCTCTGATGTAGTCCCATCTCTCATGGGCTGAGCCACCGGGAGGGATATATATAGGTATATATCTTGCCAAATATAACCAAGGAAGAGGAAGATGAGTTTTTATGGTTCATGGTGAATCAAGCAAGTGAAATCACATCATATTGACAATTTTAACAGCCTTACTAGTTTCAACAATGACAAGTATTTTTTTTAAAAAATTGAATACATGATGAACTGTATGTCGTTGCAAAAATTATAGAAAATTAGCTCTGTTCCTGTGAAAGTCTGATGTGGATGTGTCGACTCGGTAATTGAGACGTCATCTCTGTTACGTCCAGTGTGACGTCATATTGTTCAACATATTGGTGACGCTATTTAGAGTACGTCAACATTAAGATGTGAGGTTATGCAGGAATGGTGAAGAATCAGATGTGTGCAAGGGTGGGTGGCTGAGGGGAGTATGAAGAAAAACGGAAGAGAGGAGTATGTGAGCGAGGTGGATGTCTGGGGAGAGGGAACGGGAGGAAAGGCGAAGGACTTGTCATGAGACGCTGCACATAGCAGTTGAGTGTTAAGCTATCTCGTGTGAAGGTCAGGGCACTGTCGCTGTCTTTACCTGCGGTGGAAAAAGGAAAAAAGCGCACGTCCAAGCAAGGTACAGCAGACAAGTGGGGTGAGAGGGGTGGGGGTGGGGAGGAGCCGGAGACATGACTGAGCTAGTGCGTGAATTAGTAGTGCAGAGCAGAAGGAACCCATCAAAATATGTCTTATTTCAATACAGTACTGACAAGCAATTTTTTGCAAGCGGAATAGCTTTGCTGGCCAGCTACGTGGGCCAACAGTTGCCAGATATATTAATTAAGGCTAAGACATGAACATGACAGTGCGCTGTTTAGATTTTTCCTCTTTTCTTTGAGGGATGGGTGGTCGGGAAGGTGTGTGTGTGTGTGTGCGCGCGCGCGCGCGCGCGCGTGTGTGGTGTGTGTGTGTGTTGTGTGTGTATGGTGTGTGTGTGTGCGTGCGTGTGTGTGTTCATAGTTTCTAAAAGGATGCGTATTTTCAATAACTAAATGTTGGTAGCTATACACGAATAGAAGAGACGGCCAACTTTCAAGAAGAGGGTGAATGTGGAGGGGTAGGGACAGACGGGCTTTGTTATCATGACTTCTTCAGGATATGCATCACTTTGTTAAATTCCTTATGTCACTTCGACATTTCAGCGTTAAAAAACGCTACACCGAAGGTGATAAACTATTCAGCAAAAAATTCGTCGAAATTTGGATATGGTTACGTTAGATTCGGTATGAACCTACGTGTTCTATCCTTCTCCACATACCCCACTCATTCCTTACCTTCATCTGTATGTTTAGTTGCACGTGTACGTCACATGAGTAAAATTTTTTAAAATCTTTTCAGTCTGTATGAAAGTAACACCAACGGGTTGGATGAAGCTTCATTCAGTTTTACAAGGCATTTTATGGGGGTTGCTATGTAGAGTCTTGTTGGATCAAAACAAGCATCCTGAAACACAGCCGTACTGACTCGGCGGCAGTACAGTACGTGTCTCCTCTAAGGGGTTGCCTATAGAAAACTGATACTGATTTCTCGATCGAGATGCTTCTGGCGTGGCTATGTATTAGAGAACGAAAGTGAGTGGAAGCGCCGAAGAGAGAGAGAGAGAGAGAGAGAGAGTGTGTGTGTGTATGACAGAGAGAGAGGGGAGGGGTAGAGAGAGAGAGAGAGAGCTAGAGAGAGAGAGAGAGACAAGACAAGACAAGACAAAATTCTTTATTTTCGAGGATAATAGATAAGCACTAACGTGCCTTTTTTACATCCAGTCCTCGCCTGAGTAGGGACTACAACATGCAGTGAAATCAATTAATGTAAGAAATCAAAGAAGCAAGCAAAGCGGTCCATGTAATCATAGAGGAACATCAAATGAAATAGAAGATAAATGAAAACAAAACAAAAAAAATAGAATAACAATAACAAAACAACAACTAAAAAATGATAATAACAAAAAATAAAACGAAATAAAAAGAGAA
>CM031606.1:51819186-51844186 GCA_018398815.1 Conus ventricosus
ACTGGGGGAAAAACCTTTTTTTTGGGGAAAAAAAAAAAAAACATTAAAAAAAAGATGTGAACATTTGCGCAAAATAGTTTTTAAGTGGACTGGTTCTATTCGGAATGATGACATAAAAAAAAGATACGTTTTTGAACACATGATCCAGGGGGCCCTAAACTTATATTATAAATGAGAAAAACAAAATAAAACCTATGTCATCCCTTTTGAGAGAATTTAAATTAATATAATGGGGTTTTTGAAAAAATAATATTATCAAAATAAATAATGGTTTTTGATAAAAAGGGTACCCTTATGAAAACTAATTTTAGGTCTACGGAATATTAGAGAGAGGGAAAAAAAAAAGAACGTGCAAAAAGATTGGGGGGAAATAGCTAATTCATTATAAAAATATGTATTTCCTAAAAAAACTTCTGAAAAAACCACTTTCCCCTTTTGGACGGGTTTTAAACGGGGACCTTCATTCCTCGGTGCTTCAAATGAAAAGACTAAAGTTTACGTTTGTGACCTTCTTTCCTTTTTCCTTTATTTTTGTCGATTAATTTTAATGGACTATTTTATTTTATTTTCATGTTTTATACTTCTTTTTTTCTCCCTTTTTATCCCCGCTCCTCCTTTGATTTTGTGTCCCCTTTGTATGTTGTATATTGTGTGTTATGTTTTATTATTTTTTTGTTATTTAAAGAGAAAAAACATTTTTTAAAAAAAAAATAAAAAAAATAAAAAGGTAGTGTGAAGAATGGTTTTTACGAGGGAGAGGAGAGGAAGAGAGAGAGAGAGAGAGAGAGAGAGAGAAAAAGGGGAGAGAAGACAGACAAAAGACCCGGGAAACGTCCGACGGGGAGAACAAAGTGGAATTCGACCCCTTTAGGGCGTTACTCTTTCATTGTAAAAGGGAAAAAAATAATGGGTGAAAATCAGAAAATGATTTCCCTTTTGCCCCCCCCTTTAATGACAAAAATGTATCTTTTGGGACAAAGAGAACGATTTAGAAGGAAAATTGAATAGGAAAGGATTGTTTAAAAAAGTTTTCTTTATATCATATAGCCCCACCCCCTTTTCCCTCCGCCCACTGTCCCCCCCCGCTCCCTTCCTTTTTTTTTTGCGTTCCCCCTTTTCCCCTCCCCACCTTTTTCCCCCCCCACCACCCCCCTTTCCCCCCGGGGCCCCCTACCCCCCCCCCCCCCCCCCCCCCCCCCCCCCCACACTTACTCACGTTTCCTTCTTCCCACTCCCCCTTCCCTTTCATACTTTCCCTACGCCCGTTTGGAATCCCTTTAAAAACGGGAGGGGGAGGGGGGGAGGAGGGGGGGGGGGGGGGCCCCCCAACCTGAATGGGAAAACAGACTTTTGAAATCCAAACCCTTCTGTCCGAGACTTGGCTAATGAACGTGAAGGTTTTAGCTTAAAATTTAATGCCCAAAGGGGGGGGGGGGGGTATTTCTCCTTTTAAACCCATATCGTTCGTATATGGTCGCACAAAAAAGCGACTAATGCAAGTTACAAAAAAAAAAATAAAAAAAAAAAAAAAAAAGGTCACTCTGGGGGGGGCATTCGTTAATCAACACAGCGAAATTTGGAGAACTTAGACAAAAAAACGGATTTATAACCCCTAAAAAAAACGGGGACCAACGAAGAGGGGACACGGACACAACACACAAAGAACTGAACCCTTCAGAATGAAGTAGGCCTATGTGTCAAGCAACCTTATGCGGCAAATTTTGTAAACATTCTGGTGATGGGTGCATGACAAGACCGTCACTTATCTGTGCGGACGTGGTCAGGTAGAAATGGAGAATGGAAAAAAAAACCTAGAATATGCGGGTGGGGTAGAAGGTGAGGAGAACCAAATAGGTGGATGGGCAAAGGTGGTAAAGCCGGTGGGGAGGGGTGAGGGACATGTAAAGGGGACTGAAGGATAGGGGACAGGGCTTACCACATCGCCCCCGGTTAGAGACCAAGATGGAGTACACAACCATGAAGATAAGGGTCAACGTAAGTAGACGACGCACTCGTCGTTCCTTTTTGTAGTTCCTGCAAGTATGAATTAAACTATAAATGAAAGAAGTTAAAACATAAATAAAAACATTAATGACAAGTAAATGAATAAAAAAATAAATAACTGAGTAAGTAAAGAAATAAACAACTCAATGAAATGAATAATAACGTGCTTATTATTCAAGCAAGCGCGTACGCGCTCTAAGAAGCACATTGTCCCCTCAGAGCAGTTGTGATGCGTGTGCTGTGACAAGCGCTGATGGGATTGCCACAGTTCTCTTCCCTCAGTCAAAAAGTTCAACGGGACGGAGGTGCTCACAACCTTTCCAGACCATTAACTTGTCAACCTTTCCAGACCATTAACTTGTCCACGTAGGACTCTTCCGGTGGTAATCTGCAATATCCACCTTCTGCCGTACCCAGTAGGATAGTCTTGGATTGAGAGTCATGTCAAAATACACCCTCCACTGTACCTTGTGGGATTATCTTGAACAGGGAGTCATAATAAGATAACATCCCCCTCACTACACTCTGTAGAATGGTTTTCGACGGGGAGTCAAGGTAAGATGCATGTCCCCTTCACCATACCACGTAGGATGGTCTTGAGCAGAGAGTAAACGTAAGATACATGTCCCTGTCACTACACCCTGTAGGCTGGTCTTGAACAGAGTGTCACGGCAAGATAAATGTCCCCTTCACTATACTCTGTAGAATGATTTTGGATGGGGTGGTCATGGTGAGATACACACTCTGCTGAAACTTGTGGGACAGTCTTGAACTGATAGTTACATAAAACGCATGCCAGCCCTCCACTGTACACTGTAGAATAATCATGGACAAGATTGTGTGTGTGTGTGTGTGTGTGTGTGTGTGTGTGTGTGTGTGTGTGTGTGTGTGTGTGTGTGTGTGTGTGCGTGCGTGCGTGCGTGCGTGCGTGCGTGCGTGCGTGCGTGCGTGCGTGCGTGCGTGCGTGTGTGTGTGTGTGCGTGTGAGAGAGAGAGAGAGAGAGAGAGAGAGAGAGAGAGAGAGAGAGAGAGAGAGAGAGAGATGCAAGAAAAAAAAATGAGAAAGAGGGCGGGAGATTGGTCAAGTCACCTCTTCCAAAGACAGACTGGTGGAGTAGACTACATCAGGTCGTGGGGCCGTTTCTCATCCCTCTTTTCACCCATGAAGTCTTGAAACGCGGTGTTCCACTTCTTGGCGATCTCCCGAAGATCCACACGCCAGAAAAACCTGCCGACAGGTTCGTCACAATGAGTCATGTAACCTACATCGGCGACTTTCAGCTCCCATTAAGGGACAGATGCAAGCACTACAATATAAACCCACTAATGTTCTCTCAAACCCGTAATCCTCATACTCCAAACATACCAGGTCGACTGGACAGAAAAGAAATCCCTGAAGAGGACTCACATCCTAGGGAGCCGGAATAGCTCAGATGGTAGAACGACAAACTGTGTATTCTTGGTGATCCTAGGTTGCAGGTTCGGATCTCCGCCGGACCGTTTTTGGTACATGGCGATTTTTCCATCGGAGTTAACATTGGTTCTGACCCCATTTCCCCAAATATTCCTTAGAATGAGACTATTAACCGAAGTTCCGTGTGTCAACGCCGCATAACATCTTGCACACACGTAAAATCCCCATCATGAACTTTCGGAAGAGAAGTGCAGTTTGGCTGTTGGTGTGGATGACAAGTTACACATAGCATGCACCCTGCTGAGAAATGGAAATAATGAAGGAAGCAAGGAAACTGAGTGAACGGTATTGACTGGATGACACGGGAAATGACTGAATGAAGCGAGGGCAGGCAGCTCTTCAGTCGGCACTACCCAGGTAGGCAGCCCGTTTCGTTCACGAGAGTGTGGATTGTCAGCGTCTAGAATCTTTGCAAGGCGCTTTATAATGCTATGTTTTGTTGTTGTTGTTGTTGTTATCGTTATTATTGTCATCATTATTATCCCGTGTATTTTACGTTATCGCTTACAAAATATTGTGTCCTTTCTCGGACACTTTATCTTCTCACTTGCAAATCATATTTTCTGATATATTTCCTCGGTTTTGCTCTGATCTCTCTCTCTCTCTCTCTCTCTCTCTCTCCTCTCTCTCTCTCTCTCTCTCACCAATGATTTCCCTCCTATACACCTCAATAATGTACTTGTGGAACAAGTCACTCATCATAAAGTATTAGGACTAATAATTGACAATAGTCTCAGCTGGAATCCCCACATAACGTTACTATGCAAAAAGCTCTCCCAGAAAGTCTATCAGCTCACCAAAATCAAACACTTTCTTGACCTTCACTCACGAAAACTTTTTTTCCATGCTCATATTCAGTCTCATGTTGATTATGCATCGACTATATGGGATTCTGCAAGTGCAAACACACTAAAACCATTGTTCAGCCTACATAAACGAGCGCTCAAACTAATCCTTCTGAAGAAAACTAGCCTCGAAAGCTCTGATTATAAACATCTTCACATTCTTTCCATTCAGCCAGAGACTCAAATACAACAAAGGGCTAATGATGCACAAGATTCTGACTTTAATGAGACGATTCTCAAAAGTCTCGTCGAGAAACTCCCACAAACTCCATATCCCAATCCCCAGAATTGACCTATTTAAATCAAGTCTAACGTACTCGGGAACCTCTTTGTGGAACTCCCTTCCAGAATACATCAAACAAATCCATTGTACCACAACTTTCAAAAACACTTACCTTACCCATCTTCTGCGGTAAAAAAATAATTTTAAAAAACCATAAATAAAAAATAAAATAAAAAAACCATAAGTAATACCAAGTAATCTCAAAAGCATAAATCATCCCTTTTTCATGTACTTAACCAATTTGTCTTTTCTAACTTTTTTTTTTTTCTTCTTCTCTTTTTCATGTATCAAGTATCTTGATATATATATATATATATGTGTGTGTGTGTGTGTGTGTGTGTGTGTGTGTGTGTTGTGTGTGTGTGTGAGTGTGGTGTGTGTGTGTGTGTGTGTGTGTGTGTGTGTGTGTGTGCGTGTGTGTGTATATGTGTGCATCGGGATATAATCTTATGAAAAATGATTATATGTTGTCCCCTTTTTTCACTCTTTCTCTCTCTCTCTCTCTCTCTCTCTCTCTCTGCCGCTCTCCTCTCTCCTCTCTCTCTCTCTCTGCTCTCCTGCCTCTCCTCTCTCTCTCTCTCTCTCTCTCTCTCTCTCTCTCTGTCTGTGCATGTGTGCGTGTGTATGCTCCGAATTTCGTATATATTTTGTCATGTTCATTTTACTGTCTGATTTTATACAGGCTAATTATTGTGCGTTTTAGTACAGTTCCATTTCAAATCATTACATCTCATGCTGTTCCCCCTCTCCCTTCCATCCCTCTCTCTCTCTCTCTCTCTCTCTTTTTTTTTTTCTCTCCCCCCCCCCCCCCCCCCCCCCCCCCCCCCCCCCCAATGTCATCTCACTTTGCTTAATACGTTCGACGTATTTCATGCCTTGCGAAAAATGAATGCATGTGGTGCCTAGCCTCTCTCCTCTCTTCTCCTCTCTCTCTCTCTCACTTCTCTCTCTCTCTCTCTCTCTCTCTCTCTCCTCCTCTCTCTCTCTCTCTCTATGCGTGCAAACGTGTGTGTAATTGTGTGTTCAAAATATGTACGCACCTTGTCAAATTCACTTCACATGTCTGTTTTCATACATGCCAATCGTGTACTTGTAGTACACTTACATATGTTTCCCCAGCCCACCTCACTCCCTACCCCCGCTCTCACCTTCCTCTTCATTATTATTATTCTCTTTTTTATTTCGTTTTATTTTTTGTTATTATCATTTTTAGGTTGTTGTTTTGTTTATTGTTATTCTTATTTTTGTTTTGTTTTCATTTATCTTCTATTTTCATTTGATGTTCCTCTATGATTACATGACCGCTTTGCTTGCTTCTTTGATTTCTTACATTAATTGATTTCACTGCATGTTGTAGTCCCTACTCAGGGCGAGGACTGGATGTAAAAAAGGCACGTTAGTGCTTATCTATTATCCTCGAAAATAAAGAATTTTGTCTTGTCTTGTCTTGTCCTCTCTCTCTCTCTCTAGCATCTCTCTCTCTCTCTCTACCCCTCTCTCTCTCTCTGTCATACACACACCACACTCTCTCTCTCTCTCTCTCTCTCTTCGGCGCTTCCACTCACTTTCGGTTCTCTAATACATAGCCACGCCAGAAGCATCTCGATCGAGAAATCATATCAGTTTTCTATAGGCAACCCCTTAGAGGAGACACGTACTGTACTGCCGCCGAGTCAGTACGGCTGTGTTTCAGGATGCTTGTTTTGATCCAACAAGACTCTACATAGCAACCCCCATAAAATGCCTTGTAAAACTGAATGAAGCTTCATCCAACCCGTTGGTGTTATCTTTCATACAGACTGAAAAGATTTTAAAAAATTTTACTCATGTGACGTACACGTGCAACTAAACATACAGATGAAGGGTAAGGAATGAGTGGGGTATGTGGAGAAGGATAGAACCACGTAGGTTCATACCGAATCTAACGTAACCATATCCAAATTCGACGAATTTTTTGCTGAATAGTTTATCACCTTCGGTGTAGCGTTTTTTAACGCTGAAATGTCGAAGTGACATAAGGAATTTAACAAAGTGATGCATATCCTGAAGAAGTCATGATAACAAAGCCCGTCTGTCCCTACCCCTCCACATTCCACCTCTTCTTGAAATGTTGGCCGTCTCTTCTATTCGTGTATAGCTACCAACATTTAGTTATTGAAAATACGCATCCTTTTAGAAACTATGAACACACACACGCACGCACACACACACACATACACACACACACACACACACACACACACACGCGCGCGCGCGCGCGCGCGCACACACACACACACCTTCCCGACCACCCATCCCTCAAAGAAAAGAGGAAAAATCTAAACAGCGCACTGTCATGTTCATGTCTTAGCCTTAATTAATATATCTGGCAACTGTTGGCCCACGTAGCTGGCCAGCAAAGCTATTCCGCTTGCAAAAAATTGCTTGTCAGTACTGTATTGAAATAAGACATATTTTGATGGGTTCCTTCTGCTCTGCACTACTAATTCACGCACTAGCTCAGTCATGTCTCCGGCTCCTCCCCACCCCCCCCCCTCTCACCCCACTTGTCTGCTGTACCTTGCTTGGACGTGCGCTTTTTTCCTTTTTCCACCGCAGGTAAAGACAGCGACAGTGCCCTGACCTTCACACGAGATAGCTTAACACTCAACTGCTATGTGCAGCGTCTCATGACAAGTCCTTCGCCCTTTCCTCCCGTTCCCTCTCCCCAGACATCCACCTCGCTCACATACTCCTCTCTTCCGTTTTTCTCATACTCCCCTCAGCCACCCACCCTTGCACACATCTGATTCTTCACCATTCCTGCATAACCTCACATCTTAATGTTGACGTACTCTAAATATGCGTCACCAATATGTTGAACAATATGACGTCACACTGGACGTAACAGAGATGACTCTCAATTACCGAGTCGACACATCCACATCAGACTTTCACAGGAACAGAGCTAATTTTCTATAATTTTTGCAACGACATACAGTTCATCATGTATTCAATTTTTAAAAAAAATACTTGCCCATTGTTGAAACTAGTAAGGCTGTTAAAATTGTCAATATGATGTGATTTCACTTGCTTGTTTTCACCATGAACCATAAAAACTCATCTTCTCTTCCTTGGTTATATTTGGCAAGATATATACCTTTTATATATCCCTCCCGGTGGCTCAGCCCATGAGAGATGGGACTACATCAGAGAGACAGTACACAGCACTGCCATGAAGATTTTTGGAAAAAAGCAGACCAAGAACAACGACTGGTTTGAGGCCAACTCCTCCACACTCACTCCAGCCATAGAAGAACGCCGCAGCGCCCACCTGGAATACAAGCGATCCCCCAGCCAAGAACCCTGCAGGTGTACAGATCTGCAAAGAGCAAAGTACAGAGATTAGCAAGGCAGTGCGCTAACGACTACTGGCTCCAGCTAAGTCAAAGCATCCAGATACGGCTGATACTGGAAACATCAAGGGCATGTACGACGGCATCAAAAAAGCAATGGGCCCCACCAAGAAGACTACAGCTCCACTGAAGTCTGCCACGGGCGAGACCATCCAGGACAAGACAAGCAGATGGAGCGATGGGTGGAACATTATTCCGAATTGTACTCCAGACAGAACCACGTCACCGACGAGGCCCTTGATGCGATTGAAAGCCTCCCCCTCATGGCGGAACTGGATGAGAAACCCACTCTGGCAGAACTAGAGAAAGCAATCAGGAGCCTGTCCTCAGGAAAAGCACCAGGGAAGGATGGCATACCACCAGAAGCCATCAAAGTGTGGCGGCAGTGCACTGCTTGAACACCTGCACAACCTCCTTTGTCAGTGCTGGAGGAAGGAGCAGTACCTCAAGACATGAAGATGCCAATATTGTCACATTAAATACAAGAACAAAGGCGACAAAAGTGACTGCAATAACTACAGAGGAATATCTCTCCTGAGCATTGTAGGCAAAGTATTTGCAAGAGTCGTCCTGAACAGGCTGCAGAAGCTCGCTGACAGAGTGTACCCAAGATCGCAGTGCGGGTTCCGCTCGGAGAGATCAACCATCGACATGGTCTTCTCCATCAGACAGCTGCAAGAGAAAATGTAGAGAGCAGCACAAGCCCCTCTTTCTGGCCTTCATTGACCTGACCAAGGCATTTGATCTTGTCAGCAGAGATGGTCTCTTTAACGTCCTAGCGAAGATGGGCTGCCCACCAAGACTTTTTGAGTGTAATCCAGTCTTTCCACGACGACATGAAAGGCACAGTGCAGTACGACGGCTCGACATCAGATGCCTTCAACATACGCAGTGGAGTCAAACAGGCTGTGTCCTCGCTCCCACCCTCTTTGGCATCTTCTTCGCTGTCCTGCTGAAGCACGCCTTTGGAACATCAACTGAGGGTGTTCACCTTCACACCCGATCAGATGGCCGACTGTTCAACCGGGCTCGGCTGAAGGCAAAGAGCAAAGTACGGGTAGTGACCATCAGAGACATGCTGTTTGCAGATGACGCTGCTCTGGCCACCCACACCGAAGCAGAGTTACAGAGTCTGAGGGACCGTTTTGCAAAGGCTTGTGATGAGTTTGGCCTGACAATAAGCTTGAAGAAGACGAACGTGATGGCTCAGGATGCTGAACAACCCCGCATCACCATCAACAACCATGAATTAGAGGCCATTAGCCAGTTCACGTACCTCGGGTTTTCCACCATCAACCGACAACCTCTCTCTGGATACAGAGATCAACAGAAGGACTGGCAAGGCCTCTACCACCCTGGCCAGACTATCTCAGAGAGTGTGGAACAACAGCATGTTAACATTGAACACCAAGATTGCTGTGTACCGAGCCTGTGTGCTAAGCACTCTCCTGTACGCCAGCGAATCCTGGACCCTGTAAGCCTCACAAGAGAAGAGGCTGAGTACCTTCCACATGCGCTGTCTCCGGCGCATACTTGGGATCACATGGAGTGATCGCGTGACAAACAACGATGTGCTTGAGCGTGCAAGATTCCCAGCATGACCACTCTTCTCCGTCAGCGTCGCCTCAGGTGGCTTGGTCATGTGCGTCGAATGGACACGGCAGATCCCCAAAGACATTCTGTACGCAGAGCTTGCCTCTGGGAAGAGAACAACTGGAAGACCACAACTCCGCTTCAAGGATGTTTGCAAGCGCGACCTGAAGGCTCTCGACATCGACACCAACACCTGGGAAGAGCTTGCTCGGGACAGATCCAGCTGGAGACACACTGTGAACACTGGGCTGGAAGCTGGCGAAGAGAAGCTCCGGAAGCTTGTCGACGCAAAGCGTGCACAGAGAAAGAACAAGCAGCTGCTCCAGCAGCTGACTCGGCCTTCAAGTGCATCAAATGCAGCAGAGACTGCCACCCCAATTGGATCTATACAGCCACAGCAGACGCTGTAAGACCAAAGGAAACATTTGTAAAGGGCGCAAATCCATCGTCTCCCGAGACTAACGGATGCCACAACAACAAATACCTATAAGTGGCTTCAGAGGGTCGTTCTTGGTGTCGTGAGGCAGCCTGCCGGGCTTTGCTGGTAAACTTCGGCCAAGATGCATTCGTAGCTTAACCGGTGGCCGTTTGTGGCGATTTTGGCGGCGATGTCTGCTATGTCATTGCCCTTCATTTCTGCCATGTCATTGCCCCTGATTCCGGTGTGGGAGGGAAGCCGCATCAGGGCAAGATCTGTTCCTTTAATTACTGATTTTTGATGTGCAGAGCGAGGACGGGTGTTCAACCCCATTTCAGAGGAAACCTTCACGACTCTGACTCCCAAAAGGAATCCAGCAAACCCTCCGACGAATCCGGACAGGATACCACAGATGTGTCTTCCTGAACCTACCCTGCCAGTGGGGACAGAGGCTTCGCTCCACCACGCCCTTAATGACTGCACCGCTCTCCCCGACGCCATACTGACCATCAGAGGCTATAGACGAACGCACCAACTACACCTGCATGAGTTTCTACTGTCACACCCCACCCTCGGGAACAGTTTATGAGGATTCTCGCCAACGCCCTGATGTCACCTGGACTCGACGACCGGTTTCTAACCCACCCAGTGGAAGACGAAAGGAACGCCAGCAAAATACAACGAAGGAAGACAACAGTAACGACCACCACCATAGGACAACACCGAAACCCAAATCCACCACGGCCTATCAAAGGGATCCAAGACAACCGCGAAAGAACAATTGTCCCAAAAGCTTTTGCTGTGAGGACGTTTAAACTCAACAAATTCTATAAGTGGCCTACGTTGGTTTCCCACATTCAGTAATTTGATATTTTCATCTTCATCTCTGCCGCATGAGATGGTCCGGTCTTCAAAAGTGTAATGTAACATTTGTCATTTTATTTTAATATATGGTAATGTAATATGTCATCTATGTGCAAAGCAAACATTTAAAGAGACCAAATTTGAGGGAAAGGGATTATTTTGTTGTATTCAAACTACTGATACACTAAAAATGTTAATTATATAATGAAACTAAGCTAACGATGGGAAGACGAGTCTACTGATGGGAAAACGAATTTACGCGAGGTACAGCAACAGAATGCGTACTAAATAAGTCAGGTTTTAGCATTGTCTTTCCACTGGGCTTGCAACAGGGGGAGTATTTTCATAAAGTGTATCTTGAGTCACTATGGAAGGCACGTAATTACTCTTCTCTCCAGCTGAAACAATTATCAAATTACACCTTCCTATTGTAAGCCTAGTATAATTATACTTTTATTCCTCATCTATTTCTCGACCAGAGAAATCACGCGAGATTTCAGAGCGGCTAGTGGACTAACAGCATACCTCATCCAATGACAGTGCAGGCCTTGTAATAAATTGCAAAACCATTTGATGTCCTGCGAAGCTGTATACAACACAACAGTAGACTCACATGTAGGCATTAACTTTTTGTTATAAAAGTGACCATTACCAACTGTCTGGAGTTTGGTGTACCCGCTTTATTGTAGAATTTACAGAAAGTTTTTTTGACTACGCCAGCCTGCAGCACAAGAGATGTATCATGGACGGCAGTGGCATTGGTGCTAGCAGAACGTGTACTGTGACTTCAATACTGCTGGATTATGTCTGTTTCAAGTACTTGTTTGACCCAACAAAAGAAAGTATTCCTGGAAACTGGGTCTGAAGCTCAATAGATACGATGCAATCTCGTAGCTGAAAATTTGCACACACGGTTTTCCGCAGTTGGCTGGATGTACGTGTTTTTCAATCAGTTTTTGAACCTTTTTTGTCTGAAAACTTTTCGAAGAACATTTATAATGACTTTTCCTATTGATGGTGAGAACTGCCGCCCAGCTTCTTCGTCACTTTCACGTTTGTAATCGAGTTCTTTAATAAACACATCCTTGTCGTCTTTAGTAAGGGAGAATCGCATCATAATCATGTTTCATTACAGATACAGAAATCGGAGTCTCAGCCGTCTTCGCTCAAATCGTTGCATTAGTTCTGTTTTCCACTTGCTTCGTTTTTTCGCTTCTACCGTAGATCTCTCGTTTACTTTACTTTTAGTACCGGTGTCGCGTGAAATCTGGGAACATGATATCTGGGAAGGCTTCCAAGATATCATAGATTTTGGGGGAACGCGTTCCCAAAATGTACTGTGATATCTGGGAAGGCCCGTGATGTCTGGGAACGTGGTCTTTCAGAGCTCAGAAGGGCAGAAAGAAGACGAAAAAAGAATGGATTTTCGAGATAAGGTAGGAAACAATTTATTTAGGTGCAATTGAGATCTTTGGCCTTCTTGTCACTTTTTTTCCATTAATTTCTTGGCATGATTTTCATAAATTCCCAGATTTCACGATTGGAAGTTCAGGAAATCTGGGAACGCGTTCCCAGATATCACGGTAAATCTGGGAACACGTTCCCAGACATCACGGTTCCCAGATATTATACGACACCGGGCCAATGTTCGAGGGGTGTAGAAGGTATTTGGGAGGCAAGGTCAGATATCATACGTTCTAATTTTGTTTTCAAACTCGCATAAGTTCTAATTTTGTTTTCAAACTCTAAAATTGATGCTCATATTTTGCAATCAGATTTTCAAATATTGATTATGATTTTTTAACACCCACAACTCGAACTCCACATTCTGTGTACATGATTTCTTTCTACCTACATTCTGATCAGCCTAAAAAAATCTTCAGCGTAAGCCGACCGTGTGCGAACTGAGTGGCTAAGGCGGGGGACAAACACCCAAGTGGTACCAGAGGCTTCCACTGCGCACGCCTATTAGAATCGATTCAGGCTGGGCTCCCTCGACCCATCACTTTCCCCTCCTTCTCTTGCTTTCTTGTACAGTGTTAGTGGGAGTGGAGTGATAGAATCATTGGTACTTTTTACATTTGTTGTGACCAATTACATAAGTCATCTGGGAAAAAAGACGAAGACTGCATTGATCTGAGGTTTTCTTAGATCATATATAGTATCATGTCCTTATGTGTTAAGGGCAGCCCTACGTTCGCGATTTCAGATATTTGCAAACGATGTTTGTTTATTTCATACACCCATTATCGCTATATATTATAGCAGTAAATATGTAATATTTCAACTTCATACTGTCACAGTCGCTTTGGTTGGAGCTGGAAGCAAAGCGGTGCTGGCTCAGTGTGTTGCTCCAGACAGAAAATGCTGTAGATGGGAAGGCTTAATTTACGAAAGGGCCTAATATCGCCATATCTCCGCTACAGTCTGTGAATAGCAGGCATCCCTGTCATAGCTGCGGCTTGCGACTTACGCATGTGATTCTACAGATGAAAATCAAGATGAAGTTTAATCAATCGAGAATCTAATTTTACTTTTTTCCGTTTCAAATCCACTTCATCTTCTATATGAACAAGATACATGTTGTCTTGTGAGGCAAGAGGTTCAAGAGAATTTCCGAATTATGTTCAGCATTCTTTTTGTCCCAATGCTCAAAAATTAGTACGTCCCCTGAATTGTCGGAGGAGCTCCCAGCATTCTTACTTTCGAGTGCATACAACTCTAAAACGTCTCTGACCTGATCTTAAGGACCCGAGCAGCTTTTAGAAAGCCGTTCTCCACTTTGACGCCCACCAGATTCAGTGACAGGTCCACAGGCCCGCGAGGGTGACGGTAGTTGGGGTATGTCACGTTACCTGCCCGGACAGCCTGGACAAACCTATTGTCTAGGTACTGCTCCCCATCCACGGCACACCCATGTAAAGTCCGTGCGCAAATGTCCTCAACGCTGTACTTTTTACCATCCACCTGAATGTAAATGAATCGATTGTTAAACTCCTGTAAAGCTACGACTGATACAAACACTCACCGTAATTCCCATCCTTTCATCTCTCGCCCCCCCCCCCCCCCCCCCCCCCCCCCCCACTCCTCTTTCTTGACCCATTCCCTTCCTCCAAATCCCCACTCGACTCCCCCGCCCAGCCACCTCCTCTTCCGCTCGCTCTCTTCAGCCCCTCCCCTTTCACTTTTCTTCTTTCCCCATCCCACATTCCTTCCATCCTCCTTCCACCCCCACCCTCATCTGCATCTTTCCGTCCCCTCTAGGTAGCCTCCTACCTTCACGTGATTCTTCTTGATGTCACCACCACTTGCGATCTCTGCCAGCACTTCCGAGCGGATAAGATTGCTAGTCTCCTGTCCACGTTGATGTCGCCGCCGTGTAGGTGTCACTGGTGGACTGTCCTTGCCACCGACGCCGGAACAGCAGGATGGCGTTGGACGGCACTCACCAGCCCGAAAGCATCGTAGTTCCGTCTCGTGGAGTCGGAAACGAGTTTGCACCTTGTCGCTTGCCGATCGCTTGAAGGGACACGAAGGATGGGATTGGACAGTAGGGAAGCGAGGAGAGTTAGTGAGGGAGTAGGTGGCAAGAAGTGGATGAGCGCTGGAACTGAAGCGAGGGGGAAGGGGGGAGGAGAGTGGTGAAAGGTGTGGACGGGATGGGTGAGGTGGATGTGGTACGGCTAAGGGGGAGTATGGGAGAAATCGGCGTTGACTCCCCCTCTTCGATCCACTTGGATGGTTCTGCCTTCCGCTCGATATCACCCCCAATCTTTGCGACGCCGCGCTCTCACACTCACACTTCCTACACGCCCGATACAATGGGGTAGGACAATAAAGGATCAATTCGCACTGTCTATTGTCCACAGCACGGCAGACTATGGTGGACGTTCGACTTGCATCAAGAAAATTCCAGACACAAAGAACAATTCAAACTACATCTTTTTGTGTTTAAGACAAAGTGTACATATCTACTTCCACACAATAGCGATTGTACATATAATTACTTCCTCCCCTTCTCTCCCCTCCCCCGGAATCATGATATTTAGAAATAAAACTGGACAATCGCCCCCTCAAGCCAGAATGACATCCTAGTCGATGCTGGACATTTCATATAAAAGATGGTGATAAATCAGCCGTCGCGGTGCAGTGGTTAGAAATACAGACTTTCGCGCTGGGAGGTCGTGGGCTCGATTCCATCAGAGGCATTTTTTGGTCGGATTTTTCGGTCCAGGCCAGCTCCTACCCAGAAGTGAACGTGCTATGGGCTCAGATTGAAAGAATGGATTCACACGATTGAGAGGCATCCCCTTAATGGACATTTCTTAGTGTTGCTTCCATTTCCTGATTAACTCTGCAGGTATCTTTATCTCTTGGGCCTGATTGAGGCTGGAATATACTGTAATACGAATCGCAGAACACAGCAAATCACGATTCTATACCAGAATGAAACTCTATAGGATTGTTTTTGTCGCCTTTATTCTCATTCGTCATATTAAACAAGTCTTAAATTTAGCGTTCTTTCATGTTCTACTCTTACTTTGACCTCAGTATCGATTTCCTCTCCAAGTCCATGGCCGTGTCAAATCCTTCTCTGTAGATCGATTTATTGGGACTTTCGTTAGATGGACGTGGTGGCGCCTTCTTCTCTGTAGATCAATTCATTGGGACTTTCGTTAGATGGGCGTGGTGGCGCCTTCTTCTCTGTAGATCGATTCATTGGGACTTTCGTTAATTGGGCGTGGTGGCGCCTTCTTCTCTGTAGATCAATTCACTGGGACTTTCGTTAGATGGGCGTGGTGGCGCCTTCTTCTCTGTAGATCGATTCATTGGGACTTTCGTTAATTGGGCGTGGTGGCGCCTTCTTCTCTGTAGATCAATTCACTGGGACTTTCGTTAGATGGGCGTGGTGGCGCCTTCTTCTCTGTAGATCGATTCACTGGGACTTTCGTTAATTGGGCGTGGTGGCGCCTTCTTCTCTGTAGATCAATTCATTGGGACTTTCGTTAGATGGGCGTGGTGGCGCCTTCTTCTCTGTAGATCGATTCATTGGGACTTTCGTTAATTGGGCGTGGTGGCGCCTTCTTCTCTGTAGATCAATTCATTGGGACTTTCGTTAGATGGGCGTGGTGGCGCCTTCTTCTCTGTAGATCAATTCATTGGGACTTTCGTTAGATGGGCGTGGTGGCGCCTTCTCTGTAGATCAATTCATTGGGACTTTCGTTAGATGGGCGTGGTGGCGCCTTCTCGAGGAGGAAGCTCATTCACGCTAACTGTGCCACTAAAATAAACTTTCTGCGTTGTCAGCTGGAAGATTATTATGAGGTGTTCTGGGCATGTTGCATTAAATTACACACCACTAAATTCCATTAAGATGACTCGCAGGCTGGTGTGGTATCTGGTCTGAAGGATTGTCACATGACGACTTCGCATATAAAGTCGCATATATATACTTCCTATAAACCGCTGGTACAAGGGTTGCGCGACTGAGAGTGGCTGAGCAGCGTGGGAGTAGTGCCCATGACAGAAGGAAGAATAATAAATCCTGATTCTGTCACACACACACACACACACACACACACACACACACATATCAAATGAAGAGGGAAAAAAGAAGCGAGCTGAAAACAGATGATTCGTGAGAAACGAGAATACAAATGCCATCTACGACAACGAAATAATAAGTACACGAAAAGTAAAGGTGAAGAATAGAGGGTGACTGACAGGTGAACTGCAGTCTCTTCTGACACAATCCGAAAACGAATTTTACGCAATGTTGCAAATTACGGTGGCAGACACATAAATCATGTCACAAATATCAAAGAGAGGAATGTGAAGAACAAGGACTGAATTTTAATACACTAGTCTTTTATTGATCCTCTATGCCTTTAAAATCCACTTCGCCACTTTGAATTCGATACAAACAAGGTAAATGCTGCCTATAACGGCAAAGGTTATAGATGGAAATCCTTTCTGATTCAGTTCAGCCTTTGTTTTCTGCCATGCATCAGGAATAATAGCGTTATCTGATTAGTAGATGAAGTGACTGGAATTCTGACATTCGATGCAAGACTTTCAACGTGGCAGATCTGCACATTTAATTGACACACCTAATCTGTCACGTGGGGTTGCTGAGAGAGAGAGAGAGAGAGAGAGAGAGAGAGAGAGAGAGAGAGAGAGAGAGAGAGACAGACAGACAGACAGACAGACAGACAGACAGAGACAGAGACAGAGAAATTTATTCGTAAAGGCCATGGCCCCTTAGAAGGGGATAAATATTTATCAAACCGCACAGTTCAATCATTTGACTACCGTAACACATTATTGGCTATCTTAAAACATTTCTCATTCTAAATGCTTTATACAATTTCAAAGCGAACTTTTTAATGGTGCTTTTATTCAATGATGCTATAACATAATCAGTTTGAATGGACAGGCTTTTCTTAAGTACTAAGGTGGGGATTAATCGCTGTCTAACAACTTGTAGTTCAGGACAAGCGAGATCAAAATGAACTTTATTTTCATCATCTTCATGACAGAGTGGACATGTAAAATTACAGTAATCAAGAGGCCTGTAACCGTTAGAATATACACAAATATCCAATACACCAAATATGAATTGTTTGACAATATATTTGATATGTCTGTTAATCTGCATAGACAAATATCTTGGAATACAATGCGCAGGATACTCTGTAAATATTAAATAGCTGATTGTTGTCAACATGGGAATTCCATCTCTGGCAGTTACAATCGATAACCTTTTTGCCGAAACACACGGATAAAACTATGTATGGCATCTAAATCCTGATTCTTTCACAAAAACAAAAACCAAATTCGTACAATTTCAACCTTATTTTAGAAGCCCAATTGCTCTTACCCCAAGCGTCTAGTTACACTAAATTTTCTACGCTTTATGTGGTAATCTTTCAGGTGATATCCGAGTTATTTTTAGCCAGTAACGAATGCATCTAATCACCGAAAGTAAATGAATTGGATATCTATTATCGTTAATGAAATGAGGTAGGGAACAGTAAACGATAAACAGTAAACAAGTGGGGTATGTTTTGCTCCCATAAGGAAACCTAACACAGAGTAACTTTTATTCAAGACTGGCACAGCCTTTTAAACTTGAATAAAGTCAGACAAATACATAGACGAACAATCTAATAGTGGGGGAAAAAACAAGCGCAGGCCAACAACTGAACTGTCTGGCGAAGATTTGGACTTGAGGGGTGGGGAGTTTGAAGATGGAGAAACTGGGAAAATGAAAAAAAAAAAAAATCAAATTAAAAAAAAAAATGTTACAGATATGAAAACTCTTCTCTAGCTGCATAAGGGAACCATCGCAATCCCTTTTGAAGGCAGATATATTTGTATTGCCTGCTCCGAGGCCTTTCGCCCGCTGGATCGGGACTCGTCAGGGAGACACGGCTGGTTGTGTCTGCGCTCCCGGCGTCAAATAGAGACACACCACAGTCCATAATACTGTGGTGTTCTCACCACCATGGGTGCAAAAGAGAATCCAATAGCACCACCAGAGCAGCCAGCGAAGAGTAGTAAATGCAACCAAACGAAAGTGTGGGGAGGAAAAAAAGTTGCTGTAAAACTAAAGACATTTTGCAAATAATATAAAATGTAGGGGACAGTCTTTGAGCCTACGCCTGAGGATCCACCCAAAGATGCAAGGAGATCAAAAGACAAACACATAGACGGACAGAAACAAAATAACCTCAATTTAATCAAAGCAAAATCGTTAATGAAATGAGGTAGGGAACAGTAAACGATAAACAGTAAACAAGTGGGGTATGTTTTGCTCCCATAAGGAAACCTAACACAGAGTAACGTTTATTCAAGACTGGCACAGCCTTTTAAACTTGAATAAAGTCAGACAAATACATAGACGAACAATCTAATAGCGGGGGAAAAAAACAAGCGCAGGCCAACAACTGAACTGCAACCAAACGAAAGTGTGGGGAGGAAAAAAAGTTGCTAGACATTATGCAAATAATATAAAATGTTTCTCCACAGACCAGGTCATTTGGTGTTTGTAGTGAACAACCGACAAACTTTTTCAATGCATACAAATGAATCTTTTGAATTTGTATAGAGGCAGATTCAAGGCCCCATAACTCACCTCCGTATTATATCACGGGTTGAATCTGAGAATCAAACAACATTGAAAACAATGTCAGAGACTCGCTGTTGGGCATACCCAGTTTATTTAGAATACAAAGTAAACATTGTTTAGCTATGCTTATAAGATCTTCGTAAGTAAAACTGAAATTTAATCGGGTTGAAACCTATATGCCCAAGTGCTTATTAACATTCACCTTTGGCAGATTTATTCCATTGTAAATCCATTTTTCCCGTGCAGCAAGACATCCACCCTTCCTAAACACTATAATATTACTTTTTGCCATGTTTAACATCAGCTGGATTGATGCTTCTGCAGAAGCTCTTTCTAAACTGTTTAACTGATTTTGCAGACCAACCATCGTTTCTGATATCAATGCAACGTCATCAGCCAACAGGAGGATACAAATCACCAAAGCATCATTTATAAACTGAACTCCGTGCTTACCATTATGTATTACTTCTAAAATTAATGCGTTAATAAGTATAGAAAAAAGAATGGGGATACATACATCACCTTGTCTTACTCTCCACGTACGGTTTATCTAGTCTGTTAGAGATGATCCGCATCTCACTTTCGCCTTTACAGAGTTATACATGCTTAAGATACATTTGTATAATTTACCTCGAATTCCTTGCTTAATGAAAATTGGCCATGATACACTTCTGTTGACAGAGTCAAACGCTTTTTCTGTTTTTGAACAAAGGCCATCAAAGTATACATGCGATCTATACCAGCCGCGGTGGCGAAGTGGTTATCGTCGTGGACCCACGGCTGGGAGGTCGTGGGTTCGATTCCCATCAGAACCATGTGGGATTTTCTGCCCCGACGGGCTCCTACCCAGAGTTGTGTTTGCTACGGGCTAGATTGGGAAGACTAGGACCACACAGTCGAGTTTCATCCACTAAATGGACGCGTCTCTGACAGTGTTTATTAAATTCTTGACCAACACTACCGGTGTCTGTATCTCTCGGGCCTGGCAGACGCCGGATATACTATGAAAGTAAGCATAGAGTAGTACAGCCCTGTCATGCAGTCTCAGACTGAAATGGAAATCCTTAGCATCATCGTCATTATCCCCATTCTCATCGATCAGCATTAAAAAAAAAGCCTCAAATTCTGTGGCCGTTTTTTTACCTGCTCTCATAAGGACCTCAGTTTCAATGTCCTTTCTATGTCTGTGGCCTTGGTTTGACTCCGTCAGGATCACCGGTATTGGCAAGTTCATGAGGGCTGTCGTTGGACGGACGTGGATCGCTCTCCGGAGGGCGAGCTCACGCACGCCGGCTCCGCGGCTAGGTAATTATTGTCGTCAGTAGGGGGCTTAGTAGGTGGTGTCCTGCGTATGTTAGATCTGGACAGGCACCACTGAACATCCCCGAAGTGACCCGTACCCGGCAGCAGTGCAGTGTCTCCTCCGGAGGGTTGCCTCTTGACGATGTTTGACTTTGACCGCTCCCTGTGATTGCCAGTGCCGTGGCTGCGGCAGGGAGGGCCGGGCTGTGGCTGTGGACTGGGGGGCGGAATGAGCGGCGTGGGTACAGTGCCACCGAGATTGCGCAGTGGATGGGAAAGCAAAGAAAAAAGAAAAAAAAAAGAAAGTGACCTGTAGTTGAATAATTCCGTTTAAACCCAGCTTGATATTCACCTGTAACATTATTCTCTTTCGACTCATTTCTGAAGTCTTATATTAATGATAGCATTAAATAATTTACTACCAATACTGCATACAAAGATTCCACTGTAGCTGTTTCGGTTGTTAGTGTCACCTTTCTTATATTATGGAAGAACAATCGATTCAGCCCAACCTTCAGGAGACACACCTTTATTAAATAGAGCCTTCATAAATTTTGCTGAAAAGTTCATCACCAAATCAGATTTACAAGCAGCTTTTATTATTTCATCAACGATCCCATCTGAATCAGCAGGTTTACGATTCCTTAATTTACCTTAGGCCAAAATGATCTGTTCTTTCAATATAGGGCGATTTATATAATTATAATTAGTATCATCGTCATCACTTCCATCAAATGCCCTTCATCATGATCAGTACTATCATTTTCTTCGAGCAGTTTCTTAAAGTGATACCATTTTGAGGCTGGATTCTTTTTTTTTCTTCTTCTGAATTTTGCGCATTGTTTCCCAAAACTCTTTTCGGTTACTAACAGAGGCAACTAATCTGTCTGGCATTACTATGTTACATATCTTCTATTTTTTCTTCAAAAGATGTTTATAGTCAATCTAGCATTACAGTATTCAATATGATGTGGTGCCGATAACGTTCGGTGATATTTAGTCATGAATTTACGTACATTTCTTTTACTTAAAAGACATTCTTTATCGTACCAATCATCGCCAGTCTATTTCGCATTTACTTTCTTTTTCTTCTTCATACATTCAGCGGCGACTTTTAAACAATTGTTGAAGACAAATAAAGCTTCCTTTATATTAACGTCAATGAGACTGCCTGCCATGTGCATCCTTTGTTGAAATTCTGGCAGAGCAGTACCATTGTCAGAATCAATGAAACAATAATATGGTGAACTTTCTGGCGGTACATATGCACAGACATTCAAAACATCTTTTAATATTGTACCCAATCTAGATTTATCTAAAAAGAAAAAAAAGCGCAAAAAATACCAGACTTAATTTCCAGTGACTTAACGAGTGAACAAAACTTTTTTTTATATTTTAAATAAGACACAGTAAACCCCCAGATCACCTTCCACGAGTAGTCGGTTTCATAGCTGGTTTACAACATTTTTCAAAGCTAGCAAACACAGACGATTGGAAATCTTCCATAAAAGTTTCAGCCAGGAATACAAAATCAAACGAATTAACAAATCAAACGAAACCTTCGTCATGTAGTTTAGAGAATAAACTGTTTATATTCAAGTGGAGAAAAGAGACTTTAAAAAAATTACAGAAGGAAAAACTGATAGAGTACTATCACCAAAATCAGGTGACGCGACACATACATCTTCGGAAAACATGTTAGACGGGTTTTGTTGCACAAATTAAGTAACATTATTTACATTGTCAACCTGTGCAAAGGCTTTGAAACAATATTTACATTGTCAACCTCTACAAAGGCTGAGCTAAGGTCAAAACACACACTGTCTCATGAACAGCACGTGCTAGCAGCATGTCAACTTTACCGCAATGTGACAAACAAAAGCGGTGTCGACCCAAAGTTTGTTCTGTTTACTGGTACAGTAAAATTGAAATTATCCAAACTGAGGGCCAGCCGTCATCCTATTTTCTTTTTAACTAGTATGTCAGCATAGTCCACAGCGAATTTCTTCCCGTCCATGAGAATGTGAAGAAACACCATTGAGGCTCTCTTACCCTCTGCCCTAGCTTTCTTTAAATGTGGTGTAAACCGTCTCTAAACCCCTCTAACTTGAGCAGAGAAATCCTCCCCAATGATGAGCTTTGGCCCGCGCAACTTGCCCTTGGCTTTTAACACAGATATCTTCTGTTTATAGAAACACATCTGGAAATCACTGGTGTGTCAGGCTTGAACTTAATTCGGTGAACCCTGTCGAACTGAAAGTCCTCAGCAAGTTCTAGCTTGTGATCAGGTCCTTAACCATATCTCCACAGTCTGCCGGAGTCGCGTTATCCTTCCGTGGCAGGCCATAAAGTATGAGGTTGTTGCATTTGGACAGTCCCTCAAGGTCGTCCGTTTTCCTGTCCAAGATGTCCAGCTTTCTCGTCAGGTCTTCGTTCGTCCTCTGCAAGTACTCGTTTTGCTGACGCAGACCTATGACTTAACCTCTCAGTGCCCTCAGGTCTTCCTTCATCTCACCAAAGCAGGTGTCCATTTTCGAGCTCATGCACTGAATCATGTCCACAACGACAGACAGAGTGGGCTCATTCACTGTTTCGCTCGAGACTCTTCCCGAAGTGATGTCCGCTTGCTCCATACTGAATCTGAAACTGCCCGATTTCAACCGTGTCTGCCTTATTCTGTCCTTGCTTTGCAAGGGATTAGGCCCAGGGTTACTCTCTAGATCGCTACAGCAGAGCAGAAGACTCCCCCAGAACAAATACGAGAGGAGTAAACCTAGCGCTACACCAGCCGCTCTCCGTCTCAGTTTTAACCTGGCAATGAAGCTCTTCTTCTCCCTCACCCGCTTCAACATAAAGGCCAGGTTTACCGCGTAAAAGTGGCCATAACAGGCACTGAAATGTGTTGCAGAAGAGAAGAAGGTACTGTCACTTACAAATTCTCCTGCTCAACCCCGGGACGCAAATCGCACTATAGTCGGATTGGGGCTAACTAACAGAGACCAAAATCGCGGCCTCACATGATGATACACAGGTCACGCTCCCTCCCCCCTCTCCCCCAAGAGAGAGAGAGAGAGAGAGAGAGAGAGAGAGAGAGAGAGAGAGAGAGAGAGAGAGAACAACAACAACAACAAACAATCACGGAAACAGGACGAAAATCGGAAGAGCAACACAAACATACATCTACAAGATCAGTCACATCAAAATTACCAATACCTCCATCAGCATGATTACATCCACCTTGTAATGTATTATGCAGGATAGTTTGATTTCTTTACCATCAAGCAGCAGAAACCAGTCTTTCCTCCATTCTTAATGAACAATTGAGGACATCCTATTTCCATCGAGGTTAAGTAAATAAATAAAAAGATCAATAAGAAATGAAACAAATACAACATAGAACATGAATAAACAAGTAGAATTAGGTCCCGATGCCACCAGTTTCCCGGCAAGAAATGGAGCGAACATCGACAAGTCTGTCCTAGAGTGAACATGTTACCTTAAATTTCAGAACTGCAATTTGGTGGAAAAGAAGGAATGAGAAGCAATCCTCTTGTCAGTGCTAGAAATGTCAGCTGCTTTTCTCCAAGAATGAAGTCACTGGACCAGCCGGTGACAACTCTGTCAAGAGCACACCAGGCACGTAACTGGCTCCTTGTTAGCCACTACAGATAAGCAACTTTTAAGTAAGCAAAAACAGTGACTCCCGGTACCTGGTATAGCCCAGTTTCAATGAGGAATATACTTCAAAATGGTAGAGAACAATAAGTGGAAGGGAAATGTGGATCTTTAATGAAATAACTGACTGAATTAAATTAATCTTGAAACATAAACCTATGGGGTTCAATGACAAGGAATAACAAGATTATAAGGAATAAAATTCCTGTAAAAAGAAAATTAAACCGGACATCGTCCTACAAAATGGAAATGAAGAAACAGACGTTTTTCAAGTGTACACGCACTTGTCTTGTCTTGTGTATGGAATAAATCAACTACTGCGTTTCACTATGTCGACATTGTGTCCAGCCATTAGTCGACGCGGATCTGGTTCTGATGGTTCAATCGTGGCATCTGACAGGGGCATCACTCGTAAATCAGTAGTATTCTCGCCACTAAGCGGGAAAATCCCGACCCAGTGGCCTCCCAGTGCCACTGGCGGAAGGTAGAACAAGGAAATAGACATTGCCATATAGAAGATCGTTGCCAAAGACAAACATGTGATAAAATACGGACTGTTTATGCCATTTGCTTGATAATCCAATAAGGATGCAAGGAGGGTAAAAACAAAAGGTGCAAACAGCCTGAATGGTCACCCCTGGTGGCTAATAATCGAAGCATCATCCCGGCAACAGGTCATACTTTGAGAGGTATCATGGTGTTCGTCGTCTAGAGCTACCTATTGTTCATGTTCTGGCAATAACCAATCATTTTCCTGACCTTGGCGAAGATTTGATCGAAGACCTTAGGTCTGTCATCCGCCAAGCTGTTCTATTCAGTGAAGACCAATACCATTAACCCTTTTAACTTCAAGTTGACTATGGATAATTCTATCAAGTTTCATGAAAAATGGAATGCAACACCTACATCATGCTTGCAATCTTTCTATTTAAGCTCTGGTATGAGCGTCACTTTTGGTTTTACAATGCTGAAGAGTTCTTGTTCTTTTCATGATGGGTGATCTCTATAACTCTAATA
>CM031606.1:51846686-51886686 GCA_018398815.1 Conus ventricosus
TGACAGACAAACAAACAAAACAGATGACTGATCCAAACTGGTTGACAGAAACTGCCTCAGTATGATGTGAACGCAGCTTCACAAACCCGTACTGCCCAAACGTCCATCACCAAATCCGAACGACTTACAGTCTTGAGGCAATGAGAGTTAAGATGATAGGATGCTGAGAAAGTTTATCATGGTCACTCTGCACCCGTCCGCTTCCCCTGTTCTACTCGTCTTTTCCCTACCCTCTCAAACACGCATTCTCTGAGACAAGTAAAGCAATGCACTACATAGACGCAACTCATAAAGTAAAAACAAAACAAAAACAGAAAAAAACAATAATAATGTGTCAATGTACTGACTTCAGACTTTGTCTTTATAAGTAAATGGATTACCCAAAGATCCTGCTGCCAACTGGTGTGAAGATTTCTTCCGTGTCGTTGTTTTGTTTCATCATGAACATGCCGAAGCCCAGCCCAATGGTAATGAAGAGGGGTATCAGGCTGAAGGACTTGGGGTAGCGCCCAACCATGATCCCACACGAGTTGAAGAAGCTCGCGAGTTTCTTCTTCACCACTTCGTAGACATTGTCCACTCTGATGTTTTCGTTTGCTGTGCATTTTGGCATTACAGACACAATTCAGAAAAAAGTATAGATACAAAAGTAACAAATAAAACAAAATGAACTCCTAAGAACAACAATTCTTTTTGTGTTGCTATCCAGTGAACACCAGTGTGACTCGGCAGCAGTGCTGGCAGGTCTCCTCTAGTAGGCTGCCTTATGACAACCTGATAGTTATCTCTAAACGCAGATTACCGTTGTTGAGGCCGCATGCTGTTACAGTGTCAATGTCTCCTCTGAAAGGCTGCCTAATGACGATCTAGTATTGACTGCTAAATGAAGGCACCGCCGTAGGGGTCGCAACAGGAACCAGCTAGGTATGGGTGTGTTTGTGTTTTGTCGAAATGAGGGGCTTGGGGAAAATGTCACTGAAGAAGAGACAGAGAACGAGTGGAGGTGCATAAAAGTTGCCCCAAAAGGTTACTGCTAAATGAAAAAGGAATGTTCTGCAGAGCTCCAAGAACTACTTTGTGGTCGGTGCCGCACTATAAATCATGACAGGAAGATTGTGGGTTCGTAACGTATCCGACTGCACTGAACATATACGCGTAGGATTTTTAAATCCCATCTGACCGCTGCTCTTGAGCTAAGAGTGCTGTGTTGTTTCACACACACACACACACACACACACACACACACACACACACACACACACACAGAGGCACGCACGCACGCTCGCACGCGCACGCACACACACACACACACACACACACACACACACACACACACACACACACACGCGCGCGCGCGCACACACACACACACACACACACACACACACACAAACCCGGCATCACTCAGCTGTATATGGCAAAAGAGTCACCAGTTCAATATTGAGAGGACTGCTCCCAAGTTGTCACGATCACAGCCGAGTCTGTACAATTCGGTTGAAAAATACTAAGGAATGTATAACTCAGCCGTGTTGTCAAATCTCATGCCAAACGAAAGATTTAGGTGGAAGCATACAAAGAAAGAATCAACATTATGTTAGTGTTGTTTCATAAATAAGGGGGTTCTCGGGCAGTAGCCATAAACCATGAGACTTCAATACTAACATAGATACCTATGCTCGCACACGCAGATATTCAGCTTCCGCAGACAGTTCATTGACTAACTTTCAAAATGACGGCGTTACTGAGATGTACCAGTTGAAAAAGTTGATGTTGTCCTCACCTGGCTTGAAGTTCTGATACTTTAATAGTGGGTCGGCAAGGGTGGGGGTGGGGGGGGGGGGGGCTTCTAACTCACAACAAACCATACACAGTCTATAAAAATAGTTTTCGAAGATACCAAATGGACCCTCGTTCACGCCACCGTGAATTCATACTTCAGGTCCACTCGATAGCAATTCGACACAGTCAACTTTTACTTAGTCTTTCAAAACTGCCAAGACATTTTCGTTTGGGATGAGATCAGGTGACTGTATCGTCACAGCAGGATCGCTGTCACTTCATCCTTCTGTTTCATGGGACTTTTTTTAAAGGAAGAAATGGCTGAACAGATGGGTGGATGGTCATGTAGCATCTAAATATATCTCCTAGAGTTTACTGATCCTTGCATAAAGGTGGTTTCAAAGTGGGGTTTGCAGGCACAAATTGAAACATGAAAGCAAAAACAGAATTACTGAGTCACCAATCAAGGAACAAACGAATTACAAAACAGATACAGCGCATTTCGACCTATCCAGTCTTCTTCAGGCAAAACAGCTTTCTAAACAATGGAAACACATGGTGCAAACTGTGTCTGATGAACAATTAAAACTACGGAATGGAGCTGAAGAGAAGAGGGAAGAGATCTGCGGAGAGGAGATATAGATTAAAATGATAATAATAATTTAGAAACACATGAAAATGATAATAATAATGGTTTTACAATCTGATGATGATGATGATGATGACGATGATGATGGTGCTGCTGCTGCTGCTGCTGCTGATATTAATAACAGCAATAATGACAATGATGATGATAACAGAGAAAGAAGAAAAAGAAGCAGAACAAGAGGCAGTTACAGTAATGACTATAATAATGATAATCAAGTGTACTGAAGTACTAATGATCAGAAGGTATATCTTGTGCAAGAAATTGAAAACCCCTTCAAGAAGGAAGAGATGCTGGCTATTTTCATAAACTTTACAAAGGCTTTCAGCAAAATCTGGAAAGAATTGCTCCTGAACCTGCTGATAAAAAAGGGTTGAAGGGAACATGCTTCGATGGATCCAAGACTTTCTTCAATACCGCACAGCAGGAGTAAAGGTAGACGGCAAGATGAACCACCGTGTCACTCTCCAACAGGTTGTTCCTAAACGCAGAATTATCTTTCCAACTCTCTTCTTCTTCATCAATGACATCACAGAAAAACTCTCCATACATCGCTCTCATGCCTCTATGCCGATGATTTAGCTGGAAGAAGGGCTGCGGAACACATCTCTGCTACAAGTATCCCCATGCATGAGGCAGTGTACAGTCATCGGCCACAGACTGGGGTGTGAAAATCAATGCCACCAATATAGTCACCACCTGTTTCTTCCCGTCCGCTGTGAAGGAAGCTGTCTGTTTGCATATAAATAGACAGGCGCTCAGACAAGATGGCACGCCAATATTAGTATGGGTCAAACTGAACAAACACCTGACCTGGAATCCACACTTAGAGGCAGCTGAGAAGAAACCTATAAGAAAGCCCTCCCTCAAAGGGAAAAATCTGTCAGGTACAAGCTGGGGAGCAAACTGCATCATTCTGACAAAGGTCTACATGAACACGTTCACACGTGTAATGGAGGCAGAAAAGGCAACGGCATTAAAGACAAGTTCCATTCGCCTGGCGAGGATGCAGAATGCAGGGCTCCGTTTGATCAGAGGAGGAATGAAAACTACTACCATACATCATTACATGCTATGGAGACGTACACCCGCATGCGTCTCATGGATGACAGGCCTGAGTGAAAGGTTTTCATATAGGGCGAGAAGCTTCAGCAGATGCCATATAACCCAAAGGGTGCAGAGCTCTAGAACCTTACACAGGTCAGGCTGAAGAGGACCAGCTTCATTCACAACGCCTGCATGGTAGCCATAAGGACCCATTGCCTGTCTCCCTGCTGAGCCAGAACTACCAGCAGACTTTGAGGAGCCAAATGGCGACTTGGACAACCCTAACTATCATCTCTGAGGTGCCAGGCATTGAAAAAAACAACTGTCAGGTTCCCCACCAGCAAAATAATCTGCCTTGGAGATGATTGATGACTAGTACGACATCAAGGAATGAACACAAAATGTCCAAAGATTCGCCGTCGTCAGGAGCCGTGAGGAATGGAGGTGGAGGAGTGCTCGTTTAATACACACCAGGCTGACTTACAAAGCATTTTCAACTGGAAGAATTTTTTACAGCTTTAAAGCAGATTCAGCTTTTTTCCCGGCAAAACTGTTTTCTTCATCGACAGCATATTTCTGTTGGAAGAAACAACTTAAGCGGTGAACAGCAGCGGTGTGACATCAGGAAGACCATCGGCAACAGCAGTCTTTCTACAGCCTCTACTGTTGTCCTTCAGGGATTGCCATTTCACCGTGGAATAGACAGAATTGAGAAAGGAGATATCCTGTCCAAAGCCAGTAGCAAACAGAAGCTTTTCAGCCATCCGGTATCCTAACGTGAAGCAAAATCCGTCAACCGTAACCAGTACCATTCCCAGTGGAAAAATAGACTGCGTCAACACTAGTAATCCAATCCACCAGCTACAAAGACATTGGCAGATGACTCTTGTCTGACAAAGAACTGTCCACAACAGACTGCTGAGTCACCTTTGTTGACTCCACATCTCACATACAAACGAATGTCCCCATGGGATGGAAATCCAGAACCCTGATTACACACTTCAGCACCATGACTTGTCATGCACCAAACCTGGCTGGAAGAAGTGGAGCTTGGGACAACATTTCCTTTGCACCACCTAATAATTGAACAGTAAATTAACCAGAGTTGTCTCTTAAAATCTTTCTGTCAATCGTGACAATAAGCATAAAATGTAATCAAGTGGCGCAGACAGTTATTTCATGTGTAGGATCACAGCCTTAACTTTGACCAAGGACCGTAGTAGTGGGGACAGGCAGTGTCCACTGTGCATCCAGCTATGTTGGGACAACTGTAGGTTGGCGTGCGTAAGGGAAATTAACTTGCAGTCCTCAAACATCGATTTTTTAAGAAAGTGAAATCAGAAACCGTTCGTGCCTATTGTCAACATACCTGAAGGGAGTGGGGGTGACTTAATGTGCAATTCTTGATCGCTAGGCTAAAAAGAGACAGAGAAAGGCCATTCCTTCCATAAGATACCAAGCAAATGATCATATGATGAACGGACTGACACACTGATACGGAAGATCTGTAGAAAGATATGTTGTCTGATTAAGAAGCCTCGGTCGTTCTAGTCAACCAAGCAGAGTTTTTTATGCTGACCAACTGGAATGCAGCTAGCATACATGCAGTCTGACTTTTTAACGTCTGCTACCACGGTATTTCGCTTACTGTTGATTTAATAAAATTTCATTTGGCCAGACCTACAGATCAATCGCATCCATGGCCTGTTCAACTCAGCAGAGCAACGATTTGCAGGTATCATTTCCCACATTGATGTTGCAAATACTGCTACAGATAATGTGTTCTATAATTTTGTTCGTCTGTTTATTTTGTTTACTTGTTTCTTTGTTGTTGTTTTTTTGTTGTTTTTTTTGTTTTTTGGTCTTTTTCATCGATGTTGTGGTCTGTTTTAGTCTTCTTTTCACAACTTTGCTTGCTACTGCTAATAAACACAAAACAACAGATGCTTCTCCAATAGGCCTATGTTGAATACTTTTTTTTTTTTTTAATTTTTAGTTTGCAAGTATTCGACTCGCCTGAAAAAGACAATCGACACTCTTACTGCACACTTCATGACGTAAGCAAATTTCTCCTATGCCTTTCAAAACGGACCTGTCGGCATGTTCATAAGTGGCGAAGTGAAACGTGCCTGCCATAGCTGGCTCTCCCCTCCATTAGGGTCTGTAGCGGCCGTTTTGTCCGACCCGGCCGTTTTGTCCGACCCGGCTACAGGGTCTCAAGTTTTGACGCTGGCTTTTACTGATTCACTGTGGCGAAATTGTGAACTTTCAAAATGCTTTTAACTATCTGACGGATTCTTGCTATGTTCCTGTTCTGCTGGACTTCACTAAATAATAATGTTATAAACTTTGTTTTAAAAAAAATCATTATCCAGATACTTTCCTCGCTTTCGTAAGTTTCAAACACATGAAGAAAATCCATGAAAATTATATTTATGCGCTGACATTTGCACCCCCCACCCGTCCCCCTTCCCTAAGGCTATGTGCATCGTGGCCGCGGCCCCGGCTGTGCGTCGCCCGTCCGGAGAAACCCCCCCCCCCCCCCCCCCCCCCCCCCCCGCTCCGGTTCATCTCTTTTCCAAGTTATTGGCGACGGCCAAAGCCTGCTTAGTGCACCCGGCCCGACCCGTGTGAAGAGAGCCGTGATTTTTGCAAGTCGTGCAAACCGTACTTTCCCTGGTCCGCCGGATGAAAGGACCGGTTCCCCCTCTGATTTTTTTTACATTTATTAATCCTTCTTTCCAAACAAGGATGACGAAAAACTCATCGCTACCGTGAGGCTCAGATCATTTATTTACACAAAAGTGACAAGAATCATACAAATAGAGATATTCTTTCTGCGGCTTGGAATAACAGCACGAGAAGTGGGAGAAAATGGTTATTAGTAAAAATGTTATCTTCTTTTTTTCTCTCTCTCCACTCAATGAAAAATGTTGCGAACAAATCTTCAACTTAAGATACAATACCATTCATATTTACAAAAAGTACCTGTCACCAATAATAAGCTTATTTTCTATGAAAACTTATGAACATCCACACTGATTCAAAAATCCTTGAAGGTTTTTGTTTTTTCTCACCGTTTTGTTCAACCCATTTTGACGTTTTCTTTTACGTTTTATAAGAATATTATACACAGATTGGTATTGGTGTCGCGGGAAGTTATGTGTGGCAGCTGGCTCCATCTGGTCTACTATGCACGCTTCCAAATATCCGGACAACCGGTTGGGACACGACCTTGCCGTGCACGGCCGGTGTAACAGCCCATTCTTACCCCCCCCCCCCCCCTGGAACTTACCCCCCCCCCCCCTAGTTGGAACTGACCCCCCACCCACCCCCACCCCAGTCATCTACATTGTACAAGGTACACAGACACTCAGAAGACACTAATTAGCTGTAAAAAATAGTTAAAATCTTTGATATACATTAAAGTGACCAATGGTCAGTCACACTGACCACTGGTTGTCTGCATTGCATAAGGTATACAAACACTCATGAGACACTGATAAACAGTAAAATATTCGAATTATCTGATTTACGTCATAGTAACCAGTGGTCAGTGACACTGACCACCAGTCGTCTGCATTGTACAAGGTACACAGGTGCTCGGGAGACTATAATTAGCCGTGAAATAGTTAAAATCTCCGATTTACGTCATCATAATGACTAGTAGTCAGTGGCACTGACCACAAGTAATCTACATTGTACAAGGTACACAAGCACTCGGGAAACACTAATTAGCTGTTAAATAGTTAAAATATCCGATTCACGTCATAATGACCAGTGGTCAGTGGCACTGACCACTAGTCATCTGCATTGTACAAGCTAAGGTACACAGGTACTCAAGAGACTCTAAATAGCTGTAAAATAGTTAAAAGAGGCAAACCAGGATGAAGCAACAACGGTACTTGGTCACAACGACACGTGGTCACAACGACATTTTGTCACAACTACGCTTGGTCACATTGGCACTTGGTCACATTGGCATGTAGCCGTCTTTCTTTCCCACGCATGTACGGGCGTACTCACACACCCGAATATTGACCCACGCATGTAAGCTAGCGCGAGAAATGTTAATATTTGTTAGTGAACCAGGGTGTGTGTGTGTGTGTGGAGGGGGGGGGGGGGGTTGGGGAAGTAGGAGGTCCATCTATTGAAAAGAGTCTAGAACTACACTTTGTCTAAACCAACTGACTGTATATAGGAAGTGGGAGAGGAGGGGTAAATATGCAGGCTAACACAATTTTTTTAAAAGGCGGTGTGCGTGTTGGGAAAAGGCAGAGGAAAACCCTGAATAACCCTCTCTTGTTTGAAGGGTGGGTGGGGTGGAGAAAGATTCTAAATAGTCCTAGATTGACCCTTGGTGGGGGGAGGGGGGGGGGGTAAATCCAGGCTAGCCCAAACCTACCCCCGCGGGGGTAAGTTCCAACTAGCGGGGGTGGGGGGTGTAAGTTCTAGCTAGTCCTAGAATAACCCCCGGAGGTAAAAGCAGGCTAGCCCAGACTTACCCCGGGGTAAGTTCAGAGGGGGTAAGAACGGGCTGTTACACCGGGTCCGAGTCCACTATGCACGTAGCCTAAAAATGAACTTACTTTCCTTTTCTAGTGCTTGTACCACCGCTAACATTAAAAAAAAAAGTAAGGAAAATACGGATAAGTCATTTTTCATTCTTTTTTCGTTTTTCGTTGTTTGTACTGTCCCACATGTTAAATGTGATTTATTTTTTCGCCTGAAGAAGACCCAAGTGGTTGAAATGCATCGTGTCTTGTCTTGTGCTTTGTTTGTCAATGTCATTGGCGGTAAGTTCTAAACAAACTCCATTCCTAATCTTGCTTCGTTCGCCGCCGTCAGTCACTCCATTTTGAAATTTTAAGGAAAATACGTACATGACAGAGAAAAGTATGTCGCGAAGACAAATTTGTGAATATTTGCAATTTGTGGGGTTTCACCGCTCTGCGGTTTGAACTCATATACACTTTGTGATCGTATGTGTAAGTAAATTGACATCCGTGATGGTCGAAAATAAAAAACTGGGCTCGCTGTCGACCTGACGAATGACAGAGCATATAAAGAAGGGGCATAAAAGCCGTGAGGCTATGATGAAACAATCATCGCCCCTAAATCTGAACCTGAACCTGTAAGTAACATCCTCCCCCCCCCCCCCCCCAAAAAAAAAAAGGAACCAACCCCCCACCACTAGCGATTTTTTTCCTAAAATCTACCCCCCCCCCCCCCCCCCCCCCCCCCCCCCACACACACACACACACACATACTACCATGGACGGTGTGCGTGTGTGTGTGTGTGTGTTTTGACGCACAAGATACCATAAAGAGTGTTAGATTTTAGGAAGTAAATCGCTGGTGGTGTTGTTGCACAAATTTAGCGCGTATTTAAATTCATTTCTCCTCACTATTTGATGGGGGGAAAAGCTGTCTTTCAAAGGAAAATTGTCTTCTGGGTTTTGAACAATAGACCCGTAAGCTTACATTCTTTAGACACGTAAACTATACTCACGTGCAGATACATGTCCTATACTTAGTTTAGAAGGCATGCTTCGGCTGCAATCGTTCGGGTTATGCCATTCTGATCCACGTTCAGGTTTTCACAGTGCTAGATGTTTTCGCTGTTCTGCCGCTATGCAGAAGCGGCCGCTTCGAAAGTAAGACACCATGTTGACTGTTATGAAGATTTCAGAACATCTGCATCGAAACGAGATGTCGTCAAATTGTATGACGTCAAACTGCTACGCAAATGGTTACCAAAACGGCATTGAACAGCGAACGCCACTTGAGATTAGTATGTCACGATTTGATGGCGTCCGTTTATAGTGCAGCGACTATCGGCTTCCACGAAGCACAATTCGTTTTGAGAGTTCCGGCGCTTGTTGTTGTGGTTAACGACTGATCATTCTTAGTTTTCTTGGTTGGTCTATACAACCATTCTAGAGTTAATAAAAACTCAGAAACTGTGCTCAAGGTCTTTGATTTTTTGTGTGTTATTTCGGTTACTTCCCATTTGGTCTACTCCCATTTCGCCTACTCAGAAATGTGTGAGCACGACTTGGCCTAACGGCCTTCGTTCATTCGTCCTTCGTCCTCTCTCGGGCTTCGCCCTACTCTAATCTAAAGACCATCGATTCTGCTTTGGAGTAGACTGGGACACTGGTTACGCCAGGGGGGAGCCTTGCAGTATGGTCAGTATGGAAATAGACGAAATGGGAGTAGTAGACGAAATGGGAGTAGACCAAATGGGAGACTACCAAATGGGATGTCACCGTTATTTCATTAGCCACTAAATTGGTGACCCCGGACGCTGAACAACGCAAATATGGCTGAAGAAATCCTAACGAACTTAGCCACTCAACTGGAAGCTCAAACCAGCCAGGTCAATACAGTGTCTATCAAACTTCCAGAATTTTGGAGAAAGTCGCCAGAGGTGTGGTTTGCTAGGGTTGAAGCACAATTTGGAACCAAAGGCATTACCCGAGACCAGACGAAATATGACTACGGTGTCAGTGCGCTGGACATCAACACAGCCGAAGAAGTTCAATCCATTCTCACCAACCCACCAGCTGAGAACAAATACAACACTCTGAAGAAGTCTCTGATCAAGACGTTTGGCAAATCTCAAGCCCAGAAAGATGCAGAACTTCTAAATCTTAATGGACTTGGTGATAAACGCCCAACTGCTCTCTTGCGCAAGATCAACCAATGACAAGTTTTACACCCTTGACATCAAAGGCCGTTCAGAGACGGTGTCTGTGGACCGCCTGAAAACCGCTTTTGTCACGCCTCTTACCACTTCGGAGCACAAGCCTGTGGTTTCCCCTGGTGCTCACGCACCACCTGTGGTTTCCCCTGGTGCTCACGCACCACCTGTGGTTTCCCCGCACCACCTGTGGTTTCCCCTGGTGCTCACGCACCACCTGTGGTTTCCCCTGGTGCTCACGCACCACCTGTGGTTTCTCCTGGTGCTCAGGTTCCATCATCATCATCAAAGACAACCTCTGGCTCCGCAGCACAATCTGCACAACCATATGTTCACTCACCATCATCTCCTACCAAAGTTAGAACTCGTTCTGGTCGCGTTTCGCGCCTGCCATCCAAATTTCGATGACTTTTTTTTCAGTCTTGTTGTTCTCAAGTTTTCGCTTCGTAGTTCTCCGCTGGGAAGGGAGTAATGTAGCGACTACATCGGCTTCCACGAAGCACAATTCGTTTTGAGAGTTATCTTTCTTTTTCTGTTGTTAAGGAACAGAGAGTTCCGGCGCTTGTTGTTGTGGTTAACGACTGATCATTCTTAGTTTTCTTGGTTGGCCTATACAGCCATTCTAGAGTTAATAAAAACTCAGAAACTGTGCTCAAGGTCTTTGATTTTTTGTGTGTTATTTTATTAACCACTAAAATAGAATGAATACGAATTTTTTTTTTTTATCGCGAAACGAAATGATTCCATTAGTTGGACGTATCCTAGAATAGAAAGCATATAAACTTAAAATAGAATATTCAAAGAAAATTTACCACGCAAATTAATCATATGAATAATTTGAACTGCGTGGAGAGTAGCAGCCTATAACTTCCAAGCCATGGGTATCGGAGGTTGAATGTTGATATAATTGAGACCTATAACATTTTGCATGGCCATTATGATAACAGCACCAAACAAACTATGCAAGGGGACACACACTAAGATTGACACAACAATTCACTAATTATGTTTTAGCGTTTTCTTTTAACCAACGGAGTGAAACAATCAACCTGATTACATTGTCACCATAGAAACCATTCACGATTACAAAAATATATTAAATAAACACCGGAAGGATTAGGCTTCCAGACCAGTTTATCTATTGGAAACTATCCGTTTACAAGAGCAACCGCGCACTCATTAATAAAACAAAAATAAACAAACAAAAAATAATTTAAAAAAGTATCCTCTTTGAATGCAAACACAAAAGGCTGATTAAGTCTAAAAGCCGAATCAATGATTGATAATACAGGGTCGAACTTTAATTAAGGACCACTTATACACAGTCTCACAAAACATAGAAAGAAAAACCGACAAACGACAGAAACTTTATAAATGTTTAATTTCATTATCAGTGAGCAACATTTTGTCACTTTCATTGAAAAAATCATTCTTTCTGATTAGACAGGGGAGCCTGAATGAGACTACCCCCCAAAATGACATTCACAAAAAGAGTTTCTTTACAGTCTGATCAAAACCGAGTGTGCACCCCTCGTGCTGCCACACAATCCACACAGCGCTGCCTCATGGTGTTGACTGTTCTTGTAATGAGTGCCTGGGGGAGGTTTGCCCACTCCTGCTGCAGGTAGTGCAGCAGCTCCTGTCGATTTGCCGGAACAGGGTGATTTTCTTGAACTCTTCTCCCAAGCTCGCCCCAGATGTTCTCAATAGGGTTCATGTCCGGGCTGTTTGCTGGCCATGGCATCCTGGTGATGCCAGCTTGCACCACAAAAGTGTTCACAGCTCGACAACGATGTGGGGTGGCATTATCGTCCATGAACACAGCCTGAGCCCCAATCTGCTGGAGTGCTGGGACAACCAAAGGCCGTAAAATCTCCTGCAGGTAGCGTTGGCCGTTCAGGTTGCCATCCACATGGTACAGGGGAGTCTTGTGGTGACTGCTGATGCCCCCCCCCCCCCCCCCATACCATGACGGAGCCACCACCAAAAGCGACGACCTCCTGGATGACGTCATCTGCCAGCTGCTCCCTGGGACGCCGCCACACCCGAATGCGTCCATCTCGTGGCTTCAACTGGAACTTGGACTCATCGGTGAAAAGCACCATCCGCCACTGAGCCCGAGTCCATGTTCGATGAGCTGTGCACCAGGCCAGGCGACGTGCCCGGTGGGCCGCAGTCAGTTTTTGTTTCCGGACTGGGTGCCTTGCTCGAAGGTTGGCAGCACTGAGGCGCCGCCGTATGGTCATCTCACACACTGCTGTGTTAGTGGCAGCTTGGAGCCGACGCCTGATGGTGTTGGAGGTGGTGGTCCTGGTCCGAAGAGCATGTCTGCGGATGAACCTGTCATCTCTTGCAGTGGTCTTCTTTGGCTGGCCTGGACGGGGTCTCTCTTTGACAGTTCCAGTGGCTTGAAAACGTTCTCTCAGCCGAATGATGATGGAGTGGGACACTTGTAGTCTTCTGGCCACTTCTCGAACGCCAACTCGATCCTGCAGCCATGCAATCGCCCGGGTCCGGTCAAAATCAGACTGCTTGCATCTTGGAGGCATTTTTGTGTTATGAAGAATTATGCACGTTGGGCTGCTTTTAGGGGCATTCCAGTCAGTAAAATGCTCTGCAATGCATTGGTTTTTGCACGTGCATTTGGAATTTCAGTGCAAAACCGTTTGAAGCAGTGTTCACTCTTGCTTAAAAAACAAGCAATTTTGACAACAATCTGTAACTTTCAACCCCCCCTCTGCATGCCGCACGTGACAATAAAGACAGCTTTCGCAAGCTTTGCGGAATACTCTGTTAACCCCTTAAACCTTTCCCAGTCGAATTCATCGAAAAAATGCATTGCTTGTATTTTTGGCCAATTTAAAAGGAAAGGGCCTTTTTTCGGGGTGGTCCTTCAAATGATTATGTGATAAACCACATTTTCTTTCAGTTGTTTAGATCTATCAGATAATGCCTTTTCCTTTGAACAGGAGTTTGTCAGCTACTGCATCATCACACTAATTCTCTTCCCTGCTGTAGAAATCTTTTCAATAGCTGTTCACTTTCAGTCCCCCCCCCCCCCCCCCCCCCCCACACACACACACACACACTTTTTTTTTTACATTCCTCATTTTCAATCTCACTCTCTCCACTTAAATTCTGAAGTTCCACAATGACAATTAGAATCTGAGGGGTCTTTTACAATATATTGCAGTCAAAGATTCTGGCTGTTAAGTGTTATTGTAAAAACTGATGCAGATCTAAACAGCAGATCTAGACTAAGCTCATTATTCTCTTACCAGGGCAGTGTGTAGCATACAGACATACCACACCTGCATATATCTTAAAATGCACACTAAATCACCATCCTGTATCCAAATACTGATAAATAATTCACTTACTAAAACATATGGTTGTTGGGCGGAAACTTGAGCTTGCAGGGGTGCCTGATGTTCAGCAATGTCCTGAAAAATAAAAAACCAAACTATTATTCACTGGAGTCCAACAAGTTGTTATTTGTGGACATGGACACTTTCTTGTTAATAAGAATCGTGACTTCAGTTTTGTTGGAAACAGTAACAGCAGGGGAAAAAATCAATCACAAACATGCAACAGTTTCAGTGGCAGCAGGCAGTGTGACTGCCTGACTGCCACTATGACAGTAACAATGTATGTTTCAGTTTGATGCCAACACTCAACTAAAACCAACAACTATCTTTACACCAACCATACACTGAGAATGAAATGAAACCCAAAAAGATCAACCACCCATTCCACAAACCTTACCCTCTTTACGCCTCTGAGTTTGGCTCTCTTGCTCCTGACAGAATGCGTGTCACTGTTGCGTTTGAGGCTTGCACTTGCAGCTGGCGAATGAACAGAGAGTGCTTTAATACATTTTTCTGTTATAATAGCATCCTCTTTCAGCTGTCTTCGGACCCGAATTCCAGCTTCCACCTTTACTTTCCAGGTGTGTTGGTCTTGGAAACTGTGCTCTTCGAAGTGACGACCGCAAATGCCATGATAACTGTCCCGAAGAACAAAATCTTTCCTTGTTGTGGTGACAAAATTTATCCACAATCGCCTAAACTGGCTGGAAGCACCTGGAAAAGTATGAACGCGTACTCTTTGCTTATTTCCTGATGAAATTCCGCAACCAGACACAGCACACATATCTCACTTCAGCCGAACACGAAGAGCAACTTGGCTTGTCTACGTCATCAATCGGGAAACCCTCCCTATTATCGAAATTGAGGCTCTCGTTCCTGTTTCAGCCTCTCGCTTTCCCAATCCGAAGGATATGCTGCTCTCACTGCAAAATGAGAGCACAGGCGGCTGATTCGGGGCTGGGTTTCGCAATACGACCACATACCAAAACCGTGTACTTGGTCAAAATAGATTTGTAAAAATGGGTGAGATACCCTTTAATATCAGTCTCCGTGAAGCAACCCTCCAGAGGTGACACTGCATCGCCGCCGAGCCTCCTCGGCGGAGCTCAGTGACGCCCTTTCCGACCCGACACACTCAGGACACCATTCATCAAGTTCCCCACTGACGGCAACAACTGCCCAGTTGGAGGAGCCAGCGTGAGTGAGCTCTCCCTCTTGAGGCCGCCACAACCTTTAATAGTTCTATTGTTGTGTTCTTGACTGTTGATTCTCGAGCTTCAAGCTGGCAACCTCATTTCTTCTTGTTTATTTACTTACCTTCATCAATGCATGTGTAAATGTATGTATCATTTAATATCACATATGGACAGACATTGCACTGATGCACACTCAATGGAACACGTCATTCTGAGTTTCCCCAAACAAAACCGAATGCAGATCAAACGTCGTGCACAATTGCTTATATACGTCACGGAACCGACTGTGTCTAATAACAGTGTCATCAACCGTTTTCAGAGTTTAATTAATACATATTGAATATCGCTTTTTCAAAAAGATCTTTTTTTATGTTTGTTTATTTAAATCCATTTGCTTTTACTTTTGACAGCACTCTTATTGATGGCATTTTTGTGGATGTTGCCTTTTTTCTTTGATGCTCCCAGTGTGTACGCGAATATGATTGACAGGACTACACTTGGTGGGGTCAGCCGTGCAAAGGCTTGTTCATGCGAGCAAGACAAGAGGGCGTTCCATCACAGTCATTCATTTGTGACATTTTCCGGTCTCGGTCGACTATCTGTCCAGAGTAAAGTGTGATGCGAGTTTAAATGGGTTGATCAGAACCATTTATTCGAGTTTCATCCATTGAACGGATGCATCTCTGAGAGTGTAGCTCAAATCTACAAACACTGCATGTTTCTGTCTCTCTCAGGACTGGTTGACGCCAGGATATATATCATGAAAGAAAGCGTAGTGTATAACATATCATGTAAGGTAAGGTAAGGTAAGGTAATGTTGCTTATAGCCCAGCCGACCGCAAAGGGCCACATCAAGGCAGTCGTCGCGCTGAAGTCAACCCACAAGCCTTTCATTCACACAACTTTTTAAAGTACATCTTCTAAAAAACCAACTGAAATTTTGTTAAAAATCATTCCACTATAAAATCTCAGATCCGATGAAAAATGTTAATCTTTGAATGAAACTCCAGAGAATGGTCGTTGTCTTCATCCTCGTCGACGACCATTTAAAAAAAAGGTGCCAAATTCCCTGGATCTTCATGCCTTGCTGTCATGGTTACCTAAGTTTCTTGCACACACACACACACACACACACACACAACACACACACACACACACACACACACACACACACACACACACACACAACACGCACACACACACACACACACACACACACACACAACACGCACACACACACACACACACACACACACACACACACACACACACACACACACAACACACACACACACACACACACACACACACGCGCGCGCGCGCGCGCGCGCGCGCGCGCGCGCATACGCACTCGCGAACGCACGCACATTCTTACATAAACAGAGGAGAGGGAGGGAGGGTGGGAGAGAGAGAGAGAGAGGGGGGGGGGGGAAGAAAGAGACAAGACAGGCAGACAGATCGTGAATAGCAGGGTGCACGTTAAGGGAAGGACGTGTTTGACAGTTTCTCGTAACTCTCGTTTATGTAGCACTAAGCTCAGTGGGCAAACTCTCGCATTGGTCGGCCACCACTACGTCTGCGTGACACCCATGGAGCGCCGATGTTTCTATTGGACAGACTCGCTGGGCCAAGGACGCTGACTGTTCATAGATCAGGCGTCTTTCGAGGCAGACAAGGCAACATGAAGATGGACGCAGACAGAAAGTGACTGAGAGGGATGGAGAGTGAGGGGAGGGGAGGAAGCGGGAGGGGCTAGGGGTGGAGGAAGGAGTGTAGAGGAGCAGTGAGAGTATGGTGCGGGGGGAAAGGAGAGGGGGCGGTTGGAGAAAAAAAACCAACCCAAGAGAAATGAAAGAGTAGAAGAGAATGGAATAACGCAAAAAAAAAAAAGAATGTCAGAGACAAAGGGAGACGAGCAGTCATCTGGGAGCAAAAGATAGCAGATGAAACGAAGGAAAACATATCAAAAGAAAAAAAAAAAGGCAAACAACAAAATGATGGGATTACAATGAAAATCAGCAACCAAAAGAACAACATACGTACAACTGGTTGATAGTAACAGATGTAATGGTAGAGATTCTGGGTCATGGGTCATCTTCTCTAGCGTCATCATTTTTACGGGGTTGGGAGAGGGGTGGGGGGGTGGGGTGGAGGTTTGAGGTGAACGATCTTTCAAAGAATGGGACACTTATTCATATAACTTGAAGACATTGGCGTGCTCATATTTTCAAACATTGAAAATATTTCGTATAAAAAATATGTCGGCCCGAATTATTTATGCTGATATGTATAATGATTGGTCATCGAAGATTTTGATCTTGTAAGAAAAAAAAAAGAAGATGAAAAACTGACACGGTCTCAGAGTTAAAAGCGCTCATCCATGAAAATCCATCATTGCTTGCAGTAACAGTATCCCGTGGCTTTGAGTTGAGAACGTCTGCTGCATTCATTGTGGACAGCCACCATGGTTTGATTTGCTACAATCCATTCCATATATTCACTTAATCACTCATTCGAGGTTTTACTAACTTAACATGTCCGTGGATCATTAAGGTACTTAGAGGAAAAAAAGAACGACGAAGACAGATTTTCTCCTCTCTGATTCTGGTGCAACTTCGGAAAAAAAAAGTAGTACAGTAATTTCCTTCCTTGACATATGACTTTGCTGTTTGATACATATCTTTAATAACATCAAGCAACAGCTCATTGCCTCTGGAATTCATGTTTTTGTCCTCTCATAGGGAAGCTATACCAATATAGTCAAATGCTTTCTTATAGTAAAAAAAATAAACAGAAAACATTGTTCTGTAATGGAAAGTAATCAATGATACAGTGTAACGTAAAAGGTGATCAATAGTTGAATGTTTTGATCGAAATCCGGCTTGCTCAAACCCAGTATGTTATTCGTGTTATAGAATTTAACAAGTCTGTCGTTAATCACATTTGTAGAAAATTAACGGAAGAAACTCAGATGGTTTACGCCTCTTTCAGTTTAAACATAGGTTTAATCATTCCTACTGACAATTCAGTTAGAGTTTTCCCAGAAAAAGAGAATCAGTTTTTTTAAAAGAAATAAAGAACAGTTGTAACATTTTACCGCTGGATACCTTAATATAATGGATTGTCCCGTCGTGTCCGACGGATGAGTGGGCAGGCAGATCATCTGCTGATGTGGGTCCTCATGTAGGAATGAAGATCTGTTCTTGAGGCACAAACAGATGCTGCATGGAATGGAGTCCTGCAAGGATGGGCCCCGTTTTCTCCGATTCCTCCTTTCCTGGATGGCAGCTGGCTTTGATATATAACTGTGTTATTTGCACGTGGCTGCATGCCTTGCCGGACTTAAGATTATGTACTGCTCGTTTAACCTCGTCGTCTGTAAATGGTCGGTTCAACACTTCGTTTTTGTAAGCGTTGGACCTGTTGTTAGCAAGGAATTCTCTGTTCCTTTCATCAATCTTATCTAAATTACTACAAATTTTCAATAAATGCCTCGGCTGTATTCTTTCAGTCATTTCAGTCTTTTCAGTTTTAATTCCTTTATTAATTTCCAGAATGCTGCTAGGTGTTTACTCATCAGTTCTCAAAACTTCTGTCGCAATTTGACCGATGCAACCGAAAGAGCTTATCATCATCATCATCATTATGAATATTATTATCATTATTGGTATGCTTTATTGTCATTTCGTTCAAATGCTCGTATGTATATATATATATATATATATATATATTGAATTATAAACAAAGCTTGCTCTTATGTCTTAGATTGAAGAAATAGGGGGAGATACGCATTCATATCTGCAGTGGTAGATGATTCCGCCTAACTAACAGTATGTGCTTGAGTGGGTGAATGGGGAAAATAAAATAAATGCTTCTCAAAATGAGCCTTCAGCAAGCTTATATTCTCCAAGGGTGAGACATCCTCCAATAGGGAGGGAAACTCACTAACCTATAACTCCTGGTCATATACCGATATTTCGAAACTTGGTGGTTTCTCCTCAGTGACCGCGGAAAGTGGTAATTTGACTCCTCTGCCTTTTCAGTTTTAAGAAGAATACAATCCCAGAAAAGGTTGGTGTGCAATACCGTAGTATGTTTGTTGAGTTTTCAAAAAACCAACCAAAGGTGCCATCTAAGAAGCAAAAGAAAATCATAAAAGAGCAAAACAAACTACATTTTCTTGTGAAAAGTAAAAAATATATAAAAAGATATCCTCTAAGACACAAGTGCTGAGGGCAAGTTCTTGGAATGAATCCGCAAGGGACTAAAATACAACAAACTAATAAATTCCAAGGATAAGTACCGCACCGTTCCAGCAACTTACAGAGCAGCTTGGTGTTGCAATGACTGCAAGAAATATTGAATTATAAACAAAGCTTGCTCTTATGTCTTAGATTGAAGAAATAGGGGGAGATACGCATTCATATCTGCAGTGGTAGATGATTCCGCCTAACTAACAGTATGTGCTTGAGTGGGTGAATGGGGAAAATATAATAAATGCTTCTCAAAATGAGCCTTCAGCAAGCTTATATTCTCCAAGGGTGAGACATCCTCCAATTTTCTGGGATTGTATTCTTCTTAAAACTGAAAAGGCAGAGGAGTCAAATTACCACTTTCCGCGGTCACTGAGGAGAAACCACCAAGTTTCGAAATATCGGTATATGACCAGGAGTTATAGGTTAGTGAGTTTCCCTCCCTATTGGAGGATGTCTCACCCTTGGAGAATATAAGCTTGCTGAAGGCTCATTTTGAGAAGCATTTATTTTATTTTCCCCATTCACCCACTCAAGCACATACTGTTAGTTAGGCGGAATCATCTACCACTGCAGATATGAATGCGTATCTCCCCTATTTCTTCAATCTAAGACATAAGAGCAAGCTTTGTTTATAATTCAATATTTCTTGCAGTCATTGCAACACCAAGCTGCTCTGTAAGTTGCTGGAACGGTGCGGTACTTATCCTTGGAATTTATTAGTTTGTTGTATATATATATATATATATATATATATATATATATATATATATATATATATATATATATATATATATGACCACAAACAAAAAGTGTCATTATAAGTCTTCTTCGAGGCACATCTGTTTAAGTTTCAACCCTGATTACTGGATCTTTAATATAGTACCACCATGCTGCACAGAGGGTCAACAGTGTTAACATTGGATATCCATTGCACGTGCATCATATTTTACCACTAATTTACCAGGTCTCGTTTTACCTCTTGTTTATCAAGTCTTGTTAGCTAAACTGGATTCGAAAGTAGTGAAACTTCCGTGATTTCCCTGGCTCTCGTCTTCAGGTCTGAACAATGATCTTATAAACAGGCAGGAAAAGGAGTGTTCATGCGCGCGGCATAAAATCTCACGTGTCATTAAAGCCATTTAGTTTTCCTTATTGAAGACTCTGTTCTGCGAATTTTTTATTTGGAATTGAAGAAAATCGAAGCTAATCCTTGAGTTTTTGTCAATAGTATACTTTATAAAGGATTCTCTCACTATTTTGTACAATGTAAAAGGAAACTGTCCTTGTTTTAATAAACTAAAATAGGTTTTATGGAGTTGATATATATATATATATATATATATATATTATATATATATATATATATATAGATGAATATAATTAAAAAGCCTAAAATGACTTTAAAAGTGCTCGACCCCTTGGGGAGCAACATTTGTTAAATAATATTAAAAAGGAAGGTTAAAACTCTACAAATTTGTTTCGAGCGTGTTGCGCTGTCATCAGGATGTCTCTGGCCCGCCCACCGCCGATGTTATATAGCGTGTGGGCTCCCGTTTTGCGGTTGTTTGCACGTGCGGGTTGGCTGCACGTGTTTTTTGGGGGGCTTTCAGGTTTTTATTTTGGGTGTGTTCACTAACAACGATTTCCATTTATGCCTGCAGTTGTTTACTATTTCTGTTTTGGTGTTTAAAGTTGCTAAGTGTGGTTTGCATAGTATTAACCATTTTTCAGTTAAACATAGGTTGCACCTTTTTGAAACATTGCTGTATGGTGATGCTCTTTTTATGATTTTCCAGGATATATTGTAGCTTGTTTTTGCGTCTTTAAGTTTCCAGATATATTTGCTCAGTTCTGTTTGGTTTTTTATATTTTTCTTTATTAAATGACTGTTTATGGTTTGCATATCTGGTTTTGAAGTGGTTTTCAGTGATCCCTATGTATGTTTCTTTTTCATTTTCTGATGTTACAGTAGCCTGGTATACAATGTTGTTGTGAAGACATTTATTGTTTAGTGGGCACTGCTCCTTTCTTGTGCAATTGCAAGATTTCCTTTCTTCATCCTTCTTTGCTGTGTTGATTTTCATTTTGTTGGATGCGTCAATCAGGTTATTGAGGTTGGGCATACATGAGTACAATAGTTTGACAGTGTTTTTGTTAAATATTTTGGACAGTTTGTGTTCTTTTGGAAATGAAGTTGTTAGGATTTTGAAGAATTCTTTCCCTATGTTTGTTTTGAGTTTCCCGTCGTATGGGGGGGTTATACCATATGATTTTTCTTTTCCTATTTTTCTTGCTTTTGTTTGTGTTGTTGTCCGGGTTGTATTGTAATTTGTAATTGTATCCACTTTTTTGTAGTGCCTCCTGGTATTCTACTGCTGCATTATTGAACACTCTCATTGCATGACAGGTTTGATAGTCTCTTGTTTATGCCATGGGGTATGGTCTTTAATACAGATGGTGGATGGTTACTTTTGGTGTGTACATAAAGAGGTGTATCATTGGGTTTCTTGTATGGTTTATATATGTTACAGTAAATTTATCAATCAGGAAATTCATAAATTTCCTAAACATTTCAGTAAATTTATAAAGTTACTGTTTCACTCAGGAAATTTACAAATTTCCTAAATAAATTAGGAAATTTATAAATTTCCTGAGTTTTGAAGGCATTTTTAAAATGAATTTACTGAAAACTGAAAGTACTTTCAGTAAATTTGTCAAATTTACTACAATACTGATATGTGTTATCTTGAAAAGTGAACCCACTTCACTTACTGCATTACTTTCTTTCTTTCTTTCATTCTGCGTACGCAGGCTGATACTCCTGCGGACACTCCCTGTATAGCCAGGCAGTGGAGTTTTATGTGTATGACCCTTTTTTATCCCGCCATTAAGGCAGCCATACTCCATCTTCGGGGAAGGTGCATGCTATGTGTCACGTGTCATCCATACCAACGGCCAAACTGGCCTTCTCTTCCGAAAGTTGGTGATGGGATTTTACGTGTGTGCAAGATGTTATGCGTGCGTTCACACACGGAACCTCGGTTTATAGTCTCATTCGAAGGACTATATGGGGAATGGAGTCAGAACCAATGACTGCATTACTGATATGTGTTATCTTGAAAAGTGAACCCACTTCACTTACTGCAATACTGATATGTGTTATCTTGAAAAGTGAACCCACTTCGCTTACTGCAATACTGATATGTGTTATCTTGAAAAGTGAACCCACTTCACTTACTGCAATGCTGATAATATGTGTTATCTTGAAAAGTGAACCCACTTCACTTACTGCAATACTGATATGTGTTATCTTGAAAAGTGAACCCACTTCACTTACTGCAATACTGATATGTGTTATCTTGAAAAGTGAACCCACTTCACTTACTGCAATACTGATGTGTTATCTTGAAAAGTGAACCCACTTCACTTACTGCAATACTAATATGTGTTATCGTGAAAAGTGAACCCACTTCACTTACTGCAATACTGATATGTGTTATCTTGAAAAGTGAACCCACTTCACTTACTGCAATACTGATATGTGTTATCTTGAAATCACCGTATTCAGCCTTGTTCGGAAACGAGGCTCCTGTTGGTTTGACAACATCAACATTGCCACATGAAATCTTGAATAATTTAGAGACAGGAAGATATTGCAAGACTGGATTTGCCTCAATCTGCCTTCACTTCAGCTGAACCTGCTACCTAATCAGTTGATGCAGCCATCATCACAACTGACTCTGCTACTACGACATCAGCTGAACCTGCTACTTTATTTATCAGCTGACGCGGCCATCATCACAACTGACGGAGCCATCACCACAGCTACCTCTGCTACGACATCAGCGGAACTGCTACTTTATCAGCTGACGCGGCCATCATCACATCTGGCTCTGCTTCTACGACATCAGCTGAACCTGCTACTTTATCAGCTGACGCGGCCATCATCACATCTGGCTCTGCTTCTACGACATCAGCTGAACCTGCTACTTTATCAGCTGACGTGGCCATCATCATAACTGATGCAGTAATCACCACAGCTACCTCTGCTACGACAACAGCGGAGCCTGCTACCCCTGACATAGCATTGCAGTTAACTGACCGCTGTGAAGAGTTAAACATGCTCGAAAAAGGGCTTCCACTGGTCAACTGTGTCAAGCAGAACGAATGGTTAAAAGAGGCAGGGTGGATTTCAAATGTGGAGAAGTAGACGACAGTGTGACAGTGCCAGTGCCCATGGTCAATCGTGGCAGAGGCGATGCCAGAAACATTTTAGGTGTTATTGTAAACAGGGACTTCAAAACTGACATTTATACCATTGCAATGAAGGCCGGGGTTTTGAGGGGAGGGTATTCACGAAACCAGTTTGATCTATGCCCTCAAAGACTGCTTTCGATGACTGATGTTAATCTTGAAAAACAGGTATCTCTGCGATCAGCTGTTGTTGCAGAATCAGCATCAGGGGGTCAAGGCTACACTAAGTGCAACTGTGGGGGTGGAGCGAGAAAGTGCCAAACAAACAAGTGCAAATGCTTCAAAACAAAACTCATGTGTAATTCTCGATGTCTGTGGTGTGCAAGGTTTCAGTAAATTTATAAATTTCCTGGCCTTTAAAATCAGGAAATTTATAAATTTCCTAGACATTTTAGGAAATTTGTAAATTTCCTGAGTGAAACAGTAACTTTATAAATTTACTGAAATGTTTAGGAAATTTATAAATTTCCTGATTTGATAAATTTACTGTAACATATATATGATTGTTGAGATCCAGTGTTATGTCTAAGTAGTTCACTACCTTTTTGTTTGCTTCAATGGTAATCTTTAAGTTGTGGTTTTGGAAGATTTTGCATAGTTCTTTCTTCTTGTTTTCGATGGTTCTTGGATTGTTGTTTAGTGCAGCAAGGCCATCGTCTCTGTATAGTCCGACTTGTTTTCCGAGCTTTTTCTTGATGTTGGACAGCATGAATAGTCCGACCAGTTCACATGTTTCTGCGCCATCATATGAACCCATGGTTACGTCGAATGTTGAATTTCTGTTGGTTTTCCTGATCCAGGTTTCATTTCTGCTGTGTAGTAATGTTTTCTTGGTGTGGAGAATGATTTCCATTTCTGACCCTGTTATGTCTGTGTGGTTACTGGCAAACTTCAGGGCTTTGGTGAGTAGTTCCTCATCTATGGATGGGTAAAAGTCTACTATGTCAAATGTGATGAATACTGTATTGCTTTGTGTATTGAGTTTTTTGAACCATTGGATAACTTCGTATGTGTTCTTCCAGAGGTTGTAATCAGAGTTTGATTTTATGTCCTTTATTATTTTTTCCAGAATTTTCTTGCTTATTTTGCCTAATTCAGATTTGGATGGGTTTATTAGTCTACATGTTGGATTATTATGAAAGTTGGGCTTGTGGTCTTTGAGTGATAGTGTTATGAAAGCTTCTTTTGTTGCTGTCGCTTCTATCCTGTCACTTAGGTCTATGCGCTCTGCAAGTTCTTTTTCTTTAGTGCAGATGCTGTCATGTATATTTTTATCAGCTTTTTTGTAGTTTTTCTGGATGTTTTTGTCAAGGAGTTGAGAATATTCCTTTGGTTCCATTTTGTAGTAATTGCTAGTTTTATCAGCCTTCACAAATATTTTTTTGTCATTTTGTACTTGTTTTATTTGGTTTTTTAATGTTGTTTGGAAATCGTTGTTAGATTTTTTGAATTCAATCTTGGTTATCATTCTCTTCATTTGATCTTCAAAGGGTTTCATATCGTCTATGACTGGTGGTGATCGCCATGATTTGAAATCGTAGGTATTTTTGTCCTCTTTTTTTGCATTCGGGTTCAGGAAAAAGAATGCTTTCCATCTCATATTGCGTACGAACTTTTCGGTTTGTTCTATTAATCTTTTTAAGTAGAATTGTGTGTTAGAAAACGGTATGTTTTTTGTTGATTGCCTAAAATTGATTTCCTCCATTTTAAAATCTTTCAGGCCACAGTGCTCAACGTGAGGAGCAATTAAGATGAATATAATTAAAAAGCCTAAAATGACTGGAAAATCATAAAAAGAGCATCACCATACAGCAATGTTTCAAAAAGGTGCAACCTATGTTTAACTGAAAAATGGTTAATACTATGCAAACCACACTTAGCAACTTTAAACACCAAAACAGAAATAGTAAACAACTGCAGGCATAATGGAAATCGTTGTTAGTGAACACACCCAAAATAAAAACCTGAAAGCCCCCCAAAAAACACGTGCAGCCAACCCGCACGTGCAAACAACCGCAAAACGGGAGCCCACACGCTATATAACATCGGCGGTGGGCGGGCCAGAGACATCCTGATGACAGCGCAACACGCTCGAAACAAATTTGTAGAGTTTTAACCTTCCTTTTTAATATTATTTAACAAATGTTGCTCCCCAAGGGTCGAGCACTTTTAAAGTCATTTTAGGCTTTTTAATTATATTCATCTTAATTGCTCCTCACGTTGAGCACTGTGGCCTGAAAGATTTTAAAATGGAGGAAATCAATTTTAGGCAATCAACAAAAAACATACCGTTTTCTAACCCACAATTCTACTTAAAAAGATTAATAGAACAAACCGAAAAGTTCGTACGCAATATGAGATGGAAAGCATTCTTTTTCTGAACCCGAATGCAAAAAAAGAGGACAAAAACACCTACGATTTCAAATCATGGCGATCACCACCAGTCATAGACGATATGAAACCCTTTGAAGATCAAATGAAGAGAATGATAACCAAGATTGAATTCAAAAAATCTAACAACGATTTCCAAACAACATTAAAAAACCAAATAAAACAAGTACAAAATGACAAAAAAATATTTGTGAAGGCTGATAAAACTAGCAATTACTACAAAATGGAACCAAGGAATATTCTCAACTCCTTGACAAAAACATCCAGAAAAACTACAAAAAAGCTGATAAAAATATACATGACAGCATCTGCACTAAAGAAAAAGAACTTGCAGAGCGCATAGACCTAAGTGACAGGATAGAAGCGACAGCAACAAAAGAAGCTTTCATAACACTCAAAGACCACAAGCCCAACTTTCATAATAATCCAACATGTAGACTAATAAACCCATCCAAATCTGAATTAGGCAAAATAAGCAAGAAAATTCTGGAAAAAGTAATAAAGGACATAAAATCAAACTCTGATTACAACCTCTGGAAGAACACATACGAAGTTATCCAATGGTTCAAAAAACTCAATACACAAAGCAATACAGTATTCATCACATTTGACATAGTAGACTTTTACCCATCCATAGATGAGGAACTACTCACCAAAGCCCTGAAGTTTGCCGGTAACCACACAGACATAACAGGGTCAGAAATGGAAATCATTCTCCACACCAAGAAAACATTACTACACAGCAGAAATGAAACCTGGATCAGGAAAACCAACAGAAATTCAACATTCGACGTAACCATGGGTTCATATGATGGCGCAGAAACATGTGAACTGGTCGGACTATTCATGCTGTCCAACATCAAGAAAAAGCTCGGAAAACAAGTCGGACTATACAGAGACGATGGCCTTGCTGCACTAAACAACAATCCAAGAACCATCGAAAACAAGAAGAAAGAACTATGCAAAATCTTCCAAAACCACAACTTAAAGATTACCATTGAAGCAAACAAAAAGGTAGTGAACTACTTAGACATAACACTGGATCTCAACAATCATATATATAAACCATACAAGAAACCCAATGATACACCTCTTTATGTACACACCAAAAGTAACCATCCACCATCTGTATTAAAGACCATACCCCATGGCATAAACAAGAGACTATCAAACCTGTCATGCAATGAGAGAGTGTTCAATAATGCAGCAGTAGAATACCAGGAGGCACTACAAAGAAGTGGATACAATTACAAATTACAATACAACCCGGACAACAACACAAACAAAAGCAAGAAAAATAGGAAAAGAAAAATCATATGGTATAACCCCCCATACGACGGGAAACTCAAAACAAACATAGGGAAAGAATTCTTCAAAATCCTAACAACTTCATTTCCAAAAGAACACAAACTGTCCAAAATATTTAACAAAAACACTGTCAAACTATCGTACTCATGTATGCCCAACCTCAATAACCTGATTGACGCATCCAACAAAATGAAAAATCAACACAGCAAAGAAGGATGAAGAAAGGAAATCTTGCAATTGCACAAGAAAGGAGCAGTGCCCACTAAACAATAAATGTCTTCACAACAACATTGTATACCAGGCTACTGTAACATCAGAAAATGAAAAAGAAACATACATAGGGATCACTGAAAACCACTTCAAAACCAGATATGCAAACCATAAACAGTCATTTAATAAAGAAAAATATAAAAACCAAACAGAACTGAGCAAATATATCTGGAAACTTAAAGACGCAAAAACAAGCTACAATATATCCTGGAAAATCATAAAAAGAGCATCACCATACAGCAATGTTTCAAAAAGGTGCAACCTATGTTTAACTGAAAAATGGTTAATACTATGCAAACCACACTTAGCAACTTTAAACACCAAAACAGAAATAGTAAACAACTGCAGGCATAAATGGAAATCGTTGTTAGTGAACACACCCAAAATAAAAACCTGAAAGCCCCCCAAAAAACACGTGCAGCCAACCCGCACGTGCAAACAACCGCAAAACGGGAGCCCACACGCTATATAACATCGGCGGTGGGCGGGCCAGAGACATCCTGATGACAGCGCAACACGCTCGAAACAAATTTGTAGAGTTTTAACCTTCCTTTTTAATATTATTTAACAATATATATATAATATATATATTATATATATATATATATATATATATATATATATATATATATATATATATATAAAAGCGAGAATCTAGCGTAAAAATCATTCATTCTTGATCTGCCCACTATGCTCAATGAGTCACAATACCAAATTTAGTTTAGATCATATTGTGGATTTGTAAGAACGCTGACAGATAGACGTATATTAGAAAAGTGCACTTGTGTATCATTGTATGACAGATGCAGGAAGAGTTAGGGATCCATTTTAAACTTTCGAATGTTAGGCTATAAATACATTGATGATCGTTCAAATTTGTTATTGTTTGTTTATTCGTGCAGTGTCATTTAAATCCAAGGGCCCAAAGCCTTGCGGACAGAGCGTTTACCTGCAGAGCTGAGGGTCGCGAGTTCGAACCACCTGTGGGAACAGTTATGTTTTTATTTCGCAGCTGGAAAACCCTCTTTGCGCACGAAACAGTGAATAAGTACCTGATTCAGATCAGTGAAAGTTAAGGCGGTGAAGGGAGATGGGGCTCTGCCTTTCATGTTGCCGTGCCCCGGACACGGTGAACGTCTTATGAACATTAGGGAATAGGACTTTAGTTTTTGTTTGTTTTTTGCTTGTTTGTTTTTGCCAGTTGTTGACCGTTGGTCGCTATTGAGGTGTACATGTTGATAGTGTTGAACAAGAGTGAACTAGATGTGTCATAGGGTATGTTCACTGGGATACTGTATTGTTCAATTTCCCCCCTCCTATCGTCTACCTCCTTCATGCACTTTCCATTCACACACACACACACACACACACACACACACACACACACACACACACACACACATTTATACCACGCAGAAAACATCATATTCAGATGCGAAGTATCAGCGTATGCAAATTCTTTTTTCTTTTACTTTTGTTCTTATCTATCGTGCCAAACGTAATCATGAAAAAAGTCCATAGACAATATTTTAGAATCTCAGGAAGATTTTTATTTTTAAATTGTCTATTTACTTATGTCAGTGTGTGGCGGTATACATGTAGTATAATTCGTTGTCAGATCATCAACCGTCGAAGTCCATATATAGACCTTATACAATAATGATCCTTTGCGCCCAGTAACACACACACACACACACACACACACACACACACACACACACACACAAACACACACACACACAGATACTCACTCACACACACACACACACACACACACACACACACACACACACACACACACACACACACACAGATACTCACTCACACACACACACACACACACACACACACACACACACACACACACACACACAGAGATACTCACTCACACACACACACACACACACACACACACACACACACACACACACACACACACACACATTCCCGCGGGCGCGCTTTCGAGTGTACCGGACCATGCGATCAGTCAAATTCTGTAACCAGCTTTGCGATTGGTGTACATCAGATTATCAGTTCACATGTTTAATATATATAAAGACATAAAGCAGCTTCAAGCCCAGGCTGCTGCTGATGTGCTTTGTCAATATTCAACTGCAAATTCCACAAATATATAAACCACAGCGGCCCTCATTATCTTGGCAACATCTTTGAAAACAGTTCAATAATCCTCTGATCAACTTTTATGATCGAAAAAGAAAACAAGAAAATGAACAAAGAATGTGGAACCTAGAACCGGTTGTGATCTGTAATTAGCCTCATACAAAGTTCAATTCAGTTGGTTCGTCCCCTCGATCAAGCCCCAAGATGTAGAAAGTTTGAGGTGACGCCTTCACATCAGTATTGTTCGAAACAAGTGATCTCCCGTCGAACGAAAATCAAAACTTTATTGCTGATGAGTTTCCCAAATCAGCACAACGAAAGGGGGGGCCGGATAGCTCAGTTGGTAGAGCGCCGGACTCGTGATCCTGGGGTTGCGGGTTCGAATTTCGGTATAGGGGGATTTTTCCCTCGGAGTTAACATTGGTTCTGACTCCATTCCCCCATATAGTCCTTCGAATGAGACTATAAACCGAGGTTCCGTGTGTGAACGCACGCATAACATCTTGCACACACGTAAAATCCCATCACCAACTTTCGGAAGAGAAGGCCAGTTTGGCCGTTGGTATGGATGACACGTGACACATAGCATGCACCTTCCCCGAAGATGGAGTATGGCTGCCTTAATGGCGGGATAAAAAAGGGTCATACACACAAAACTCCACTGCCTGGCTATACAGGGAGTGTCCGCAGGAGTATCAGCCTGCGTACGCAGAAAGAAAAAAGAAAGCACAACGAAAGCAAAACAAAACAAGACACGCGCGCATGCACACACACACACGCACGCACGCACGCACACACACACACACACACACACACACACGCATTAAACAATATATTTCTGTGGGGATATTAGACCGTGCGGAAAAGAATATTTTCAGATGAAATTGTTCGTGCACATTATTTTTTTGTTACTCTGTTTTAATAGATATCCCTTTAGGGGAAGCAGTTTACTCACCCCCTCATATCCCATACCCCTTCCTCGCGATCCCTCCTGTAGATCATCAGTTCGTCACTTTACAACATCGTTTAGATTATACAGCACAGGGAAGGCGCAAATTCATAAAGCTCATGCACTTGTAAAGCTGGTCATCTCGACGTGATGGTGAAGCAGTCCTAACAGACCTTGTACCCTCCGCTACGAATCTCCATTGACCTTGACCTTATAGAAGTGCACTCGGGGCCGGTCCTCCTCCTTGTTGCACCTGGACACGGGCGTGGCGGGGGTGGCGGGCGCCCCGCTCGCCGGGGAGTTACGGTACTTGCGGTGCTGGAAGTCGTAATAGACGTCCTGGTCCAGAGCCTTCAGCACGCGGTACTTCATCTCGCGCGCCTCCTCGGGCTCGTACGGCTCCTGCGCACCGGCGGGAGGGTGGACGTAGTGGAACTGACTGCGGCCCTCGTTCTCCGGCACCTTGGAGGAGAAGCCTTGGTATCTCGGCTCCTTCACGCTGTACATGACAGGGTCAGGCGGGGCCACGCCAGCTGGGTGTGCTGACGGCGACGACGCCGGCACTTCCTCCTCCGGGTCCTTCGAGTTTATGAGGTCACCCTTCAGAAGACCCATCCTGTCAGGACTGGCAGCCGGGTTGCCCCCGTTCCTCTCGTGAGCGTTCTGGAGCGCCTGCGGATGGATACCTCCGCCCGTGTCACGTCCAGCGTTGGCGTCGAGGTTCTCCTCTTCGTCCCATCCGGGGGTGTCTCCAGGAGGGTGAGTTCGGTCGGTGGTGGTTCCTCCTCCACTGCCGGCGCCCTTCACGCTCTGCTCCTCCACGTCACTCAGGGCCTTGCCCACCTCGGTGAAGCGCTGGGCGGGGCCCAGCGGCAAGGGCTGGGAGAGCAGGGGGCGAGAGGAGGAGGAGGCTGAGGAGCAGGAAGAGGAGGAGAAACCGGTGGTGTCCCCTTTGTCCCCGGGTCGCCCCTCGCCCAGCGACACGCACTGCAGATGGAGGGACACGTCGGATCGGCTGATTGGAGGAGCTGGGGGCATCGGGCTGTGCTGGAACCGAGAAGGGGTGGAGGTTGGGGGTGGGGGGTGGGGGCGGGATAGAACAGGCATAACAACAACGACGACAATGACAATAATATAATTCATGATAATAGTAAGATAAGTAAGGGCAAATGGTGGGAGAGGCTTACGTGTATACAAGTCACATCCTGGGCCGGCGCTTAATCCCGGTATGGATGAAACAGGCTTAACAATAACAACAATGATACCGATGATGATGATACGAAGGGTACCAGCAAGCGGTGAGAGAGGCTTACAACTCGTCATGTATCAGACCATGCTGAAATCGGTACGAGTAGAACGACGACGTCTACAACAGCAACAACAGTCACGGATCGTGGGAAACTGAAAGAATTTTTCATGCATGATGGAACCCCAGGCACAGACATATCCGACAATGGCCCTCAGTTTGCGTCATTTGATTCTGCAACATTCGCCAACGGCGGAATTTCACTCACATCTACAGTTCTTCGCACTTCCTGCGGCCCCATGGAGCTGAAGAGCAGGCAGTGAGAATGGTGAAAGAGACGCTACGCCAAGACGACGACTGACTGGTCCTAATAAACTTACAGGTCCACACCAGTTCCTGACTTGACTGCGAGTCCAGTCGAACTCGTCATGGGCAAGAAAATCCGCTCCACCCTGCCCCAGTTTCCCCCAACCCTTACATCCCGTGCAGTGGACTGGATCTGGAACATCTATAAGAGCGAGAGAAGGTTTTCAAAGGCAAGCGGTTGGGCAACTACAATCGTCATCATGGAGCACACCTCCCACAGGAGCTGAATCCAGGTGACCCTGTGTAGGCAGAAGGGCTGGAAGCTGCCAGCAAAGGTTGTTGACAGATGTGCTCCATGGTCATACATCGTCAACACATCGCTTGGTCAACTGAGGCGAAACCGCAGACACCTCAAGCCCTGTCCATATTCGGGCACTGATTCTGAAGTCATGGCAGGCAGCAAAGTGACCAGACCACAGGTCAACGGTGGCATTCCAGATCATTGGGCACAGCCAGAATCGAGGTGATGACACCAGCTTTCCTGCTTTCTTAAATGCCAGAGAAGGTGCTAGAGAACAACGACAGTCAACTTTCCACAGTCGACATGGTCGTCTCATCGTCAAGTCAACTAGGTACCAGTGATGTGGGCAGGATGTGAAGGATGTCGCGCGACTAGGCCTTCATGCAATGGCCTTTTACGGTTGCGCTAAATTCGCCTGTGGCAGCAGTGCTTCATGTCTTCGTTGGTGCTAATTCCAAACTAGAGAATAGATATCTTTGTCGTTACACTTTCGTTAGGTATTGGTTCTAAAGACGCTTCTGGATTTCAAGCTCATTGACAGTTAAGTCGTCTTGAAATGTCTCAATTTGGGCAATTGCCGTGGTTCACTGAAAGTTCCTTTCAAGTCGCCATGCATTCTACTGTCTAGTCGCATGATCAGAATTAATCTCAAGATGCTATGCAGTCTAGTGTCTCATCATACGTAATAAAAGTTCCTTACAAGACACTATGAAGTCTACAGTTACGTCATATGATTAAAGTTCTTTCTCAAGACGCTAAGCTTTCTACTGTCTAGTAATATGATGAAAGTAAATTTTTAGGACGCCATACACTGTTCTATATAGTCATATGATCAAAGTTAGTTTTTAAGATACTATACAGTCTAGTGTCTAGTCATATGATCAGAGTTAGTTTATAGGACGTACACTAGTCATATGATCAGAGTTTATAGGACGCTCTGAAAAGGTTATTTGGCGCTGCCCATCTTTTGTGCCACCTCAATGCATTACACCCATGCCGCTCATTCCGAGCCCCCGTCCATAATCAAAGCCCGGTCCGGCCCGCCGCATCCACAGGGAGCAGTCACTGTCAAGTCGTCAACACACAACCCACCAGAGGAAAGCGTGTACAGTTCATCAAAGTTAGTTTTCAGGATGCTATATCCCTAGTGTCTACTCATACGATCAAAGGTAGTTTTAGGACGCTATGCAGTCTAGTGTCTAGTCATACGATCTAAGGTAGTTTTAGGACGCTATGCAGTCTAGTGTCTAGTCATACGATCAAAGGCAGTTTTTAGGACGCTATGCAGTCTAGTGTCTAGTTATATGACCAAAGATAGTTTCTAGGACGCTATGCAGTCTAGTGTCCAGTTATATGATCAAAGATAGTTTTTAGGATGCTATGCAGTCTAGTGTCTAGTCATACGATCAAAGGCAGTTTTTAGGACGCTATGCAGTCTAGTGTCCAGTTATATGACCAAAGATAGTTTTTAGGATGCTATGCAGTCTAGTGTCTATTCATATGATCAAAGATAGTTTTAGGACGCTATGCAGTCTAGTGTCTAGTCATATGATCAAAGATAGCTTTTTAGGACACTATACAGTCTAGTCATACGATCAAAGGTAGTTTTTAGGACGCTATGCAGTCTAGTGTCTACTCATACGATCAAAGGTAGTTTTTAGGACGCTATGCAGTCTAGTGTCTAGTCATACGATCAAAGGTAGTTTTTAGGACGCTATGCAGTCTAGCGTCTAGACATACGATCAAAGGTAGTTTTTATGACGCTATGCAATCTAGTGTCTAGTCATACGATCAAAGGTAGTTTTTTAGGACGCTATGCAATCTAGTGTCTAGACATACGATCTAAGGTAGTTTTTAGGACACTATGCAGTCTAGTGTCTAGTCATACGATCAAGGTAGTTTTTAGGACGCTATGCAATCTAGTGTCTACTCATACGATCAAAGGTAGTTTTTTAGGACGCTATGCAGTCTAGTGTCTAGTCATACGATCAAAGGTAGTTTTTAGGACGCTATGCAGTCTAGCGTCTAGATATACGATCAAAGGTAGTTTTTAGGACGCTATGCAATCTAGTGTCTAGTCATACGATCAAAGGTAGTTTTTAGGATGCTATGCAGTCTAGTGTCTATTCATATGATCAAAGATAGTTTTTAGGACGCTATGCAGTCTAATGTCTAGTCATGTGATCAAAGGTAGTTTTTAGGACGCTATGCAGTCTAGCGTCTAGTCATGTGATCAAAGATAGTTCTTAGACACTAAACAGTGTAGTGTATAGTCATACGATCAAAGGTAGTTTTTAGGACGCTATGCAGTCTAGCGTCTACTCATGCGATCAAAGGTAGTTTTTAGGACGCTATGCAGTCTAGTGTCTAGTCATACGATCAAAGATAGTTTTTAGGACGCTATGCAGTCTAGCGTCTAGACATACGATCAAAGGTAGTTTTTAGGACGCTATGCAGTCTAGCGTCTAGTCATGTGATCAAAGATAGTTCTTAGACACTAAACAGTGTAGTGTATAGTCATACGATCAAAGGTAGTTTTTAGGACGCTATGCAGTCTAGCGTCTAGTCATGTGATCAAAGGTAGTTTTTAGAACGCTGTGCAGTCTTGTGTCTAGTCACATGATCAGAGTCAGTCTCAGAACGCTATACAGTCTAGTGTCTAGTCATATGATCAAAAGTAGTTTTCAGGACGCTATAGAATCTAGTGTCTTGTCATACGATCTAAGGTAGTTTTTTTAGGACGCCATACAGTGTAGTGTATTGTCATATGATCAAAGTTAGCTTTTAGGACGCTATGCAATCTAGTGTCTAGTCATATGATCAAAGTTAGCTTTTAGGACGCTATGCAATCTAGTGTCTAGTCATATGATTAAAGTTAGCTTTTAGGACGCTATGCAGCCGAGTGTAAAGGTAGTTTTTTTTAGGACGCAATGCAGTCTTGTGTCTAGTCATGTGACCAAAGATACTTTTTAGGACGCTATACTGCTACACTAAAAGAAGAAGGAGAAGGAGAATTTTAAACGAATAAGAACAGCGCATCTACAAGATTAATTTGCGCAGCTACCAAGCATACATGAATTCTGTGTATTGAGTTTCTAGCTGCGTTGTATATTGGGGTGATAAGTATTACTTCTTAAAAGGGAGAAGATGTGCTGTATTCATGGTCTAAAGGAACCAACAATATCTCCCATTTCAGCACTGTTAATTCCTACCTGCGATGTTCCAAAAACAAATGGTGGATTTTTTTTTTTACTTGAACGTGTGTAAAGTACATGCGAATAAGAATCCAAGACATTCTCTACCATCCATGCACCTTTGTTAACGCTAACAAACAAACACAACTACTATTACCAGTACTTATGATAAAAACAATAACTGCTCTTTATAAAATGATGTAACACCAACAACGGCAACAACAACAATAATAACAATGACAGCAACAGCAACATCGATGATGATAATGATGATAATAATCATCATCATCATTACCATCATGATGTGGATGTTGATGGTCATCAATAATTATAATGATGATGATGACAATAATATTGATAATTATAACGAGGATGATTATGATGATGATAAACAATAATATTGATGACAATAGCAATAATGTGGGTGTATACTGTCCTTAAAATAATTATAAGCGCCAGTCCCAAGAGAGCGTGAGACTCCTTCAGACCTGAAAACTACAGTTCTCCCATCGTCTACTCACTTGCTCACACACACACACACACACACACACACATATATATATATATATATACATGTATACGCGCGCACACATACACACATACATATATTGTAGGAAGAAACTCCAGGGAGAGCTTGACAGCAGAAGGTGTTCAGAGAAGAACCCCCCTCAGACAAGTGTTTCGGCCCTGAACTCCTTAGGAGACCAGGCCGCATCCAGGTCATGACTCCAGATGCCCTTCTACTGCCAACCTTTTTTTTCTGGCGGTGTCGGGATTCAAACCCGCAACTTTTGGATGGGTGTGCGTGCTTTTTTTTATATTTTAAGACGGATGTCTTACCCCACTGCTAACGAGACCCCTGTTCTAATTTGGGAAATTTAATGCTTATGAAGTTCACTTTTGTTCCTCCTCGACCAGATCCCGTTGAAACTCTTTTCGGCTGCCTCTGCCATTGCCCTCAGGGTTCTGGTCCTCTCATCTGAAATCCCGAGCTGTTTCATGAGGTCATAGGCTGATGAGCCTACTAATCCCCTCGCTCCAACTTTAACGGCGAAGACCCTGGGTCTGAAAGCCAGATTCCCTCAAACTGCTCGCTAGACTGGCATACTTCTCAGTCTTATAGGGGTGCGCTTGCTCCATTCTGCCTTCGAATGGCACAATGAGTTCGACCAGAATCATTTGTTTTGATGAGCCTGAGTGGAGAACAATATCCGGTCTCATGCCACTTTTCCTGATGATCGCCAGATAGTTATCCTATTCTGGAAGGTCTGCTGTGCATTCCCAGTCATCTGCTCCATCCAGTAAACTCTGCTTCCATGCTCTTTATATCACAGTTGTTCCAGACCATGATTTGTGGCCTCCTGTTATGTAGAACTTTATTGCCGGGGCTACTGGTGGATAGATCTTCCTCCAGCAGTACTAACCGCATGTGCAATCTCCTCGAGCATTTGGTTGTGCCTACATGTGTTCCTTCCCTGGGTTAGCGCTGCTTTGCATGAACTCAGGACATGTTCCACTGTTTGTTTGCCGTGACAGAGTGGACACGTGGGATCATCTGATCTCCCCATTTGACTAGGTTCGAATTCGAGGGCAGGAGGTCAGATACAGATCTGAGGATGACGCTGACTCTATGAGGTGCCATGTGCCATACATCATTCCAGGTGAGACTTATTTGCAGTGCGTTTTCCCCACGAAGTCCACTGTCCTTGTTGGCCTTGCTGGACTGCATTCTGGATTCTCTTCGCGTCCTCTTCTTTCTTCAGCTCCTCTATTACCATGTCTCTCTTTGCTTTCCCGTTTGCTTTTGACCACCATTTGATTTCTGTTGATCCTAGCCCTTGTCTGTTGATCCGTGTGTGCCCTTTTATTTCCTTGATCTTGCGGTTTTCCTTTGCCACGTCTACTGCCTCCCGAACCTTCCATTTTCTGCCGGTCTTTAGCTTTGGCCAGACTGATCTCACAACACTGTTTTCTGAGTCCTCAAGAATGGTTAGTAACCATGCTTTGCCTACTTTGTATTCCCCGAGGATGGATTTTAGAGGAAGCTTCAGCTTTGCTTGGCGGCAGTAGAGTGCGACATCAGTGAGACCTGATGGGACACCTAGCAAGTTCCCTGTATACTTGTTGATTTTGGCCTCCATTGATTCCACAGTGGTCGTGCTGATATCATATATCAGAAGAGGCCACAGAAGCTTCGGGATCATCATGAACTGCAAACACTAGACCCTGTACTTGTCAGGGAGCCCATACTAGTCTATTATCTGCAGGCGTTCTTCTGCCATTTGCTTGGTTTCCTCTCCCCTCTAAGTGTCTTTCAAGGAGTCATCATACCACCTCCCAAGGGTCTTGACTGGTTCTTCTGTTACAGATGGGATGACTTGGTTGGTTATGGTGAACTTGACTGTTTTTGCTATTTTTCCTTTCCGCAGGGACAGGCTTCATTATATATATATATATATATATATATATATATATATATATATATATGTATATATATATATATGTATATATATATGGAATGGTGCTCGGTACTTATCCTTGGAATTTATAAGTTATATATATATATATATATATATATATAATATATATATATATATATATATATATATATATATATATAATTCAATATATATATAACTAAAATAAAATAAATGCTTCTCAAAATGAGCCTTCTGCAAGCTTATTCATTTTGAGAAGCATTTATTTTATTTTTCCCCATTCACCCACTCAAGCGCATACTGTTAGTTAGGCAGAATTATCTACCACTGCAGATATGAATGCTTATCTCCCCCTATTTCTATAATCTAAGACATAAGAGCAAGCTTTGTTTAAATTCAATATTTCTTGCAGTCATTGCAACACCAAGCTGCTCTGTAAGTTGCTGGAATGGTGCTCGGTACTTATCCTTGGAATTTATTAGTTTGTTGTATATATATATATATATATATATATATATATATATATATATATATATATATATATATATATATATATATATATATATGTGTGTGTGTGTGTGTGTGTGTGTGTGTGTGTGTGTGTGTATAATGCCAAACAATTAAGCAGTGGGGGAAAACAAGTGCAGGCTAACAATTCTTCCGTCATTATAGTAATGACTTGGCAAAGATTTGAACTTTTAAAAAAATGAAATAAAAAAAATTGAGTTCGAAGAAAATAGGAACATAAAATTTAGAAAATATACTATAAATATGAAAACCCTTCACTAGCCGCATAAGGGAACCATCGCAATCCCTCCCAAAGACAGATTTATTGGTAATATATATATATATATATATATATATATATATATATATATATATATATATATATATATGTGTGTGTGTGTGTGTGTGTGTGTGTGTGTGTGTGTGTGTGTGTGTGTGTGTGTGCGCGCGCGCGAACACACACACACACACACACACACACACACACACACACACACACACACACACACACGCGCGCGCGCGCGCACACACACACACACACACACACACACACACACACACACACACACACACACACACACAGGGTCAACTCTGACCTGCCAGAGGGGAGGCCTCTTGGGTACCGACAGGCTGATGTTGAGCTGCCGCTGCAACTTCTCACACTGGTCGTCCAGCTCCTGCACCAGCTGCAGGCGCTGGCTCAGGTTGCCCCGAGCCGTGCTGGGCGCCGTGCCATTGGCTGCACACGACTTGCTCGACGTCGTCTTGTCAGGCTGCAGCCCCGTGATTGTCAGCACCGGAAGCGCCGGCGACGCCGTAGAGTTGTGCTCCGACGTAATCGGGACAGTGGCCGTCTCCGCTGTCGTAAAGCTGTGGGATCGCAGGAGGGGGCGGGAAGAAGAGGCAGGGGAGGTCATGGACAGCATCGTTGTGGAGGTGGTGGTGGTGGTGGAGGAGGACGAAGTCAAGGAGGAGATGGGGCCGTAAAGAGAGAGCGGGGGGACGCAGGGGTCGGCTGGGGCCCGGTCTCTCAGCGACGAGCGGCGCCCGGAGTGTCGACGACCGTGTCGCGGGCGGGCGGTGGTTGCAGATGGAAGGAGGGGTCTGGACTCCACCCCTGCCGTCTTCGCTCCGCACTCTCCGTCCCTGCCGATGGTCTTGCCCACGATGCCGTTGGTGAAGAGCGACCCGGCAGATTTCCCCGTGCTGTCCGGGGCTGTACCTGGAGACGGTTTGGGAGGGCTTGGGTCCTGTTGAACGTCTCCCTGACTCGCCATGTCGGACCCGGACCCGATGGGCTCCGGCTGCAGGCTGGTGACCTCCGGGGAGGCCTCGCTGATGACCTCCTTGTGAGCAGGAAGTTTGGTACGGGCCAGGCTGCTGTAGTTGTAATTGTTAGAGGCGATGAGAGAGGAGAGGGACCTGGCGCTGGGTATGGCCCCGTTGTGTTTAGTCAAAACCGCACAGCTCAATGTCCACGTTGTTGTGGGAAGATGATGGTGGTGGCGCAGCTGAGGTCTGCTCGGTCGAGGAGTCATCAAGCCGTTTCTGCTCCAAGCGCTGCTGGGACATGATGATCATAGGCGGCATGGAAGAAGGAGTCTCCGCTGCCACCTCATCCCTCTGGGCCAGGGAGGGGGCCAGGTCCACAGCCTCACACTTGACAATCTCGCTCAGACGCATCACCAGTTCGCGCTTCTTGCCCGGGGTCAGGTGA
>CM031606.1:51896686-51899186 GCA_018398815.1 Conus ventricosus
AGGGAAAAAGAAGAGGAGGAGGGAGGGTAGGGTAGCAGGCAAGGGGCAAATTCTTCTCTCTCTCTCTCTCTCTCTCTCTCTCTCTCTCTCTCTCTCTCTCTCTCTCTCTCTCTCTGTCACGGACAAAAATGAAACAACCCAACTCGTGGAGTCGCCAGCCAATTTGTTCGGACATAAGCTTCAACTCAAACATTCTAGGCGCCAGATAGACGGGCCCATGGGTCGGGTCCAGCCAATTAAGCTTGGCGGAGAGGCTTCACGGAGACGGTACGGTCCACCCAGACAGATTAAGCTGTTTGACCGACGCCTCGATGTCTGCCCGGACGCATCTCAGTGCCTGGGCCAGACTCATCTAGCCAATTTAGAGTGACCAGTGCCCACGACTTAAGCCACACGGCGCCAGTTAAGTAGGAAAGGGGGGAAGGTAGTGCGTGGTGGGGGGTGAAATCTAGCTAATCAATTAAATGACCAATTGACCACCACAGAGAGTAAGGCGTGTAGGCGTGACTGTCATGATTTGAATATCCAATGGAATTAGAGGGAGATAACTTCGGGTATCAGGGGTAAAAATACTGACCAATGGTACTCGCCCTTTTTGGACAGATCAGAACGGAATAAGAAGGATGTGAGAGTGAGAGAACGGGGAGAACGAGGGGAGAACGAACAGAGAGACAGAGAGAGAGAGAGGTCTGAGTGTAATCTCTGAGGAGAGAAGAGCAGAGAGATGAGGGCAGGAGAGGAGAGAGCCAAGTGGGGGCATTAGCACGAGATAGTCTGCAGAGGAAGGACTTAGGAGAGATGTGGAGAGAGTTGCTAACTAATGAAGAGGAAAAGAAAGAATAAAAAAAAAAAGAAAAGAAAAGCAACCATGTCCATTTGATAAGAGCAGACTAGAAGAGAGAGAGAGAGAGTGCAATGCGTTAATGCAGGAAGAAAGAAAGGAGAACAGATCGATGTTGATAGTCACTGTTCTATCTTCACTGGGGTTCGACCTCATACTTGGCCAGCGCCACTTTCATCGACAGACCAACCTGACCAGTGCCAGCAGTCCAGCCTGACCGGTGCCATCAGACCAAAACCAGTGCCAGCAGTTGTGTCGTGCTTGTGAAAGTGACAGTGAAAAGAAAAAGAAAAGAAAAGAAAGGACAGTGATTCGTGAATAGTTAAGATCACCTGGCCAGGTAAAGTAGAAATCTGTTGAAACCCGGGTTAGTTAATGATGTTTTAGATAAATGATTTTGTGAAGTTCAGGAAAGAGAGAATGTTTTATCTCATTTGATTCCATATGCATTGATGTTTCGTTCTATGATCATGTGTAGTAAAGTTATAGACTTTACTAGTGGTTTGATGTGACGAATGCATGATATATGAATGAGATTGTAAGCAAGCTGTGAGTGTGTTTGGGCTGTGCGCTAGTCCTTCCTCCATCGACATCACCCGAGGTTGACACTCTCTGTGCAGGCAAGGGGCAAATCCCCCCCTCTCTCTCTGAAGGCAAGGGGCAAATCCCCCCCTCTCTCTCTCTCTCTCTCTCTCTCTCTCTCTCTCTCTCTCTCTCTCTCTCTCTCTCTCTCTCTCTGCGGTGTAGGCAAGGGGCAAATTCTCTCTCTGTCTCTCTCTGCAGGCAATGGGCAAATTCTCTCTCTCTCTCTCTCTCTCTCTCTCTCTCTCTCTCTCTCTCTCTCTCTCTCTCTCTCTCTCTCTCTCTCTCTCTCTCTCTCTCTCTCTCTCTCTCTCTCTGTTGTTGCAGACTTACGGCCCAACAAAAGCTTGATCAACATAGCAGGGAAAACACCGCGCACGCCTCGCTGTGTCTGTCCTACTTCGCCTAATGTTGAACCAACACACTTACCTGTTCCGGTCTTAAACCCCCTCATCAAATGTCGGCCTAACGTTTCTCATAAGCTGTCGGTGCTGAACATTACCACTATCGTACAACACACAGAACACCCCCCCCCTCGCTCTCTATCTCTCTCTATCACACACACACACACACACACACACACACACACACACACACACGCACACACACACGCACAGGCACACACACACACACACACACACACACACACACACACACACACACACACACACACACACACCACACTCACACACACACACACACACACACACACACACACACACACACACACACACACACACACACACACACTCACACACACACACACACACACTCACACACACACACACAGGCTCGAAAGATTCGGATTCTGGAGGGCGTCGGTCTTCCAAGACTTTTCTTTAATTTTATTTTTCGTCGGAATGGGTCGTCGTATATCATTAAGCGGTACTAATTAAGATCGTGTGAGGCAAAACTTAATCCCATAATTATATTTTATTATGTCTTTCTTTCAGTCAGATATACACCCACGCTCCCGCTCACGCGATCACACACACACACACACACACACACACACACACACACACACACACACACACACACACACACACACACACACACACTCACTCACTCACTCAC
>CM031606.1:51904186-51909186 GCA_018398815.1 Conus ventricosus
CGGCGGAGACCGTCGCCCCTAACGGGGATAGAAATGGTAGGATAACTTTGCCCATTAATTTGGCAAACTAAAGCCTGCAGTAAGAGATGATACATAACTTTGTCCATTAATTTGGCAGTCCAAGGCCTGAAATAAGAGATGATACATAACTTGGCCCATTAATTTGGCAGAGCAAGGCCTGAAATAAGAGATGATACATAACTTGGCCCATTAATTTGGCAGAGCAAGACCTGAAATAAGAGATGATACATAACTTGGCCCATTAATTTGGCAGAGCAAGGCCTGAAATAAGAGATGATACATAACTTGGCCCATTAATTTGGCAGAGCAAGGCCTGCAATAAGAGATGATACATAACTTGGCCCATTAATTTGGCAGAGCAAGGCCTGAAATAAGAGATGATACATAACTTGGCCCATTAATTTGGCAGAGCAAGGCCTGAAATAAGAGATGATACATAACTTGGCCCATTAATTTGGCAGACAAAGGCCTGAAATAAGAGATGATACATAACTTCGTCTATTGATTTGGCAGAGCAAGGCCTGAAATAAGAGATGATACATAACTTGGCCCATTAATCTGACAGACCAAGGCGCCAAATTTAGGAAGGAAGCAGGCCTTAAATGATATAATTTGGTGTTGCCGATGAATATACGTTCACAGGTGGATGGAGCAAAATTATACACACACAGCAGAGCAGTATGACTTGCGCGTGCGCGCATGCGTATGAGTGTGTGTGTGTGTGTGTGTGTGTGTGTGTGTGTGTGTGTCTGTGTGTCTGTGTGTCTCTCTGTGTGTGTAAGTGCGTGCGTGCATACGTGCATGTATGTAGGATTGGGTAGAGGTGCGTGTGCGTTGTGCGTGTGTGCGTGCGTACGTGCATGCGTGTGCGTTGTGTGTGTCGCGCGGTTGCACTTATGCGTGACAGAGAGAGAGAGAGAGAGAGAGAGAGAGAGAGAGAGAGACAAGACAACTAACGTCTGGACACTTAAACCCGTGCCCGTTCCCGTCATCAGTCAACGGCGGGTTCACTTGCACCTGATCAGCTGTCGTCGTTGGAGTTCCCCGGGCCCCTCCCCTCCGCCTGATCACCCCACCTCCGTCTTCCTCGTCTTCACCCATCCCTCTTCTGTACATGCACGCACACCCGCACTCGCACATACTCATGCACACGCACGCACAAACACACACACCCAAGAACACGGAAACATTTAGGCAGGCAGGCACTTACACAGAGGCACACACGTTCGCATACCCTCTCTCTTTCTCCATCGTGCCACCCTCATCCATAAATGTATATGCATTCATACACACACACACACACACACACAGTTAGTCCTTCACATACATGCGCACACACACATATACGCATACCCTCTCTCTCATCCGCATATAAAACACACATTCACACAACTCTCCCCCCCCCTCTCTCTCTCAAACACACACACACACACACACACACACACAGATGTACAGGACCGCGCGCGAGAGAGCGCTCGCGCACACACACGCACGCAAATGTGACACAGCCTCGTACGCCAGTAACTTGGGGAAACAAAACTATACAAACTATGATATCTGTGGAGGGCTGGGTTTCTCAAGTGTGTATTCAGAGAGAGAGAGAGAGAGAGAGAGAGACGCGGTGAATTTGGAAAGAAATGTAGATTCATGACCGACGGCTTTTGTCAGTTGCAATTCATGCTCGTTGAATCTTCTGCAATAGGTCTGGATCTGCTCCTTTAGGACACACACATGGCAAGCTGCATGAAGATAGTAAAATAAATAAATAAATAAATAAATACATAACATTCCTAAGAAAAGAAGAAAAAATGGGGAAAAAGACAAGACACAAGACGTGTCATCGCTTGTCATAAATCTTTGTTGGAAAAAAAAAGAAAAGAAAAGAAAATGATATACGAGTATATCGTTCTTTGCACCTCACCGCACTCAAAACACCGCCGTGGTTCTCGCCCTTGCCTCCCAACCCCCCCCCCCCCCCCCCTCCCTCCCAAATCAATCGATCGTTATGTTTTTATGGTCTGTGTCCGGGTCGTTTGTGTTTGGAGTGTTTGGTCGCCCGACTGACACCACAACCGACTTGTTTATTTTTTTCTTTCAGCCTGAGAGCTGAAAGGGGGAGAGAAGGAGGAGCAGTTTTACTGTCTCATTCCTGTCGGTTCGGGGGTGGTACCTTGGCAAACCGCACGGCAACATGCAGGGCATAAAACTGATCGCGAAGGAACATTCATATTTACCAGCAGCCAGCTATTCTTTCCTTTTACTCCGCCGTGTATATACGAGGTGTGTGTGAGTGAGTGAATGTGTTGTGTGTGTGTGTGTGTGGTGTGTGTGTGTGTGTGTGTGTGTGGTGTGTGTGTGTGTGTGTGAGAGAGAGAGAGAGAGAGAGAGAGAGAGAGAGAGAGAGAGAGAGAGAGTTTGTGTGTGTGTGTGCGTGTGTGTGTGTGGGCGCGAGCAAGGCGGTGGATCGAGTGCTTTGAGGGAAGGGTGAAAGGCCCACGTTCTATGAAGGAAAGATTCTTTTCGTAACCTCTACCCGTATAAGAGCTTGCTTCTGTCGAAATACTATAGCTGTTTTCTTGAGATCAAAACCCTTTGTATGTTTCCTTGTTACGTATACCCGTTATGTTCTATAGTCTAATATATAACGAAAAGGAGCGTTTGAAAAGGGACACGTACGAAAGGCGCGTACCAAAAGAGGCACGGATTATCCACATTTGACCCGAAAGAGAAGATAATCTTATGACGGAAAGAAGCTCGACGGAAAATTCAAAAAGCCTCTTTCGGCTAAAGATTATCTTCTTTTATGGAATTAAATGTGGATATAGCCCGAAAAGAAATATTTCCTCTGTTAGGAGGGGGCGGGGAGGAGGGTGGAGGGGAGGGGAGGGGAGGGGGGGGCTGGGGGGGGGGGGGCACGGCTATAAACGGTTTTAGGATTGCATAGTTAGCACTGCGTTTGCAGAGGTTCTCAGTCTGAAATACGCTACACAATTACCATCGCTTTTTCTCTGCCCATCTAAAGGTGTTCATCGCCATTTTCTTTACCCATCTAAGACATACACACATACACATATTTACACACACACACACACACACACACACACACACACACACACACACACACACACACACACACACGCACACATACAGATATATGCACACACACATAAATACATGCATACACACATACATACATACATTCACATACATACATACGTACATTTACATACACACACACATACATACGTACATACATACATTAACACACACACCACACACACACACACACACACACCACACACACACACATACCACACACACACACACATATACATAGATACAGAGTTCGTCCCTGGCCACATTCCCTCTTTATACCAAGGTCCGTTAAAATCGGTTCTGTGGGTTTTGCGTTATCTTGCCACAAACAAAGCAAGCAACAGGCGCGGGCAAAACATGAACTCCTCTGTGAGGGCCATAAAACCATGATATATCTCTCAGGCCTCTTCCACGCTTTGAACAACTCCTTCGGCAACAGTTTATACTCGGTTTGTTTACGATGTCTTTGTTGACACTGCCGTGTGATCGCAGTAACGGCTGAGTGCAGTGACTGACAGCTCTAAGCGGTGTCCGTTGGCTGCGGAACACTTCGCTGTTTGACAATATGGTGACGGCAATCTATGCAGTGACCCATGCGAATCTTGACTCGCACATCACTGTTGACGACGACGACGACGACGACGACTTTGACGAGCTGTTACGTGTCGTGAAATTCGGTTAACAGAGGATGCTACACTTAATTTTGACAACAAAGTAAATAAAAGTGAAGTTGAAAAGAAAAAAAAAACAACCGGAAGAAGATAAAGGATAAAATTTCAAGCCCGCATTGCTAAGGCCTTAATCGCATGAACAGACTGCATATCTTTCCTGGCGTCTGTCCTGTGTCTGTCTGTCTGTCTGTCTGTCTGTCTCGGTATATCTCTGTCTGTCTGTGTAATACATTTGTCTGTCTGTCTGTCCGTCTTGTCTCATTACTTTATCTTTTTATATACTAATTCATTTATTCAGTTAAAAAAAAAAACTCCTGGCTATCTCAGCCCCCAACCAGAAACGTCGAATCGTTTAGTGGATGTTCGTTTATATAATTATCTTTGTCGTCTCAGCTGGTTGGAATACGCTACGCTGCCTCGCAGTTTACAACATCTTCCCACTTGCTTCACTCAAAGCTCAAACAAACAAAACAAAACAAACGAAAACAAACACACAACACAAAAGGTACATCAAGCAAGCGTTTACAACCATGCCGCTTCTCACTCACCGCCATCAATATGCACAAAATATGTCGTGGAGTAAGTTATTACATGCAAATGATCTGAGAGACTGAATGGCATGTGAATGCCGGGAATTAATTTTCCACTTGAACTGCACTTCACTAACATTATGATTTGTTCGTTTGCTTATTGTGTTGACTCCCAGTGATGCTGCCAAATCTGTTATCAAAAACTCTCTCTCTCTCTCTCCTTCTCTCTCTACTCTCTCTCTCTCTCTCTCTCTCTCTCTCTCTCTCTCTCTTCTCTGTCTGTCTCTCTCTCTCTCTCTCTCTCTGTTGTCTCTCTCTGTCTCTCTCTCTTTCTCTTTGTCGAACAGATCTCCTTCTCTATCACGCGCGTTCTTCCCTCCTCACCTTTACCCTCCTCCTCCCTCCTGCCCTCAACCACCAATCCACCATCCTAATTCAGAAAAAATCTAAAACACAGCATTGTGATACAAAATAAGTAACACATTGTCATAGCAACTCTCCAAACGCAAATATTGTAGACAATGCAAGGATTATGCCCCACCCCACCCGTCTTTCCTCCCTTCTCTCCTCCCAAGATTGAGAAGAAGAAAAAAAAAGTGTGTTCAGCTCGTCGATTTTTTTCTCTTTCTGTTTGACCCACCGAGAAGGGTTGTGGGTGTTCCCGCATTGATATCAAATGCAC
>CM031606.1:51924186-51929186 GCA_018398815.1 Conus ventricosus
CCTAACCCTAACCCTATCCCTATCCCTAACCCTATCCCTAACCCTAACCCTATCCCTAACCCTATCCCTAACCCTAACCCTAACCCTATCCCTAACCCTATCCCTAAGACTTAACGAGAATAGACCTGGAAGGAATAGACTTAAAGGGAATAGACCTAAAGGGAATAGACCTAAAGGGAATAGACCTAAAGGGAATAGACCTAAAGGGCCGCCCCCGTAAGGTATGAGGTGCTGGACTTGTAACGCAGTATGGGAGTGACGTCACGTCGTATGTAAAGATGTATGGTGTGATGGGATGTGACGTCGACTTCGAAGTGACGTATGTAGTTTGGTGTGGCGCGCGATGTGAAATGACTACATACCGTGCGATACGTGTGACATGGTGCTATGTGATATGTACCTACATTAGAATGTCATATTACACTGTGCTGCGCTTTGAACTGATTCAAGTAAGGCTGTGGTTTCCCTATCTTATTGGTTTTTTTCTTTCTTTTTTGTTTATTTGCGTTTTACTTAGCTGCAATGGACAGGTATGATGACCCTTAGCTGCAATAGACGATATTCGGAAATGTGCAAAGGGGTAGTCTGTTCTAGAGCTCGCGTTCTGCGTGACTGACCCCGCCGTTTAGCAGACAGTCGATATCCCGATCGTTATCCGCGCGAGCGCTTCAGTCCAAATGATTGATTCTTGATATCTGTTTGCTTGACCCATAACTGGAGTAAAAATACCTCTCTTTGCAATGGAAAGGCAGGCGTTATTTTCGCTTGATAATATTTAGGTCCAGGGCTGTTGACCTTGTCTTTAGTTTCCTTGAATGCCGCCTTCTGGGTTCCATTTGACTGGCTTCCTTCTGTCTCGAATGGCTAATGGATTGTAGACCCCCACCCCCTCCCTTCTACTCCCCTCCCAGTGTTAAAGTGGTGTCGTTATGTTCAGTTTTTATCGGAAGGATTAGGGGATTAGGAGCAGGTATGAGGAGAGGGAATGGGGTAGGGGTGGGAGGTCACATTGCTTTAATGCGAATTAGTCTGTTATCCAAGCGTTGGAGCATGCGTCATGCCGCCAACGCCGTAGCCTTACCTCCACGGTTACACATCGTGGCAGCATGAACTTTCGATAGATTCGATGGTGACTGAATTTAAGGCCAAAAAGAAAAAAAAAGCACTGAAGTACATTTGCAGGAGTTTTCTGCATTGATTTTCCTTCTGATTGTCCGAAAAAAAAATAATTAAAAAACAACAACAACAACAACAACAAAAACAGAACCCAAACAAACCGGAGAGACCGAGAGAAAACAACTGTTAGCAGTTTTGCCTCTATGTCACTTATGTTCATCCGGATCAAAGTTGTTTTTTATGACCAGTTCTCAGGAAATCTGGACGAACACCTTTCAAAGATTTTTTTTCTCTTGTTTTCACACAAGTATTACTAAAGCTTTTAATAAATGGTGTGATTTACCTTCCATCAATCTGTCACCCTTTAGGACATGGTGTTTTCAAACGGGAGTCAGTTTAGGATATATCTCTCTCCCCTCTCTCTCTTTCTCTCCCTCCCTCCCTCACACACACACACACACACACACCACACACACACACACACACACACACACACACACACACACCACACATATTCCAGGATACTATGTCTCTCTTAAATTTTGTACGAATTCTTATGTTAAGCCCAGTTGGCTCAATCCTGTAATTGCTGTTTCATGATCTTATTTTGTACAGTTGTTTGTTTTTACTTTTGATGTCTTTCTTTTTTCTTTTTTTTTTTTTTTTTTTTTTACAGTCGAAGTCTTACTTTTCTCCCCATCACACATACACGCACACACGCACACGCACGCACGCGGGCGCGCACTCACGTACGCACGATGCACGCACTCACGTACGCACGCTGCACGCACACACTCAAACAGACACACACACAAACACACACACCTTGTCTAATATCACATTTAGTGAAAAGACGTTAAATTGAAGAACAACACCACACACACACACACACACACACACACACACACACACACACACACACACACACACAAAATAAATAACGCCTGGCGGCTACTGGCCCCACACCACGATGTCGGTGCTGGAGATTAAATTGACTCTGATTAGAACAGGCTTGTCAAATAAGAATTGAACAGTAAACTCCGCAAAGCTGTCAATTCGTAAAACCTTTATTCCGACCATAGTTTCTCCCCCATGGGGCTTCCTGAGGGGAGCGCGGCATCACACAGTAAAAAAAAAAAGCACAATAAAACTTTTAATTATAAAAACTTTCACGACAAAAAACAACAAGGTTAAAGTGGACTAGTGACACTGTTTTATTGTGCTTCTCTCTCTCTCTCTCTCTCTCTCTCTCTCTCTCTCTCTCTCTCTCTCTCTCTCTCTCTCTCTCTCTCTCTCTCTCTCTTTATTATATATATATATATATATATATATATATATATATATATATATATATATATGTATATGTGTGTGTGTGTGTGTACGTGCGTGTGCGTGTGTGTGTGTATGTGTAATCACTCTATCTATCTAGCCAGCCATACATAGAAAGAATAGACGAGCATGTGTGTGTGTGTGTGTCTGTGTGTGTGAGTGCTCGCGCGCGTGTGCGTGTGTGTGTGCGTTTTGTGTGTGTGTGTGTGTGTGTGTGGGGGGGGGGGGGGGGGTGTCTGTGTCTGTGTCTGAGTGCGTGCGCGCGCGCGCAATCGCGAGCGCTGATCTGTTTGAAAATAAAAGAGGAAGGGAGTGAAGGGGTGAGGTAGAGGGGGAGGTGAAGGATCGTATGCTGGAATGAATATACATTGAAACCATATATTTCAATCTATTTCTATTATATGATAGTTATTCTATCACATTATATAATATTGTATTAGGTTCTATCATATCATGATATAGTATAGTATAGTATAGTATAGTATAGTATAGTATAGTATAGTATAGTATAGTATAGTATAGTATAGTATAGTATGGTATAGTATGGTATAGCATAGTTCATCACAGATATTAATTTTGAAGGAATTAGCATGTTTGAGCCGTTCCCGTCCCACTCAATCCAGTCAGTATAAAGCTTCCGTATCTCAACCACGGGAAGAAAAGGAAGAAAAACAAACAAGAGGAAAGAAAGAAAGGCGGGAAGAAAATAAGGAGGAAAAGAAATAAAGAAGAAAGGAAAAAATGAACGATGAAAGGAAGAAAGAAAGAATAAAGAAAGTAACAGAGAGTGGAAGGACGGAAAAAGGGAAGAAACAAAGTGAAAGAAAGAAAGAAAACGGGAGAGAGAGACAGAGAGAGAGAGAGAGAGAGAGAGAGAGGGAGAGAAAAATTGGAGTAAGAAAGAAAAAAAGGAAAAAAAAAATAAAGAGAGAAAGGAAAGAAAAAAGATAAGGGAAGGAAGAAAGAACGGAACAAATAAAGAAAAAGGAAAGAGAGAAAGTCACAAGAAAGACGTGAAAAAAAACGAAGGAAGAAAGCAGAGCAGATGAGTCTGGAATTTAAAAAAAAAAAAAAAAAAAAAAAAAAAGGGAGTGACAAGCATTGATCAAGATATCCTGAGGACAATGCGGACCAAGATCAGAACAGAAGACATCGATCAGTATGGATCTCGGGCTATTTCTTTCCTTGACTGTGAATAAGTAATGCGTGGTGTGGAACGGGGTTGGGGTAGTGGAGTGGGGGGGAAGGTGGAGGTCGGGAGGGAGGAAAATGTGGGAAGAGGGGGGAGGGAGAAGGATGAGCCTTGCGCTATTAGATGGAGTCTGGCACCGTGCCCTCCTGGCTTCCACGCCCTTCACGCGCACACACACACACACACACACACACACACACACACACACACACATCCTTTCTGCGAAGTCTGCTGCGTTATGTGCTTGTCTGCGTGTTTTCCTTTTTTTTCTTTTGTGTTTCCTTGTTTAGTTTTTAATCTGCCTCCGTCGCTATCCGTCCTCCCTTTCTTCTCTCTGTTTCTCTACCTCTCTCCGTCTCTGTCTGCCTGTCTGTCTGTCTGTCTCTCTCTCTCTCTCTCTCTCTCTCTCTCTCTCTCTCTCTCTGCGTGTGTGCTTGTTTGGGCACTTCAATTTTGATTTAATGTCTATTCACATCGTGTAAGTTTACTGACAGAAAAAAAGAAAAAAATACATAAAAGAAAGAAAAAGATGTCTGTGTATGAGGTGCAGGGTATGGGCAAATTTGTGGAGCTCATACGAAGGTGCAAAGAAGTCAGTAATAATCAGCACTGCTTAAAACAAATATGATCGAACCAAAGGTCCAGTTGAACTATGACATAAACATTCCCAAGTTTTAAACAGCAAGGGAAAATTATCATTTACTCTTTCTATCAAATCTTCAACGAAATTTGGCCGTGCAAATTTCACATTAACGCATTCAAAATGTACGTGAAAGATCAAAAATTTTTCACCACAACACATGTGATTTCCTTTTGCTAAATTTTGTTTTATAGGCGTTTGGTTTAAACCTGTATGCAATGGACTCTTCCGTTAATTTTTGTAGATGTTGATGACAATGCGATGGTACAATGTTTAGAAAACCAGGTATGTTGGTAGGAAAATTGCTTGAACTGTATCCACCACGCTCATGTTGAATTTTCTCAAAATGTTCCCGTAGGGGCCTTTTTTTTTTTTTTTTTTTTTTTCTCGTAAATTACATTTCCAGGACTGAAAGTGAATATATCAATTTCATAACACCACTCGAATAATTCGCGCCTTTTTGGTCGCGCTAGGAACCTATTCATAAGAAGAAAAGCTTACATGGGAGAGCATCCAGCAAAAGGTACCACTTGCTCCTGTTCATATCAACTGATCTACAAGCAGGCAACTTTCTATCATTGTATTAGTTTTTTAACCTTTGAATCGCCTTGTGCAAATAACACCAGTTTAGAATTCACACATAAAAAGAATGTGAAAATGTGGAAAAAGGAAGTCAGTTATGACATTTGAAACCGTAAAATTTGTTAAAATTTCTGCAGTAGA
>CM031606.1:51934186-51944186 GCA_018398815.1 Conus ventricosus
CGTACACAAGCCATGCTCTCGCATGCTCACACACGCACGCGCACTCTGCGTTTACTGGCACATGCATGGGCCCGCTCCCCCCATGCCTTCCCCCCCTCTCCCCCGCCTGCGCACACAGACACAGACAGACAGACAGACACACACACACACACACACACACACACACACACACACACGCGCGCGCGCGCGTGCACGACTACAATAATTGGCCCGTACACTGTTAGAAAGGTACACAAAATTTGATGAGCGCGTTTGGCTAATGCGCGGGTCAGACATCCACTAAATCGTATCCTTGAGACCTTCGTCTGAAATCCTTTCGTCTCAGTTATTAATTTCTTCGTCAATCAACTATAAATCCTCTGCATTGTGGTCTTGTAGCTTAACAGATGTGGTGAAGCACATACGGACTAATCTACACGTAGTGTCACCCCCCTTGATCAAACTGAAACTGATGCTCAGTTTACTTGAAACCCATAAATTGGATGTAAGCTTTCCTAAAACAGTTTGCAAGTGGAGGAAGCTTCTAACAAAAATACATACCCACCCAACCCATTCGGTTATCGAGAACACACCATGCTGTAATTGTGGATTTCGTTTTGATTTAAACGCCAAATGAATATTTGACTGGTTTTGGATCCCAAAGATCAAATCGATGGTGTCTAAACTGAGGTTACATGTTGTGCCTAGACTGAAAGTGATTCACAGTAAATGTGGCTTTGCATATGCTCTTCATCTCTCCCCGAACTCCGTGAATAGTCATTAGGGTGTCGCACTGAAGAACTGTTCACCAGGTCGGTTGGGCTTTGTCGATATGGGGCCAAAGCCTGGGCATGTATGAGTATATTGCCTGTATACATCAACATAGGAGATTCATCTAACTCAAATATTGAAGCTACGGGCTGTTTTCAACATCAAGCGCTCTTCGGTTAGGAAAAAAGCAAAACAAAACAAGAAACTTACCTGTTACATCCGCGAGCTGAATCCAGGAAATCCGAATGCATCAATCGGAAATGCGAGATGTCGATGTGACGAACTACTGTAAATCAGTGAACCAGATCATCCTTGTAGTACACCGCACAGAGCAGCAAGAAAAAGTCCTTCCTTATCCTTACAACGAAGCGCAAGGCTTGGAGACTGGGGGTCTCGCGTGTCCCGTTTGCAGCGCTGGAAAACCCCCATCATCGTCCATACCTGACAGGTAGATCGTGCACGTCTCGCCTATAGATGCATCGTGCTCGCCCAACGTGCGAACCCGGCACGTTTGTTTTACCTGAATTTGGCAGCAGGTGTGTTAGATCCAGTCTCGCGGTTCACCTCCACGGCGAAGGCGGTAGGATTACAGTTGGACGCCGGCAGCCCACCGTGGGCGATCGGTCAGAGAGCCAACCGGTGTTATTGCTGCAGGAATGCCCCCCCCCCCCCCCCCGCCACCCACCCACCCCTTCCCCAGTTAAAGCTACAAATGTGGTGCTTTCCTTTCTTCTTTTCTTCTCTCTTTAAGTTTCAGTTTTTTCCCCTTATTTTTCCGCCCTAATTTCTTCTTTCTTTTCCCTTTTCATCTTTCTTTTCCCTTTTCTTCTTTCTTTTCGCTTTTCTTCTTTCTTTTCCCTTTTCTTCTTTCTTTTCCCTTTTCTTCTTTCTTTTCCCTTTTCTTCTTTCTTTTCCCATTTTTCCTTGTTTGTTCGTTTGTTTGTCTGTTTGTTATTTTTCTTTCTGTTCTCCTTTTTTCCCCCAGACGTTTCCGGTCTTCGCTTCTTTCCTTCCCTCTTCCTTCTTTTCTCTTCCTTTTTTCTTTCTATTCTTCCTGCCTTCATTTCTGCCTTTCTTACTCTATTTTTTTCCCCCTTTCTTTCTTTCTTCCCTTCGGTCTTTTTTTCCCCATGCCTTTCTGTTTTCCTTTCTTACATTTTTTTCTTTAATTCTTCTAGTAAACTGCGTGTGCTCTGGTTGTTCTGCCTTTGTTATCCACTCTCCTGTCTTTGTTCTGCCTTTGTACATCATTCTTCCGTTTTGTTCTCCCTGTGTGGACCATTCTGTCGTTTTTGTTCTTTGTTGACCAGTCTCCCGTATTTGTTATGCTTTTGTAGACCATTTTCCCGTCTTTGTTCTGTTTGTGTGGACTATTCTCCCGTCCTAGTTCTGTTTGTGTGGACTATTCTCCCGTGTTTGTTCTGTTTGTGTGGACCATTCTCCCGTGTTTGTTCTGTTTGTGTGGACTATTCTCCCGTCCTAGTTCTGTTTGTGTGGACTATTCTCCCGTGTTTGTTCTGTTTTTGTGGACCATTCTCCCGTCCTTGTTCTGTTTGTGTGGACCATTCTCCCGTGTTTGTTCTGTTTTTGTAGACCATTTTCCTTTTTTTGTTCTGTTTTTGTGGACCATTCTCCCGTCCTTGTTCTGTTTTTGTGGACCATTCTCCCGTCCTTGTTCTGTTTTTGTGGACCATTCTCCCGTCCTTGTTCTGTTTGTGTGGACCATTCTCCCGTCCTTGTTCTGTTTGTGTGGACCATTCTCCCGTCCTTGTTCTGTTTGTGTGGACCATTCTCCCGTCCTTGTTCTGTTTTTTGTGACCATTCTCCCGTCCTTGTTCTGTTTTTGTGGACCATTCTCCCGTCCTTGTTCTGTTTTTGTGGACCATTCTCCCGTCCTTGTTCTGTTTTTGTGGACCATTCTCCCGTCCTTGTTCTGTTTTTGTGGACCATTCTCCCGTCCTTGTTCTGTTTTTGTGGACCATTCTCCCGTCCTTGTTCTGTTTTTGTGGACCATTCTCCCGTCCTTGTTCTGTTTTTGTGGACCATTCTCCCGTCCTTGTTCTGTTTGTGTGGACCATTCTCCCGTCCTTGTTCTGTTTTTGTGGACCATTCTCCCGTCCTTGTTCTGTTTTTGTGGACCATTCTCCCGTCCTTGTTCTGTTTTTGTGGACCATTCTCCCGTCCTTGTTCTGTTTGTGTGGACCATTCTCCCGTCCTTGTTCTGTTTTTGTGGACCATTCTCCCGTCCTTGTTCTGTTTTTGTGGACCATTCTCCCGTGTTTGTTCTGTTTTTGTGGACCATTCTCCCGTCCTTGTTCTGTTTGTGTGGACCATTCTCCCGTCCTTGTTCTGTTTGTGTGGACCATTTTCCTGTTTTTGTTCTGTTTGTGTGGACCATTCTCCCGTCTTTGTTCTACCTTTGTGGGCCACTCTCCCGTCTTTGTTTCGTCTTTGTGGACTCCACCGCTCTCTCCACCACCCCCCATCCCCCCCACCCCTCCCCTCCGAATTGTATGCAAGTCATATTTTTGTGTGTGGCCTGGGTTCATGACCAGACTAATCTGAATATTATGAATAGCTGTATCACACGCTTTCTTCGCATAACATGATGACTTTCACGTGATTTTGTATGTCACATATTCTGTTATTCTGCTGGTAATACGTAATGTCATATGACAATTATACGTAAATGTCATATGATAATTATGCGTTGGAATCTTTCCATGTGCGCTAGAGATATACAGCAAATAAACATGTATTCTACACGAACAAACAAACAAAAACCAAAGAAACAAATCTTTCAAATTAATAACTCAAAGATATATATATATATATAAGACATAAGAGCAAGCTTTGTTTATAATTCAATATTTCTTGCAGTCATTGCAACACCAAGCTGCTCTGTAAGTTGCTGGAACGGTGCTCGGTACTTATCCTTGGAATTTATAAGTTTGTTGTATTTTAGTCCCTTGCGGATTCATTCCAAGAACTGGCCCTCAGCACTTGTGTCTAAGAGGATATATTTTTTTTATATTTTCTACTTTTCACAAGAATATGTAGCTTGTTTTGCTCTTTCATCATTTTCTTTTGCTTCTTAGGTAGCACCTTTGGTTGGTTTTTTGAAAACTCAACAAACATACTACGGTATTGCACACCAGCCTTTTCTGGGATTGCATTATTCTTAAAACTGAAAAGGCAGAGGAATCTAATTACCACTTTACGCGGTCACTGAGGAGAAACCACCAAGTTTCGAAATATCGGTATATGACCAGGAGTTATGTTAGTGAGTTTCCCTCACTATTGGAGGGTGTCTCCCCCATGGAGACTCTAAGCTTGCTGAAGGTTCATTGTGAGAAGCATTTATTAATACATTTTTTTCCCCACTCAAGCACATACTGTTAGTTAGGCAGAATCATCTACCACTGCAGATATGAATGCTTATCTCCCCCTATTTCTTCAATCTAAGACATAAGGGCAAGCTTTGTTTATAATGCTATATATATATATATATATATATATATCACACATACGCGCGCGCGTGCGTACGCACGTGTGTGTGTGTTTGGTCTGATATATTAGTGTTGTCTTACATAAATGTCCTGCGGGTCAAACTAGACTGGAGATGAGAGCATGCACTCTGAATGCAATGCACCGGCAAGGGACTAGTTGGCGACGGTTGATTCCGCGCCGCTGACCATAGCTGCTAGACTACACTGCGGTCTGGTGGTGCGGGCGGCAATTAAATCGGACTGTGCTGACTGCCGTCTGACCGGCGGTGCTGAGGGGCGGTGGACATAGGTCTTTTGGAGCCGATACGAACTTGTGTGTCTCTCTGTCGGTCGGTTCTTTGTCTTGTCGTCGTCCATCACCCGTTGACTGCATCACAGGCGTCCGCTCTTTTCGTATTCATTGTCGAGTTCCATGCTGAAGTCTTTATCATGTTCGTTACTATCGCTTCCGTCTTTATACCTGACTATGATTTCACCGGTATCTGTTTGCCTTTTAGTTTTTTCATCACGTATTTTTCCCCCAATGAATTCCTTGACTTGTCTAGCCTTGATTAAAACACACATACACGCACGCACGCACACACACACGCACACACATTCTCTCTCTCTCTTCGCATGCCCCTCTGGTTAAATCTTTTCATCATCTTTCCCCCTCCTGGCACCTCCCCTACGTCCACGTCCCGCTCTCTCTAGTTCCTATAGAAAACATCACGAGGAAAATTATAAACGAAAAGTACTCATGTTTCTTTTCAACAGTGCTTACGTGCGTGCGTGCGTGCGCGCGCGCGTGTGTTGTTGTTGTTGTTGTTGTTTAGCGTGCACTCGGGTGCAAAAACTGTGTGATTATGTCGAAATAATTCGGGATTTCCATGACATGATGCGCAGTTGTTACAGTAAAAAGTGGCGATACACACGATAACCTTTTGTTCTTTATGTCGTTCATTTGTTTCCGGCCGTCCTAAACGCCTGGCTCAATGAGTTGGTAAAACTCCGCGGTCTTGGATACTGGCAGTGCAAATGAGTTCATCGGTGAGCCTCGGTGGTCGGTAAAGACGTTCCTTCTATGTAGCACTGAAGCAATTCCACAGGACGGCCCTTCACAAACAGCCAGAGGTGGGTGGGTGTGCAGATGTACACAAGCGCCTGACTATTCCTCACCTGCCACTGGTCAAGGGGCCACCACAGACTGACCAACACCATTCTCTGTCTAGTGGATGACCCGAAGACGGCTCAGATGGAAGCTGTCCAGGCCCTGTTGGATGACTGCCAGATGTTCCTTAAATAAATGTTAGCGAACCGCCCAGAGAACGTGGACAAACGAGTCACAAGACTGTCAAGGAGCGTGAAACCTCTCACAAAAGGCATTAGACGCTTGGAGGCAAAGGGGCGTTGTACATAGTAATACAAATAGGTAATAGACCAATTAACCAGGGTACCTTACCCATTGCACACGGCCGAACTGTGTGAAGGAGGCCGAAGTGGTCAGATGACAGATGACACCTAGGAGAGAGTTCGGACCTGCCCGTGGCGAAAGGGGGAAGGGATGTAACCACTACGACCTCGGCGCTCCAAGTGAGCGCTAAATGCTCAGTCAGCTGAGGTTCTTTTGTAAACAGTCAGTGAAGAGCAGGAGTCTTGGATTCGTTCGGATTGTATTGCCATGGGTCACTGTGTTGGTTCTATTGTCAGGCTGGTTGAATGCGTGTGGAGTTGTAATAGTCCTCCTTAAGATAATTACTGTGTTAAGTAACCACCGAGTCGGCGGGAATTTTCGATGTCCATCTGGTGCTAAGTGTGTGTTTTGCTAATCAATTAGGTAGGGGTGTGTGTAAATGCTGATGTTGGAAGAATGTAGCGAATGGAGAATTCAGGGTACTTGTGAACTAGGGTTTGAGAAGCAGCGTGGATAAAGGCATGGCCCGAAGGGGAATCCTTTGTTTTCCCTCCCCATATAAACTGAGGGAGACAACGTGAGAGGAGAACAACACAGGAGAGAGAGAGAGAAGGCAGTAGAGAGAGAGAGAGAGAGAGAGAGAAGAGAGGAGAGAGAGAGAGAGATGAGAGAGAGAGAGAGAGAGAGAAGGAGAGGAGTGAGCAGACAGAAGGGTCGAGAGAAACGTGTCTGGGAGATAGAAGAGACAGCTAAGTCTTAGGGTTGAAGACAAGCTGGAAGAGAAGAAAACTAAGTTTTGAAGCCCAGAGGTGGGTGAAGACAGACAAACTGAAATTGAACCCAGAATGGTGAAAGAGACGAAGAAGAAGAGTTCTACGTCGAGATCCCAGAGACGACCACGAAGACCCAGTCCTGAAACCTGGAGCCAGTCAACCAAGGGCGTCACCATCAAGCAGTGCTGAAGAAGACTTGAAGAAACTTGTTCAAGAACTGTGTGTGGTGTGAAAGCGTGGTTGTGTGTGTGAAAACCTGGCCAGGTAAGAAGTCATTTTATTATAACCCGGGATTAGGAAGTATTGATCTTTTATGTGTTGATTTGTGCATCTGTGTAATTGGATATTTTTCATGTTTGATTATAAGTAGCATAGAAATTGTATTTCTTGTGCTCAGTCGTGTTAGGAGAGAAACGAATGCGTGACATCCCATTCCCAGAGAGAGGTGAATGTTTGGTGTGCGCATGAGTGTGCATATGCGTGTATGAGTGCAAAGATAACCTTGGTGTGTTAAGCCTGACTAATAATACATCAACTTAGTGCACTTAAGCAATACCATCACGATTTCCCCCGTCCTGGACAAAAGACAAAACACAACGCGTTTCGACCTCTTAGGTCTTCGTCAGGTGATATATAAACGAATAAAACAACGAAAATTCACTTAGCTTTGATCGCTTCAGATCGCTTAGGCTTCAGCGCAAGGAAGAAGGCATTCAACGTGTGTGTGTGTGTGTGTGTGTGTGTGTGTGTGTGTGTGTGTGTGTGTGTGTGTGTGTGGTGTGTGTGTGATGAGATGACTGCAGGCGGAAACTGGAACAAAGTGAAAAGAAAAATGACGATTCCGCCGAACGAGAGAGACAGATAAATGACAAGACAAAACCCCACGCGTGTTAATCTCTTTAATCTTGTCCAGGCAAGACAAAACCCCACGCGTGTTAATCTCTTTAATCTTGTCCAGGCAAGACAAAACCCCACGCGTGTTAATCTCTTTAATCTTGTCCAGGCAAGACAAAACCCCACGCGTGTTAATCTCTTTAATCTTGTCCAGGCAAGACAAACAAGACAAAACCCCACGCGTGTTAATCTCTTTAATCTTGTCCAGGCAAGACAAACAAGACAAAACCCCACGCGTGTTAATCTCTTTAATCTTGTCCAGGCAAGACAAAACCCCACGCGTGTTAATCTCTTTAATCTTGTCCAGGCAAGACAAAACCCCACGCGTGTTAATCTCTTTAATCTTGTCCAGGCAAGACAAAACCCCACGCGTGTTAATCTCTTTAATGTTGTCCAGGCAAGACAAAACCCCACGCGTGTTAATCTCTTTAATCTTGTCCAGGCAAGACAAAACCCCACGCGTGTTAATCTCTTTAATCTTGTCCAGGCAAGACAAACAAGACAAAACCCCACGCGTGTTAATCTCTTTAATCTTGTCCAGGCAAGACAAACAAGACAAAACCCCACGCGTGTTAATCTCTTTAATCTTGTCCAGGCAAGACAAACAAGACAAAACCCCATACGTGTTAATCTCTTTAATCTTGTCCAGGCAAGACAAAACCCCACGCGTGTTAATCTCTTTAATCTTGTCCAGGCAAGACAAAACCCCACGCGTGTTAATCTCTTTAATCTTGTCCAGGCAAGACAAAACCCCACGCGTGTTAATCTCTTTAATCTTGTCCAGGCAAGACAAACAAGACAAAACCCCACGCGTGTTAATCTCTTTAATCTTGTCCAGGCAAGACAAACAAGACAAAACCCCACGCGTGTTAATCTCTTTAATGTTGTCCAGGCAAGACAAACAAGACAAAACCCCACGCGTGTTAATCTCTTTAATCTTGTCCAGGCAAGACAAACAAGACAAAACCCCACGCGTGTTAATCTCTTTAATCTTGTCCAGTCAAGACAAAACCCCACGCGTGTTAATCTCTTAATCTTGTCCAGACAAGACAAAACCCCACGCGTGTTAATCTCTTTAATCTTGTCCAGACAAGACAAAACCCCACGCGTGTTAATCTCTTTAATCTTGTCCAGACAAGACAAAACCCCACGCGTGTTAATCTCTTTTTTATCTTGTCCAGGCAAGACAAAACCCCACGCGTGTTAATCTCTTTAATCTTGTCCAGGCAAGACAAACAAGACAAAACCCCACGCGTGTTAATCTCTTTAATCTTGTCCAGGCAAGACAAACAAGACAAAACCCCACGCGTGTTAATCTCTTTAATCTTGTCCAGGCAAGACAAACAAGACAAAACCCCATACGTGTTAATCTCTTTAATCTTGTCCAGGCAAGACAAAACCCCACGCGTGTTAATCTCTTTAATCTTGTCCAGGCAAGACAAAACCCCACGCGTGTTAATCTCTTTAATCTTGTCCAGGCAAGACAAAACCCCACGCGTGTTAATCTCTTTAATCTTGTCCAGGCAAGACAAAACCCCACGCGTGTTAATCTCTTTAATCTTGTCCAGGCAAGACAAAACCCCACGTGTGTTAATCTCTTTAATCTTGTCCAGGCAAGACAAAACCCCACGCGTGTTAATCTCTTTAATCTTGTCCAGGCAAGACAAAACCCCACGCGTGTTAATCTCTTTAATCTTGTCCAGGCACGACAAAACCCCACGCGTGTTAATCTCTTTAATGTTGTCCAGGCAAGACAAAACCCCACGCGTGTTAATCTCTTTAATCTTGTCCAGGCAAGACAAAACCCCACGCGTGTTAATCTCTTTAATCTTGTCCAGGCAAGACAAAACCCCACGCGTGTTAATCTCTTTAATCTTGTCCAGGCAAGACAAAACCCCACGCGTGTTAATCTCTTTAATCTTGTCCAGACAAGACAAACAGCATTCAAGACAGTGAAAACGAACGAGCAATCACTTCTCTCCTAAACCTGGGCTCTGAATCCGTTGTCTTCAACGTTGTCTGCCTTGCCTGAAGAAGACCAGAGAGATCGACACGCGTGGTGTTCTGTCTTGTCATTTGCTTGTGTCTTTCGTTCCGCTGAATCGTAATTTTTCTTTTACTTTTATTGTCAGCAAGTTCTCCCGTGCTGCTAGTCCTGTAAGATGATGGTGAGGTCAGGATTAGGGTTAGGGTTAGTCAAGTTGAGGTTAGGGTAAGAGTTGTCAGGATTAGGGTTAGAGTTAGATTAATTGAGGGTTAGGGTTAAGGTTAAGGTCAGTTTGGGGTTCGGGTCAGCTTAGGATTAGGTCTTTTATTCTGAGTTGAAGAGGCTTCAAGAAAGTCTCCAATACTGATGCAGGAACACGTAGCCCACGTGGACATAGCCAAGAATACCCCAAAGCAGGTCCTGAGGGCCAGGGACCTAAATCCTATGCGCATAACTCTAGCGCCACTCGGTCCACGTGGTCGTGCGATGCAGACAGTTTTCCACATCGCAATGCGTCGTGAGGCTGCCTTCCACCACAACCAGATAAGATAAGATAAGATAATGTTGCTTATAGCCCAGCCGACCGCAGAGGGCCACATCAGGGCTGTCACCACGTTAAAATCAACTCACCAGTCATTTAAAAAAAAAAAAAAAAAAAAAAAAAACCTTTCACACACCTCGTTAAATGACATCG
>CM031606.1:51951686-51955161 GCA_018398815.1 Conus ventricosus
TAAGGCAACAACCACTAACTAATGCACCGCACTTACTTTACCTATGTATTCAGTATTCCAGAAGCCCGTCGACCTGTTAAATTACACGATGACCCCCCCTTCCCCCCCCCCCCCCCCCCCCCCCCCCCCCCCCCCCCACCAATCGTATCAGGCTCAGCTGCTCGCCGAACCATAGTGCTTGTTACGCCAGATCCCGTCACGGCTGGCCTCACTCCAACTGATCAGGCGTGACCGCTCAGCCCTTTAAACACATGTGGTGTTTATGATACTTGTCTATGAAAGGGTTTCAGCTTTTTGTCTGATGGATTATGTAAATGCATGTATTGAGATGAACACACTGCATGGACCACAAGATCGTTGGACTCACTGTCCAAGTTACCAACAACCGCAGTGTAGTGCCGAAGCTAAGGGACTTGATCCCTCAACATTAGACAATGATCAGTTCTGCTTACTTCCCATGGAGCAGCAGACCGTGACATTGATCACGCAGAGAGCACGCTGAAACAGACTGCAGCTGAAAGCTTTCTGGTAAGTATTGTTCCGTGCATTGTTCAGTTTGTTACGTGTGACGTCGGCATAAGACAAGTTTGCCGAAACTTCACAAGTTGTTTTTGTTTCTTTGTTTGCTTGATTTTTTTTAACCGTATATTAAATGAGCATATTTTCGCTGATTACAAAATTCTGGTGCAGTCTATCATCTCTTTCCTCTGACAGAATGTTTTTTAAAAAAAGAAAGAAAAGATGGATACGTAATTCTTTTTTCCAATTTATAGCCTGATCAATCAAAAATTGTCTACACATGATAATGCTTACATCTGGGTAACTTCTATATAACTTAATGCGACATGACGGGAATTAGCAAATCTGTAGAAACAGATTCCGAATCAAAAATTTTTTTTCTTATGTTTCTCTCTTTCTGTTCTATTGCTTAAAACAAAAAAGGTATAAGAAAACTGTACAAACAGGCACCTGTGATGCTGACATACTTCTGTAAACGGTGGGTATGTGGAGGAATAACGGCTTCATACATCTTTGATGTTGATGTACGCTTCCGAGCAGTGGCCCTTCGGATGGATTACGACAATAATGATAACTCACGATGAACGATAGTGTGATTGCAAAGTTTCCTGTCCCCAGGTTCCAGCCTTCCAAGTCAGCCCTGGAAGCTCCAGTCAACACCCGCACACCTGAAAGCAGACTCGGTTGTGTGTGTGTGTGTGTGTGTGTGTGTGTGTGTGTGTGTGTGTGTGTGTTGTGTGTGTGTGTGTGTGTCTGTGTGTGTGTGTGTGCGCGCGCGCGCGCGTGTGTATGTGTGTGTGTGTGTGTGTGTGTGTGTGTGTGTACGTGCGTGCGTGTGTGTGTGTTTGTGTGTGTGTGTGTGGTGCGTTCGTGCGTGTGTGCAGGTGTGTGTGTGTGTGTGTGTGTGTGTGTGTGTGTGTGTGTGTGTGTGTGTGTGTGTGTGTGTGCGCGCGTGCGTTCGTGCGCGCGTTTATGTGTGTGTGTGTGTGTGTGTGTGTGTGTGTGTGTGTGTGAGTGCATGCGTGCGTGCGTGCGTGTGTGTATGTGTGTGTGAGTGCACGCGCGCATGCCCTGTGTGTGTGTGTGTGTGTGTGTGTGTGTGTGTGTGTGTGTGTGTGTGTGTGTGTGTGCGTGCGTGCGTGCGCGCGTGCGCTCTGTGTGTGTGTGTGTGTGTGTGTGTGTGTGTGTGTGTGTGTGTGTGTGTGTGTGTGTGTGTGCACACGTGTGAGTTTAGAAAAATGAGGTTATTTCTTTGTTTCAGTCTTTAATCATTTAGAATCCCTTTAGTCTGACGTCGAAACTTTCACAATTTTTTTAATTCAGAGGGCCCCGAGGTTATTTCTGTTTCAGTCTTTAATCATTTAGAATCCCTTTAGTCTGACGGGGAAACTTTCACAATTTTTTTTAATTCAGAGGGCCCCGTAGCTGAATGGTTAGACCGTCTATCTGCGGAGCTGGTCGTCTTGAGTTCGAACCACTAGATCGGATTTTTTCAGACTTGAAAACGCTGTCAACTGTGACCTAACATTGCGCACGCCCGTACGCCAACTTCAACGGGGCAACAGCCCTGATATAGCTCTTTGCAGTCGGCTGGGATTATAAGCAATGTTATATTTGTGGACAACAGAAACTGACATGGTTTCTACAACTCGCTCTTCAGAAATTTGTTTTCAATTGAAGAAAAAAAAAATAAAAGAAGAAGAAAAACACGCAGGGAGGAAGGGGGTAAGGGCGGTGGGGTGGGGAGGGGAGCAACTGTGTCACTGGGGGTCGCATTTGATTCCCGCGGATCAAAACTACAGTAATAAGCGGTAATGGTTACAATGGTGGTAGTGGTGGTGGGTGATGGTGATAGTAATAGCGCTTGGGCATCGAATAGCTTGAAAAAAAAATTCAGGTGAATTATTCTTCAGTTTAAACAATGTTCTCAGAATCGCTACTAATGCTCTTTTAGCTTTGGTCACCAATTCATCACATGCTGTATACTCCCCCCCCCCCCTCCCGCACATGCGCACCCCCGCCCCTCCTCTCTCTCACACACACACACACACACACACACACACACACACACACACACACTCGCACGCGTGCGCGCACTCACACACACACGCACGCGCGCGCACTCTCACACACACATACACACACACACACTCACACTCGGATGCGCACGCGCACGCGCGCGCTCACAGACACACACACACACACACACACACACACACACACACACACACACACACACACGAGCCGTGTCACTTGAATGCAGGCAAAAATTGCAGATGGGCTGTTACATGCATGCCATCACAGAGCTGATAGTAGGTGCTTTCAAAGAACTCACAAGCTCAACCAAAGTGTGTAGGTACGATGTAAACTGGTCTGTTGAGTTGGAACTTGATTGTAGTTTTTTCATGTGGGCATTATTTCTTCAAAATAGTCCGAGAAAAATTGTGTGCAGTACCGGCTGCACACCCAAAAAAATAATGCACCAAGGCCTTGCTTAAGGAATCAAGTATTTATCGACTATCACAATTATATGGTTTTGATAATTTTTATTGTGTCTGAAAGTTGATTCTCCTCGTTTTCTTTCAAATGGCCATCAAGGTACAAGCCAGGTGTTTCCAAGCAGACAGATTAAAATTAACGGAATGGGACTATTTGGGAGCCTCTAGCAAGCGCACAGATAGGGTCACGGATGAGTGCAAAGGCCTGAAATATGACGTCATCTGAGCTGAAGGAATGTAAAAATTTTGATGATTGTATGTGATTTTTTCAGTGGAAGGTCCCCAAAGCAAGGAAAACAATTGGTGGGGATCAGGAATAGAGTTTTAGAACTTACCGCCAATGACATTGACAAACAAAGCACAAGACAAGACACGATGCATTTCAACACTTGGGTCTCATCAGGCGAAAAAACCATAACATGTGGGACAGTACAAACTACGAAAACAAAAAAGGGGGA
>CM031606.1:51962761-51972761 GCA_018398815.1 Conus ventricosus
CAATAACCAGGTGCAAATTACGCCGGTAATCAATAACAGGCCCCAACAATCAATAATTGGCCGAAAATCAATTTTATGTGCAAATTATTTACCAAAATCAATGTTAGGTGTAAAAATCAATAACCGGCGCCGCTAATCGATTATCAGACGTTATTTGCACCTGGTTATTGATTATTGGGCCTGTTGATAAGTAATTTGCTTATAAAATTGATTTTCATACTATGAAAATTGATTTTCGGCCGGAAAGTGAATTGTGTGCATTTCACGAAAATCGATTTTCATAGTACGAAAATCGATTTTATGTGCAAATTACCTACCAACAGACCCGATAATCAATAACCAGGTGCAAATTACGCCGGAAATTAATAACCGGTCCCGATAATCAATAACGGGCCAAATATCAATTTTATGTGCAAATTATTTACCAAAATCAATATAAGGTGTAAAAATCAATAACCGGTTCGATAATCGATTATCAGGCGTTATTTGCACCTGGTTATTGATTATCGGGCCTATTGTTTACGACACGTAGATCTATTGGTCGTAGGGCTAATAACTGGTAGTGCTTTAGATACGTAGTGATTGCGCTACGCACCCGTGGTCACTCCTCGCAGGACTAACAAGAGCAAAATCGAAACGTGAAGCAGGATGAAGTGACACTGTGTACAAAAATGCTTCAGCAGTATCGTCGCATCTTGTAACGGTGAAATTAAGCAGGGTGAATCGGACGCTCGTCTCACACACACTCACACACACACACACACACACACACACACACACACACACACACACACACACACACACACACAGAGAGAGAGAGAGAGAGAGAGAGAGAGAGAGAGAGAGAGAGAGAGAGAGAGAGAGAGAGAGAGAGAGAGAGGCACATGCATATTCAAACGGGCAGCGAAGCTTTTTTGGCAGCTATGGACATGCCAAATGGTACAACACAAACATATATGCAGCACGCGAGAACAACAACAATGCACAACAGCTCGCATGCACACAACCTCGAAACTTGTATTTTGAATTCTCAAATGCAGTTTTAAGGTGGTCACCACACACACACACACACACACACACACACACACACACACACACACACACACACACACATAGATAGATACATAGAATCATAGACAGATACTTAGATGTATAAAAGAGAAAGAGGTATGACATTTTGACACTGAAGATTTTAATTTACGTCAAACTAGAATGTTCTACACTTACCTTTTGGACACTTTTCGACATTATCAAAATTCAGTTTTTTATGTCTACGTGTGATTTTTGTTTAACAAATCAGTTTCTAAAAGTCTAGACTATTAGCATTATTGATTTATTCATTTGTTTGTTTGTATACATTTTCAATGCTACAAAAAAAAAGATGCCGGTGTCCATGCCAAAAGAAAGGGGATTTATGAACAAAACGAAACTATGACAGTGTTTTTGAAAAGGCCTTTTTTCTTGGTTTTCGTTTAGTAAATGAACCCAATTTATAAGATATTGCCCGCAGTAGTCGTCAGCCGTTTCGGCCAGGAACTGCCTTTTGTTTCCCCCACCCCACCACACCTCCTATTATTGTGGGACCTATGGCAGAAATGCGGAGCGATTGCGGGTACGTAATGGTCAATGTACATCCCCCACAATGCAATTCGTAGCTCTCCAGCCAATCACGGTTCAGGAAGACAGCGTCACTTCGAGTTGGACAGTCGTCTTGTACGGAGCTAGTCTATGTCTGCGACTCTCGAGTGTACCTGTTCTCAACGCTGTTTAGGCTGCTGTTTTCTGCTGCTGGCCCTGGTTGAGATACCTTCTCCAGTGCTTTTTGTGACTTTTTTCAAGTGACAGTCTCCGGCTGAGCTGTTTGTTGTGCAGTGACACTTTGTGTTGCCATTTTCTTTGGTGAAACTGACGGAGCGATTCTTCCCCTGGTTCGAGTTTTTCTCCCAAGCGCCTCTTCGTCCGCCTCTACTACTGACGTTGACTTGGCTCACCTCTGGACGAGAGGTCAGTAGTAAATAAGTTTCTACCATAACTTGAAGTGTTGGTATAACTGGTGTTACAGTGTCTTTGATGTGAGAGATGATACACTAACTGGATTGAATGGCTCGAGCGAGTGGAGAGTGGTTGCCGAAATGATAGAAGTTGAATTAATCCTGCTTGCATTATCTTCGGGCATTTCTTGGTTCTTCTTCTTACTACTTCTTCTTCCTAAAATACTGGTTCACTCAAAAACGAGTAGGTCACCAGCGCGCATGTTAAAAAGTAAAATAAAATAACATAAAATAGTGCGACTCAAGTCTGTTGGCCCCTGATTTAAATTTGGCAACAAGGGGTCGCACTCGATATTTAAGAAGTTAAAAGCAATGGCCAGATTCAGGCCCAGGTAACCATAAAATATCAGGGGACGTTAAAATAGAAAATCGTCAATATGCAGATCTCAAAACTGACGTATCAATTTGCTTTTTAAATGGTTCACACACACACACACACACACACACACACACACACACACACACACACACACACACACACACACACGGCAACTATGGACATTGCCATATAAGATGTGTGTGTGTGTGTGTGTGTGTGTGTGTGTGTGTGTGTGTAAGTAAATAAGAAGTGGGCGAATACAAGCACAGACAATATTTCCACCGTTTTGATTTTTTTTAAGCTGATGAAAGATAAGGCTGAGGGTGATACTACTAAGTGAGCGCTATATTTGAATTGTTAAATACTGTTATGAAAGCAGGCAATATTTCCACCCTTATGATAAAAAAAAAAGCTGATGAAAGATAAGGGCTGAGTGTGATAAAGTAAGTGAGTGCTACATTTGAGCTGTTAAACACTGTTCTAAAAGCCTACAAGTGCCATCGAATCTGTCCAGACAGACAGCTAGATAATTTCATCTTGAAGTTTGATGGAAAAAAGACAGCAATTTTTGATGGCCGAGTACCAAGTGTTCCAAGACAACCAACGAGAGCTTGTAACTACAAGTTCACGATGACAGTCTTGGTACCCTTGTTGCGCCCTCCAAGTTCTCGCTGGTCGTCTTGTTACTCGGCCCGTCAAAACTCGCTGGTCGTGTGAAAAGCGGTGGGTTGTTTTTCAGCTGAAACAGAACCAGCTCAGTCTGACGTAACGCATAGTCGATGACAGTCAGCAAGAGGACACCTGTTGCTGTCCTTTTTCACACTTGCCCCACCGATCTACCTCTGCGAGAGTGGGCACACACCACAATTGGGCTTCCCACCAACTCACTGTAAAATCCATGTGGGCGACCAAGATGGTAGTCACACTTGACCCACATATCCACCTCTGCGAAGAGTGGCCACACACCACAATTGGGCTTTCCACCAAATCACTGTAAAATCCATGTGCGCGGTTTTAGACGTGGCATATAATTGAACCAGAATTTGATATCTAATAGATCAAATGAACACCCCTTCCCCCTCACCAGTCAATTCACTTGTTCTCATGGATCTCTACCGATGGCATCATTCATACATTAGAAATACATGAACTATCGCTTAGTTGATGTAACATTTCAAGCCTTCACAGTAGAGAGAAACTCGTGAAGAGCGTGGCAGTAGAGAGTCCTCTGAAGAGAAGCCCCCTTCAAGCAAGTGTTTCGGCCCTTATCTCCTGACACTCTAGGGGGGGGGGGGGGGGGGGGTTGGGCCACACCCGATTCATGACTCCAGATGTCCCTCTGCTGCCCCCTTTTTTTCCCATCTTGGGACGAGCCATGGCTGGGATTCGAACCCATGACCCTCTGGACATGCTCATTTTCCACTTAATGACTCGCAATCTAACCACTGAGCCACTGGGGCACCTGATATTTGTAGGGAAAGTTAAGCCTAATGACGTTCACTTTTGTTACTCCTTGACCAGATCCAGCTTGAACACCTCTCTGCCGCTTCTGCCATTGCTTTCAGGGCTCTGGTTTTTTCCCTCCCTGCAACTGAGAGCTGTTTCATGAGGCTGTATGCAGACGTTCCTACAACCCCCCTAGCTCCAATTTCTGCAGACCTTTAAAACTCTGTCTTTGCGCAAGGTAGTCGCCCCAAGTTAGTCCCTATCCTTTCATTTTAATCCTGACGTCACATTTCGGGCCTTCACACACACACACACACACACACACACACACACACACACACACACACACACACACACACACACACACACCTGTGATCTCTGTCTTTGCGCCAGGTGGTCTTCCAAAATTAGTCCCTTTCTTTTCATTCTAATTTGTCTGCTTGGATCAACCTGTCGTGTACCTTGATGGGCACATAAAATAAAATACGGGTGATCAACTTTCAGACACAATGAAAATCCTCAAAACAATCTGATTGTGCCGCTCTATAAATACTCGACTCCTTAAGGAAGGCCCAGGCACATTAAATTTTTGGTGTGCGGCCACGCAGATGAGTCGAGGCGTATAGAGGGGAACCCCCGTGTGAAATAGGGCAGTCCTGATAACGCCCTTGTATAAATTCGCCTAGGGCAGAAGATAAGATAAGATAATGTTGCTTATAGCCCAGCCGACCGCAAAGGGCCACATCAGGGCTGTAGGGCAGAAGATGCACTTTTGTTCGTTGGTAGGTTTGGTTTAGTTTGTATACAGGAAAAACAATAGTTGAAAGAAGATATACTTCGTAGCCAGGAACAAAACAGTTTAAAAAAAAGAAAAGAAAGAAAATTAAAAAAAAAAAAAACCTTCCGAGATCAGAAAAATCAAATTTCTGACAGACTATTTCTTTCTCCCTTTTCTTGTTACCAAGATCATTCGCATGAAGAGAAAACGGACCAGCAAATTAGCAAAGCAATCGGCCAAGTCCTGCTGCCTATGGTCTTGCCGACTACAATAGCAATATCGTGGTGATAAATCAAACATTGTAGGTCTTCAGTTTCTTCAAACAAGGCGAACAAAACAAACAAAAACATTCCCAAATTAATTCAATTAACAAATCAAACGGTTGAACAGTAAATAAATAAATGACTGATAACTGTGAACGATATAGACGAGTTTGTTTCTTTATTGAGTTTCTGTTGCTTGCATTACTGCATTCTTTTTTTCATTCATACTTCAGTGTCACTTGTACATTTAACAGGTCAGTTAAATAAGTCTTGATTCATTTCCTTTTGGGGTACTTTATTTTCTATTGTATTCCACATGTCATTACCAGCGTCACCTTTAATTTTTTTGTTGTTGTCTCCTTTTAAACTATCTTCTGAATTCTTGATCATGGCAATTGCAGTTTACGGAGTGTAGCACAACACTTTATTTTCTATTGTATTCCACATGTCATTACAAGCGGCACTTTTAAATCGTTGTTTTTGTTTTTGTTTTTTTGTTTTTTGTCTCGTTTTAAACTATCTTCTGAATTCTTGATCATGGCAATTGCAATTTACGGAGTGTAGCACAACATCCAATGTAAACCATAAACCAACTCTGTATCTTCAAACATGAGCAGTGTATTGAATCGGTTTTTTTGGTGGGTTTTTTGTTTCTTTGTTTGTTTGTTTCTTTTATCTAAATTGTCGGTCAGTAAGGCTAATAATAAATTACACACACACACACACACACACACACATACACACACGCACGCACGCACGCACGAGTGCGCAGGCGCAACATCATTTGTTGTAAGAAAAATTCTAGCTTGGCGGCACACATATAAAAGTGTTGATCATGCAGCTTACCTACTTTAACACAATCAAATGTGCAGGAAACAAACAAAAATGCCACAGAGTGTCAATTTCCAATTTACATTAACTGAAATACACTTACACATACATGTACAACTCAAGAGCCATGGATTAAAACATCTGCAATGTGAAAACTGATGACAACAGATTTCCTGATAATAGTAGGTTTCAAAGTGAGGTGACTGCAGGCGGAAATTGAAAAAAAAAATGTTTTAAAAAAACAATTAATTAGTCTGCCATACAACAGGGACGAACAAACTACAAGACAAAACACGGCGCGTTTCGACCTCTTAGGTCTTCTCCAGGCTATAGAAACAAGACTCAGGACAATGAAAACGAAGAGCAGGCAGTCACCTGTCTTCTCAAATTCGGCGCAAGATGGGCGTTCAATGATTCAACACATGGAGAAAAAAAAACGGTCTAAAGTTATGTAAACAAACAAACAAACAAACAAACAAACAAACAATAAATAAATAAATAAATAAATAAATAAATAAATAAATAAATAATAAATAAATAAATAAATAAATAAATAAATAAAGTTAGTCCTGTGTGTTATAGGCACAGTGGGGAGTGGAATCTTTGCAGTGAATCTGGTGAACGGGTGGAAGGCAGGGTAGGGGATGGACAGGGAGCGGGGAACGCGGGTCGGGGAGGAGAGAAAGTTAAGGAGCAAGTCACCCCCCCCCCCCACCCACACACACACACTCACTCGCACTGTGCATGTGTCAACACACACACACACACACACACACACACACACACACACACACACACACACACACACACATATATATATATATATATATATATATATATATATATATATATATATATATATATATATATATATATATATATATATATATATATAACGCAGAGGCATAAAAAAACGCGAAAAAATAGAGACAGTGCACGATTGTTCACATTGTGAACAGGACGTAAGCAATGTCGTTGGCACGTGCAACATTAGCAGTACGTGGTGTCTTGGCCGGTTGTAACCTCGTAACAGTGGGTGAATGTTGCCGGGTCAGCGTTTTTGGCACGAGGAGTGCATTTGCCATGTGGACTACCTACGCCACGTGCATCAATGTGAATTGCAACTCAATGTGGCCCCCATTGTGGGGCTATAAATTTCCAAACCCCAAAACGTTCAAATCATCCCTTCCAGAGGCGCCAACATAATGCCGAGACTTTCTCGTCAAGATCGTTGCATAGCAATGGGGCAACTGCAGGCCGGGGTTCCAATGAGGCAGGTCGCTATCGCATTCGGAGTCCACATTTCCACCGTCTATTGCCTTCTGGACCGCTTTCAAGCAAGAAACACCACTTATGACAGACCGAGGAGCGGCAGACCGAGGGTCACCACAGCAGCCCAAGACCGCCATCTTCTTCGTCAGCATCGACGGGAGCCTTACCAAACCGCTGCCAACACAGCCAGGAACACCATCGGCAACCATGGCAGGCCAATCAGCAACAGGACCGTGCGTCGCCGACTGAACACATTTGGTCTCCAATGCAGGCGTCCAGCCCGGCGACCTATCCTGACACTCAAGCATCGCCACAACCGTCTGCAGTGGGCACAGATCCACGTGCATTGGCGCCATCGGGACTGGGGCCGAGTCCTCTTCAGTGATGAAAGCCGGTTCTGCGTCGACCCAGGCGATGGCCGCATCCGGATCTGGAGAAGAGCGGGGAACGCTTCACGGATGCCAACATCACCGAAAGGGACCCATGGGGTGGTGAAAGCATCATGACCTGGGGGGCTATCGGCATAAATCGCCGTATTGGGCCAGTCATCTTCCAGAATGTGGGTCCAGGACGTGGTAACGGGGTCACTGCTGTTCATTACATCGACCAAGTTCTGAGGCCCCACATCCTGCCGCATTTCCAGCGGCATCCACAGAACCTGTTTCAGCAGGACAACGCAAGGCCGCACACTGCCCGTGCTACGCAGAACTTCCTGAGGCAGAACAACATCAATCTGCTGCCTCACCCAGCCCGTTCTCCCGACCTTAACCCAATAGAGCATTTCTGGGATGCCCTTCAGAGGCAGTTGAACCAGCTCAACCCCAGACAGCAGCTCAGCTTGCTGTTGCTGTGGGCCAGGTGTGGTGGCAAGTCCCCCAGAGGCAGACCAACACTCTGGTGCGCTCGATGTACCGCAGGTGCACAGCTGTGATCAATGCTCGAGGTGGTCACACCAGATACTGACATTCTGCTGTTAACACAGGGTCAAGGTCAAGTTCATGTGACCTTATTTTCTACCAGAATGAACTTTGAAAGGACACTTTTGCGGTGTTCGATTGCTTTTTCTCACTTTCTATTACCAGTTCAAAGGAATCGGTAGCCAAATTACATCAAAATTTCTATACAGTTTGTTTTCGCGTTTTTTATGCCTCTGAGTATATATAGATTAGTATGGTTAAAATACCCAAAATGATTTTGATAGTGCTCGACCCCTTGGGGAGCAACATTTGTTAAAATAGGTTTTTTAAAATAGAATCTACAAATTTGTTTCGAGCGCGTTGCGCTGTCATCAGGGGATATATATATATATATATATAATATATATATATATATATATATATATATATATATATATATATATATATATATATTCTGGCAGGCGAACCTAGGAACTATTTTCAAGGGACTAAACAATAGAACAGACCTGTGTACTCTACAGAGAAGGGGAAACAGACAAAATTATCAATCATAGCAAACCATGAACAGTATTACTAGTTAAGAAAACAGAAAAGAAGAAAATTGAACTGACGGTTTATTTTCAGGTTGCCGTGTCATGGAGCTTGCTTATACATAGGAATTTTAGAATGTGTTAATTACATTTGACAATGGTGGTATGTGTCGGGTTTTACTTAGTTTGTAGTCAGTGCTCAGTTTGTAAACTGCACCTTTCCCTGATTCCTCTTCTGCCCCCATCTATGCACACCCTCCTCTGTCTTCTAGTGATTGATTCCCCACTTTCTTTCCCCCCCCCCCCCTCTCTCTCTCTCTCTTCCTCCTCTTCCTTTCTCTCCCTCCATCTCACTCATTCTCTACCTCTGTCTCCCTCTCTCTCTTTCTCACTCCATCTCTCTTCCCCCTCGCTCCCCGCACTTCCTTTCCCTTCTTTGTTTCATTCTTTTTAAATCTCTTCCGTACTTTTCCTTCCGAGATAACGCATATCCCTCATTTCATCCCCCTACGTACCCCCACTCTTCATACCACCTCTCCCCTCCCCCATCCCACCCGCATTTTTCCCCAAATTCTCCATCCACCCTCATCCCCCTTGACCCATTTTTCGTGTCCCTGGCCTCTGCCCCTCCAATCACACCTGATCTTTTTGTACATTGCTATTCGCTGGCCATACAATGTATGTCCACATGTCCAGTATTGGACATGTCTCGGTTTCCCATCTGTTCCCCGCCACTTGCGCTCCCCCCCCCCCCCCCTTCTTCTCTGTACAGTCAGAGACCCCCCATCCCCACCCCCTCCCCCCACACATTCCCGGTCCTGTGTTAGTTTCTCGCCAGACCCGCAGCGCCGCATCCCTACTCTTTGCCTCTTATTGTATCTATGCCACCTTCTTCTGTTCTTTTTCCTCCTCCTTCTCTCTCTCTCTCTCTCTCTCTCTCTCTCTCTCTCTCTCTCTCTCTCTCTCTCTCCTCTCTCCCTCTCCTCCTCCTTCTTCTTCTTCTTCTTCTGTGTGTGCGTGTCTGTTGATGGATGGAGCTGAAAGAACATCTGTATATGTATTAATAAAGGGCTTCTGTTAGACATAGAAGGTGTTGGAGCGTAGGTCATTTACAAAATTTAAACTACATTTTTCTTAGCTTCACTATGTCTTAAAGTTATCTGTTTAATTTCAGATTGCCATGTTGTGGAGATTGCTTAATCATGCGGATTTTAAAACATGTTAAGTACATTTTACTATGGTGCCATGTCATTCACAAAATTATACTACATTTTCTTAGTTTCACTATGTCTTTATGTAATATATTTAATTCAGAATGCCATTTATGGAGCTTGCTTAATCACAGGGATTTTGAAATACGTTGATTAAATCTTACACACATTGGTGGTATGTCATACAATGGTAGTATGTCATTTACAAACTGTATACTACGTTATCTTAGTTTCACCATGTCTTCAGTTATCTATTTTATTTCAGACTGTCATGTTATGGAGCTTGTTTTATCATAGGGATTTGAAAATTATGTTAATTACATTTTACTATGGTGACAGGTTTTACCTAGTTTGTGTAGTCGGTGTTTAGTTAATAACTCCG
>CM031606.1:51975261-52010274 GCA_018398815.1 Conus ventricosus
CACTCACTCATACCGTGCGCGCAGTCACACGCACGGCGCACGGCTGCTCCGACGCACACAATGTGTCACGGGAGCACTGAGTTTCGCGAACTCAAGCGAAAAACAGCCGGTTACTTTTCTCGCGAATCTTAGTTTCACGCGGAGCGTTCGCGTGCTTTGAACGACGTTCGATAACTGGCAACTCGCTTAACTTCCGCGATCCATGTCAGGTTTGGACTTGACACGCTACTCTGACTAGTAGTGTTGCTGAAGCAGGGGTGCCTAAGGTAGCCTGACCACTGTTCCCAATGCTACAGGTTGGGGCACGTAAAGAAAAACCGCCGCACCCGAGGACGTCCTTTATGCGGGCAAAAAAGGACACTCAGGTATGTCCTGCACGTTCGCCATGCATTACCTGCAAAGGTGAACACTCGGCCAAAAATTCAAATCGTCCAGCACAAGAACAATGGTGGAGAGGTGGTAGGATTGAGGTCGAATCCTGTATGCGCCCACAGAGCGGCCAACTTAGTCATGGCCCAGGAAACTAAGGCAACCCCACCCCCCTCCTGCGCCCCTCCCTCCCCCTCCCCCGCACCTTCTCACCCCTCCCTTTCAAAAAAATAAATAAATACGAAAGACAGACAGAAAGAAAGAAAAACTGAAATCTCAATGAGACCAGGTTGGAGTAGTCCGACCGACTGTGTCTAGCACTTGCCCCTCCCCTCCTACCCCGTCCCTCCTTTCCTGCTCAGATCTTTGTTCTCCCTGGTTCCCCTAGGTTTTGATTCCTACAGGTCTAGGTTCCTCCAGGAGTACATTCCCCGAAACCTAGTCTACCCCAGGCCCAGGCTCCCTTAAGTTTAGATTCCTTCATCTTTTTTTTCTTCCATATCTGCCCCCCTTCATCAAGTTGAAGATTCTGGCATCATATACAAGGTTCCGGTTTGCTGTTGTGTTGTGGGTTTTGTTGTTTTGTTGTTTTTTTGGGTTTTTTTTTTTTTTTTTTTGGGGGGGGGGGTAATCAGTGCCTAACTAATGGGGCTGGACAAACGGGGCTGGGGCCACCCACCCCTATTTCAGGCCTCTAGACAGTGTTGGTAGACCATACCTTGTTGTGGGTGGGCGGGAAGTTGGGAGTTAGGAGTGGATGGGGAGGGGGAAGAGGAGGGGGTCAGAAGTAGGATTGGAGGCTCTCCATCGAGGTTGATATTGCCCCAGGCGGGAGCTTGTTGAACTCCCTGGTAGTGCGGGGGAAGAAGGAAAATTTCCTGTAGTCCCTGTACCAGGATTCTGTGGTAAACTCTTTATCGTGAGAATACCTGGTATTGTACTTTGGCTTTTGGAAAGTTGGTGCTCGCGTGGTGTTAATGATTATGTCTCCGAGGTGGAATTTGTGCATCGTTACCAGGCGGGATCTCTTTCGCCGTTCTTCCAGTGGTAACAAACTTGGCTGGTGTAGCATTTCTTCCATGCTGGACGTTTGACGGTAGCGATTAACCACCCAGCGGGCGGCCCTTCTTTGGACTTTCTCCATAGTCTGTGTGTTGTTTACTTGGTATGGATCCCAGATCTGGCAAGCATATTCAAGCTGGGGTCGCACTAGGGCCTTAAAAGCGCAGTCTTTAGTCGAAATGGCGCAGGACTTCAAATTGCGGCGTAGGAACCCTAAGGTCTTGTTGGCTTTGCTTGCTACGTTGTTGGTGTGGGTTTTTTTCCAGCTAAGGTTCGTGGAGATCGTAACACAGAGGTACTTGGCTTCATTGTAAGGCTGAAGTGGGTGGTCACGCAGATGGTATGTTGTTTTCCATCTCTTGCCAAAGTGCAGGACTTCGCATTTGTCCGGGTGAAATGACATCTTCCATTTCTCTTCCCATTGCGTAAGTTTGTCCAGATCACTTTGCAGAACGTGTTGGTCGGTGGCGTTGTTGATTTCCTTGTGGCATGCTGTGTCATCTGCAAATAGCCGTGCAGTGGATGACAAGCCCTCTGGTAAAATCGTTGATATACAGCAGGAAGAGGCAGGGGCCTAGCACGGAGCCCTGAGGTACTCCTGACTCTACAGGCACGAACTTGAACGTAGTACCTTCAACGACAACTGCCTGCCTTCTGTTCGATAGGAATCTTCGGATCCAGTTGTTGATGTGGCCGGTGATTCCATAGTGCAGTAGTTTGCAGGTCAGGAGTGAGTGGGACACCTTGTCGAAGGCGTTTGCAAAATCCATGACTAACATGTCAACCTCCTTGCCTTCTTCCCTGCTACATGTGATCTCGTCCATAAGGCCTATCAGCTGGCTGACACATGATCGGTTCTTTCTGAATCCGTGCTGTTCTCTGCAGAAGATGTTTTTCTCTACAAAAGTCATGATGGTAAAGCACGATGATGTGTTCCAGGAGTTTCCCAGGTATGCTTGCCAGCGAAATGGATCTATAGTTCTCTGACCTGTAGCGTTCACCTTTTTTGAATATAGGTGAGACGTTGGCTGTTTTCCAGTCTTGCAGACTACTCCTGAGTTTAGAGAAGACTGGAAGAGTAGCATGAGGGACGGAGCGAATTTGTCGGCCAGCTCCTTGAGGATTCTGGGGCTGATGCCGTCGGAGCTTGGAGCCTTTCTGGTTTTCAGGTCCCGTAGGAGCTTCTTGACGCCCATCTCCGTGATGGTGATGTCGGTGCAAGTTGGTCCATCAGGGTTAAGGCTGAGCCCGGTCAGCGTCTTGAAGTCTTCCGGTGAGCAGGGCGTACTCTTACTGAATGCCAACTGAAACTGGTTGTTCAGAGCTTCTGCCTGACCCTGGGCGTCCGTGACAAGCTGACCATCAACCTTCAAGGGAGAGATGTTGGTCGTTTTCGTCCGTTTGCCTTCACGTAGACCAGAAATTATTGGATACCTTTCCGCCTTCTTCATTGTTGTCCTGAATGTGGTGGGATGTGAAGGACCAATCGTTCTTGCGAAGTTGGCGTTGAACTTGACCCTTCAGCGCTTTTGCTTTCTGAAGGTGTCCTGGGTGGCCAGACTTCTTCCTTCTCTTGTAAGCTCTGTCCCTTTTCCGGATTAGTTTCTGAAGTTGTAGTCCACCCAAGGCTTCCCATATTTGGCTTTTGGGGTGGCATGGGGGATGTGGGTATGGACAATGGAATGCAGGCCCTCCTTGAATGTGGTCCAGATCGTTTCGGTATCACTGTCAACGCTGAAAGAGCTGACAATGCAGTTTGAGAGATCCGAGGCAGCAGAGCGAAGAGCAGGCCAGTCAGCTTGGTTATAGCAGGGGACTAGTCTGTTTGTGTTGTTTCGTCGCTCTGGCTGGAACTGGAAGTCCATGTATACTGCGAGGTGATCTGAGATTCCCGGTACACCTTTAATCCTTGGGACCAGCGTGGGATAGTTTGTTACAAAGAGGTCGAGGGTATTGGACTCTCTGGTGGGGAAGGTGACCATCTGTTGTATCCCGTGGTCGTTCAGGGGGTCCAGGAACTTCGTGTGCAATCTGGGGTAGACATTTGGGTTTTTAGGCTGCAGATGGTCCAGTCCAAGGAGGGCAGGTTGAAATCTCCTATTACCAAGTAGGCATTCAACGGGCTGACGTCGCTGACAAATTCAGGTGAAAACAAAACTGTGGAATGAAAACCCAGATGATGTGTTCACCTCGACAGGCTAGTTGTGACAACTTTCTGTTCGCCGAAAATAATCAAATCCCACCTAATGTTTGGCACATTGGTAAGTAATTTTTTCTGCATATAGTCGTGCAAACAACGTGACAATCGGTTCGTACATGTGCGAGAAACTGACTTTTGAGCGTTTGTGTGTGCGTTCCTAGACTTCTTTATTCGGGACACTTGTACCGGCCGCTCAGCTTGACCGACTTCTGTGTGTGACCAGTGGCTTTGGTGAATCCCATTCTTTTTCATTTGGACCAAGATTACGGTGCACTCCAGAATTATACCTGTGTGTGACTTCAGGTGTTTCGCTGTGCGCTAAACTATGGTTGGTCCGGCCTGTGAGTTATCTGACGTGAGTGTACATGTATAGTGTGTGTTTCTTATCAGGATCTGTGCTTGATCTGTTTCAGACAAAAATCAGAATAAATTGAAACCCACTGTGGATATAATTTAAAGAAAAAAAATTCTTTCGTGTAGTATCGAGGAATGGCTTTTTGGAGAAATGTTCTGTTATTCCATTATTCTGCTATTGTGGATGAAGACGTATCTCTTGAGCGCATTCACGTTGATCAGGTTGGTTCTGTTGTGAGTTCATCACCGGCTGCTGTGTCTGTGCCTTTTCCTTCCCACCCCCACCCTCCACCGCTCTTCGTCCTTGGCTAAACCAGTTCTCCGTATTTTCTTTCAAGCCAAAAAATCTGCGACACTGACTCCATTTCACTGTGCAGTCAGGTGGTACACTACTTCACGAGGGCTTTGACTGCCCAGAGTGGAATCCAAAGAGTGAAACAATCTAAAATAATTTGTTTATAGTTAGGCTATAATGTGCGATCGAAACATAGACAAACTCTCTCGTGTGTTACTACAGACACCATGACATTTTTAGTGAATCATCCGGCAATTTGTAAAATTACTTAATTCGTCTGCCAATCCTACTCAATTGTCTTTTCCCCCTCAACTTGTTAGTGAAGCAGTATTATCTCCTCCACAATCACCTCTGCTTTTACAATCAAAACCGTGGATGAGACGGCATTATTCGATTTCCCCATACCACCATGCTGGTCACCCAAATGTCACTGTGAATAATGATACGAAAAAAGAAAAACACCACTCGTGTTGCAACACGGACTCGTCTGCAGTGCAGACATTTTTCACACCGATCTACTTATCGCCGTTCTCCTTTCAGCCTTCTTCGGCGTTGTTCAGAGACGACCAATGCACCCAGATGGAAATCATTCCCAGCTGCCCAGTGCTGGATGCCCTGTCTCCAGTCATTGCAAGTGCACAGCCGTCCGTCAAAATCTCTGCCCCCTGACGGGTTTTTTTTTCTTTTTTAAGTGACTCTGAACCAGACTGAATGTACACAAACGAAATCCAAAATCCAGACTGAATCCAGTGCTCGTCTGTTCGTTGACAGTGACGATGGAGACATTCTTCAAATCCCTTTTCTCATCTTCCTCTCCCCTGTCAGAGAAAAGATAGAAATTTACAGTATTCTGTCCAGACCACCAGCTTGTGTTCTGTTCTGTTCTAACTCGGACTCTGTGTCTAATTTGAAATCTCTCGACAGTTGGTAAGCTAAAGGAGGATATTCAAACGGGCAAGCTTTTACCTTCTCAACCTCGTCTACCGTACCACAGAATGCTGCGTTTCGCGGAAATCTTAAACGTATCTCTTAGTGACTGATATTGTTTTAGCCCCCCCCCCCTTCCCTTCCCCCTCCACACATACACACACACACAAACCACTCACCAGAGAGTAGAAAAGATACCAGCCCACCACTCTCACCCCTATGCGGAACACTTACTGCGATCCGCTTCACATCTGTTGTTTAATCAACAGTCGGTACTTCATTATCCACCCTTACAGTGATAAAATGACTTTACTATTTTTCTATATGATAGTACGCTTTACCATTATTTCAGCTATTAGTGTATGGTGATTACATCTCAACGTGCGAAGTATGTAGGTGCAAAAATTGTTAAGCGCATGTGTATATGTGCGCGTGCGTGTGTGTGTGTGTGTGTGAGAGAGAGAGAGAGAGAGAGAGAGAGAGAGAGAGAGAGAGAAGAGAGAGAGAGAGAGAGAGAGAGAAGAGAGAGAAAACTCGAACTCTCGAACTCAAACATTTAATGACTTATGGCACGATGGCCTCTGTCACAGGGTGAGTGACGTTTCAAATCATTTCAAGAGGGAAGAAATCATACTGTAAGCAATAATCCGACAAAATTCTTACAGGCATAAGTGGGGACGTGACAAAAACTTATTTGTTTTTCATTCCATGCGTATACATTCATCTGATAACTTCTGGAGATTTTTCTTTTTAACACATTACTATGAAACCTTTAGCAATTGGCTCTTTTTTCTTATTTCAAAACATTTGTACAAAAACCAAGCAAGCCGACGAGTAATGTTAGCATTTTCACATGTCACGATTTCTATCAGATACTGGTTTTCGAAATGAGGTGGAATAGTTTTGAAAATATTGGGGCGAATATTGTTGTACTGAGGACACAAAAACAAAACATGTTTTTCATCCTCTAGTTCATTTGCGCAGAAGGGACAGTTATTTATACCCGCAGAAGTATCCCGCATGAAACGATTTCTGTGAGAGTTTATGTCGCTCACCCCTAATCTGAACCTCGTCAAGGATTCTCTGAAGCATTTTATCTTAACTTCAGAAAAATAATTTACCTGTACAAGCATTGTTTTGAATGATGTATACAAGGTGAAACGTCTACTGTCGCTTATGTCTGCAAACCACTCTTGTTTTGCTACGTCTGTAATTCTTTGTTTAAAAACAACAGAAACATTAAATCATTTTCCACACTTTGGTTAAGCCAAACGAAATTGAAACCCAATGTCTGTAAAAGTATTCTAGTTTTTGTGACCCAGTTAATTTTCCCTTGGTTATCTAGCCTATTTAGAAGGTCGTAAGCTTGCTTGGGTAGGCGATCTGTGTCCATCTTTATGATACGTAGCCAGTATTTCACAGCTCTGATACAACAGTTCACTTGAAGGGGGTACCGTCCTAGTTCACCGTAGACCATGAGTGATGGTGTGCGTACAGGCACATTCAAGAACTTTTTGCAAGCATACAAATGGACCTTTTCTACCTGATTACTGTCTTGCAACGGTCCCCAGATTTCCGAGGCGTATAAAAGAGTCGGTTGAACCACTGTGTCGAACAGTTTGAAAAACGTTTCTCTCGTCATGCTATCGATTCGTCTTAGAGATCGGATAATGTCGGTAGTTACTCGTTTGCCTTTGATCGCTAAGCGTTTTCCTGCTTGATAAGCGCTCATGGTAGTTGTGAAAGTAAAGCCAAGATATACATAGCTGTTAACGACTTCGAGTTGTTCTGTTCCAATATACCATTTCTCATGTCTCCCAAGGAACCCACCCTTCCTAAAAACCATCACTTTGGTTTTGTCACAATTTATTTCAAGTTTGAGATCAGAACAGGCCTTAACTAAACAATTAATCTGGTTCTGTAAGCCAGATGGCGAACTTGACAGTAGAGCAAGATCATCTGCAAACATCAGAATGAAAAGTTCAACAAGACCGGGACAGAGTTGTACACCATGCTATCCGTCTACCGACAATTGTTCTGATAACTGATTGATGATTACGGAGAAAAATGTTGTACTTGCAACGCATCCCTGTCTCAAACCTTGTGGGCAATCGAAACAGTCCGTGAAGTCGTTCTGCACACGTACGCGTGCTTTTAAAGACTCGTACATCGACATGACTGCTTTGGTAAATGTACATGATGTGCCAGCTTTGACCAGGGCTCTCAATAAGGTTGCATGTTGAACCGAGTCATACGCCCTCTTAGATCGACGAAACATACATATAGTTTTCCAGGTTTGCTCAAATACTTATGAATTACGGAGTATAGGGTAAAAATATGATCCGTGGTAGAGTATCCTTTTCTGAATCCCGCCTGTGTTTCTGATAATTTGTAATTATCTTCCAACCAAAAATATAAACGATTGTTCAAAATAGATGCGTAACATTTTCCGATCAAGCTCAGGAGTGATATTCCTCTATAGTTGGACGGATTTTCACGGTCACCTTTCTTAAAAATGGGCACAATGATGGCTTCACGCCACATGTCTGGAAAAAGTCCCCGACAGAAAAACTGAATTGAATAGTCTTGTTAGAAATTCACATACTAACTCTTCTGCTGACTTCAGCATTTCCGCCAGGATTTGATCTGCGCCACAAGCTTTGCCAGATTTTAAGTGTCGTAGTGCTCTTCGAACCTCACTTTCAGTAATGGCTTGATCGAATACGTCAATTTTTGGTAGTGTAGCAAAATCAATAGAAACATGAACATTAGATTCATTTGAAGTGCACTGGTTTGATTTGAACACTTCACTGAAATGATCAAACCATCTGTCTTTTGTGATTTTGTCACTACAGACATCCTTGGACTTAAGATGCAAACATGAATTGACTTCTTTCCAGAGCAGCTTTGGGTTACCTATATGATTCACGAGGGCATCTGCTTTCGCTTTTTTAAATGCCTTTCTCTTTTCCTTGATTAAAGTTTGGTACGACTGTTTGCTCTCAGTAATCCTGCCAGTTTGGTTCTGATCTTTTGCGTCTAAATTTCCACAACTTTGTCTTTGCATCTTTTTTGCTTTGATGACAATCCTTGTCAAACCATTCCGCCTCTTTCTTCTGGTTGTTGCCAGTAAACACTGTTTTATTCATGCACTTTGCCGCTGACAGTAGGCACTCCACGAACAAGCCAACCGCACCGTTGACATCAGTGTCAGTGTCAGCTAATGCGCGCAACAACTTTTCCTGGGATTCCCGTGATCGGAGAGAATCTAAAACACGTGTTTTTTACTGTCATCGCAAACCAGTTTTTCCGTTTTCACTTTTACAGCACGTGCAGTTTCTCGGTCTGTCCGTGTTGTACCCACGGTCAGGGACACAGGTAAGTGATCGGATTCTATCCGGTTTTCAACAAGTGACATAAAAATGTTTTGTGTACAGAGATCGTTGGAAGCACAAAAATAGTCAATCAGGCTTGACCCTGTTTGTGATAAATAAGTTACATTCCCTTCTGAGTTGAAAAAATGACATCCATTTAGAATAGAGCAATCAAAAACTTGACAGACATCAATCAACTTTCTTCCAAAAACATTAAATATTCAATCTTCAGACGTCCGTTCAAAAATTTCTTCACCATTGTGGAGTATGTCCTCATCTACACATACAGCATTTTTGTTTCCAGTACGGGCATTAAAATCCCCACACAAAAGAAGGTAGAAATCATCTAATGTTTCCCAAACATCTGTTAAACACTGTTCCATCAAATCGATGCCATCCTGGTATTCGGTCGTACTATAATATGGAGAATCGTACGGCGGTACATACAATGACAACATAACCACATCTTTTTCTGTGTTTAGCAGGTCTTTGTTCATTTTTAACATAACTGTTTGCTCGTAAACAATATGAATCCTTTCAATGTAACGACTGAGGCACCTTTTGATCAGAACTACCACCCCTCCAGAACTCCTTCCGTGTTGGCTTAGCTTCTTAGCAGGTGCAAAATAAGAATCGAAATCTTCAAAAACACTTAACTGAATATCAAATTCCACGAAGGTTTCGGTCAGGCACACTATGTCAAAAGACTTAATATAGTTTACAGTATCCTGAAGCACAAGCTTGGACAAAAGCCCTCCAATGTTCCAATTCAGTATATGTAAACCATGATGTGATGTCTCTGCTTGTTGTGTAGTGTCAGCTGTCACACTGTCAGCGTCAATTGTACTATACTGCGTTGTGTCGGCTGTCACATTATCAGACGTAGAGTTCCGTGGTGTGCCAGCTGTCAAACTGACAGAATCTGTCGTCGTATATTGCGTTGTGCTAGCTGTCACACCATCAGTATCAGTCGTTTTGTGTTGTCATAGTAGAAATCTGAGCGGTGACATGGCCAGGGCCGAGTCCCTATTCCCTGTTCGAGTTTTGCAGGTGCTGACGACCACCAGTGGAGACTTTACGTGCAGAAGTCATACTGTCTGAGATGAGGGCTGGTCTGTTTGTGATGAGACCACCGTTTGGGACTGGTGGCGTGTGGTGGGCCGATTAGAAGTTCTGGGTGTGTTAGATTGAAATCGTTCCCCACACTTCGCCTTGTAGCTGGCCTTGCCGTCATTACCTCGGGGTGCACGTGCAGTATTCTGGGAATTCCCGGTCACCATGGGATTTGCTGGTGTACTGTTGTGTCTCGTCACAGCTACAGGAATGTCTCTGACATCACACTGGGAATTCCCGGAGCATGCTTCACCATTACCATTCCTGGCAGTGGAGTCGTTTGTGTTATGATTCTCTGTTGGCAGTGTAGATGTTCCACCGGTGTCTGGATGCCTGTTGGCTACCATGTCACTGTACAATGGGGAATGGGGGTGATCGCGGACTTTGTCGAGCTGTTGCGCGGGGGTGGCACTGTAATTGCTGTTGTGGTCTCCAGTCTCAACGCAATCAGTTCTTTTGTTGTCTTCAACACACCCGACAAAGGGGTCCGAGTGGAAATCTTTCTTGATTAGAGTAGCAGATTCCGGTTGTTTTGCTGTTAATGTTGGCCTCTGTCTCTCTCTTGTGAGTAATTTACCATTTTTGAAGTAGCCAAACTTTCCTTCTTCTTGAACCTCTTTCAACCGAGCAGCCTGTCTCCTTGTCAGGTCTGACGAAATCCGATACCAGCTTCACTGAGGGCGGAACGAGCATCTCCGGATTTAAAGAGAATCATTTTGTCAGACCATCGATGAAAGCATACGATTACTGGGCGGGGTTTATCACTGTGTGGGTTGGGTTTCCCCAGCCGATGAGCTCTGTCGACATCCCTGGTGTCCCATACTTTGTTCACGAAAAACTCGTTTAGGATGGACACTATTTTGTTGGCACACGCTTGAACATTTTCCCCAACTGTTTCCGTAATACCGTAAAATTTTACGTTGTTCCTTCTGGAATGGCTCTCTAACCTGTCCAGATCTTCTTCCATTTCCTTCAGCCCGTTTGTTATCATTTTATTTCCCGCTCTAGTCTGTTGATGTGTTCTCTGTTTTCCTCCACTTTGCTGTCAACAGAGTCTACACGAGACTGGAGTAAAGAAATATCTTTCTTCAAAGACTGAGTGCTCTCATGTATAGTTTGTCTAATGGACTCACCTTCGCCGTGAAGTTTCTGGTTCATGTCAGACACTAGACCCCCTTGAGATTTTTCCAGTCGACTGACTGAATCCATGATTGACTTCATGTATGAAGAGAGACCTTCCAGAGTCTGTGCTGTTGGTGTCGTCGTGTCCAAGTTGCCGCTGATGTGGTTATCTGTGTCGGTTGACCCTTTGTTTCGGTTTGGTCCGGGGTTTGGCTCAATGCCACCAATGAGGAGACACAACAGCAACGTGTAGACGATCAACATGGCGGACAGTCCGTGCACCTTGAAGCCACGAACACGCAAAGCGGCTATTTTGGCTTTCCTGGTCAGTATTTTCACCAAACCACCCGCAAAGCAGCCCACGGCCACTCGGTAGGTGTCTATGCAGCAGGTCATCAGTTTAGGTCGACTCACAATCTTGATTAATTAATGAAAATTATATTTTTTTCTCCTACTATCGAAAACACAACCTCTCCTGAAGCTTGACGACAACTCACCGAGAGAGAGAGAGAGAGAGAGAGAGAGAGAGAGTGTGTGTGTGGTGCACGTTGTGCATGTTTGTGTTCGCACACGCGCGCGCGTACGAGTGAACAGTGCTCTGACATACTCAATGCTTTCAGGCTCCCGGACCAACATAGCGTAACTGTTCGCGCTGTTCCTGTGATCGATTTGTTCCTGTGTCTTGCATCTTCAACTGTTATCTGTGTTGTGAAGTTGTTCACACTCTGTAGTGTATCGTATAGACTTCGGGTTTCGTGCAAAACTGACATTTAGGAGCAAACTTATTTTCATATCTTTAACTAACTCACTCACTCTCTCTCTCTCTCTCTCTCTCTCTCTGTCTCTGTCTGTCTCTCTCTCTCTCCTCTCTCTCTCTCTCTCTCTCTCTCTCTCTCTCTCTCTCTCTCTCTCTCTCTCTCTCTCTCTCTCTCTCGTATATTTTGATCCGGCTTGTAGTTATCATTTCTGTTGTTGTTATATTGTATTCATGTGACCCCTCATATGGGGCCCAGGCCTATGAATTAACAAAATCCCCCCCCCCTCTCTCTCTCTCTATCTCTCTCTCTCTCTCTCTCTCTCTCTCTCTCTCTCTCTTTCTCTCTCTCTCTTGCATTCACATTTTGTTATAAGATTTTCCCGTTTTGTAATTGACGCCTTTGTCAGCCTCTCAAGTGGTCCTCAGTAAATCCTCGAAACTAATGGGTTTTATATATATAATTCTATCGTTCACCCTTTGTTCAAGAAGGGTGACATCAACAATCCAAACAATTATAGAGGCATTTCTTTATGTGATACAAGCAGTAAACTTTACAGCACAATTATTAATAGTAGATTGCAAGAATGGATAGAAGAGCACAATTTGACAGGCGAACATCAAGCCGGATTTAAGAGAGGGTACTCCACTGTTGATCACATGTTTACTTTATTAGCACTCGTACAAAAACAATTTTGTTTTAATCGTAAACTGTATGTAGCCTTTATTGATTTTGAAAAGGCATTTGATTCCGTAGAAAGAAACTTATTATGGCCTATCTTGTTAAAAAGCGGCATTAAAGGCAAGGTTTTTAGGTGCATTCGCTGCATGTACGAAAGTGTTAAAGCTAGGATTAGAAGCGGAAGTAGTGTAACAGATTATATTGCTTGCACTCGCGGAGTGAAACAAGGAGACGCTTGCAGCCCTGTTTTGTTTTCTTTATTTATTAATGAATTAGCGTTAGAGGTGATAAGGGGAGGGAAACATGGGGCAACATTTATGTCAGATTATTTTGAATTATTCGTACTGCTTCTGGCTGATGATGTGGCTTTACTCTCTGAAACAGCCATAGGCTTGCAAACGCAGATAAACAGTCTTCAGCGTGCAGCCGCCGCTTTGCAGCTGAAGGTTAACTTAGATAAAAGTAATATAGTGGTGTTCAGGAAAGGTGGTTACTTAGCTGCCAGAGAAAGGTGGGCATATAACGGCATTGTGATGCCTGTTGTGAATGCGTACAAATATTTAGGAATTTATTTTTCAACAAAGCTTAGTTTTACTGCTGCATGTCGCGACCTTACAAGCAGAGCAAAAAACGCTTTATTGTGTATCTTACAAAAGCTATTTAAGCTGAAGTGCAACTCTCACTCGTGCTTTTTTAAGTTATTTGACTCACAGGTTCAACCTATTGTTCAGTATGGTGCAGAGTTATGGGGTCTTGACAACGCAGCAATCTATTGTGAAAAGCTTAATTTATTTGCAGTTAAAAGATTCTTGGGCGTTGAAATGGGAACACCTAATGACCTGGTGTATGGAGAAACGAACAGATTTCCAATTTACATAAACTCAGCTATAAAGTGTATCAGGTTTTGGTTAAAATTAACGAGAATGGACGACTGTAGATTACCTTATAAGGCCTACAAAATGCTTCTTGATTTAGATATGCGTGGAAAGAAAAATTGGGCCTCAAATATTCGCTGTAAATTGTATATGTTTGGTTTCGGATACGTATGGCTAAATCAAGGCGTGGAAGGAATTAACGAGTTTTTGAAAAGTTTTAGGGATAGATTGATTTCGTGCAGATGGCAAGATTGGAATTTCCATATTAGTAATAGTGATAGATTTAACGTTTACAGAGCCTTTTGTACTGTCCCTGATGTTAAAACGTATTTATTAATTAATTTAGACAAGCATTTAAGATACACATTGACAAGATTTAGACTTGGAATTTCTGAAATCCCAGTACATCGTTACCGTTATAGAGCACACAGTGAACGTGAATTAATATGTCCACTTTGTCTAAAAGAGAAAGAAAGTGAGGTACATTTTGTTTTATGTTGTCCAGTTCTGTATGACCTAAGAGCACAGTACATTCCGCTGAAGTATTACAAAGTAGCAAGTCAGTTTAAATTTACATTGCTTATGGCAAGTACGCACGAAAGAACAGTCAGGAACCTGTCAATCTATCTTTATAAAGCCTTTAAGTTGCGTTCTATTCTCACTTCTTAAATTTACGGTCAAGTAAGTATTGGATGATTTCAATGTTCATAATTGTTAGTTTGGAAATGTTTACATATATGCACCCCATCATGAGGGGCAATGGCCTATACATGATTAAACTTCCATATCCATATCCATATCCATATCTCTCTCTCTCTCTCTCTCTCCTCTCTCTCTCTCTTTCTCTCTCTCTCTTGCATTCACATTTTGTTATAAGATTTTCCCGTTTTGTAATTGACGCCTTTGTCAGCCTCTCAAGTGGTCCTCAGTAAATCCTCGAAACTAATGGGTTTTATATATATAATTGGACACCTGTCGTTTCACTTAAAACTATGATATGATAAAACCATTTTCATGTTGAACAATTAATCAGGTTGTGGTCCACCATCATTTACCTGTAAATTTATTGTCAGTGAACATTTCCATACGCATGAAGCCATTCTTCCCCTACCCAGAATCGACCTTTTCACACCGAATTTCATTATTCAGATAGATTTTTGGCAGAACACAACGCCAATGTCTTCAAGCATAAATTTCGTAAACGCCTTGTGATAGAATTTGTCAGCTCAACAGAATGAGTCTAATACATCTATTTTTGTTCAAGGTACCCCATCTTCCTTCCTCTCGCCCCTTCTATTCCCCTCCTACCCGCATACTCTTCCCTTCCCTGTCTTCTGTCTGTCTTCCATTCTCATCTCCCCCCCCCCCCCCCCCTTCCGATCACTTCTGCCACCTGTTGCCTCACCTGCATTGTTTTGCTTCCAGCCAGTTATTCTGTGTACACACACACACACACACACACACACACTGTAGTTTAATTCTCTTGTTCCATTTATTTGCCGTTGTTATTCGATTGTAATCATGTCCTTCGTTGATCTCTCCCCCCCCCCTCTCTCTCTTTCTCTGTCTCTCTCTCTCTGTCTCTCCTCTCTCTCTCTCTCTCTCTCTCTCTCTCTCCCTCTCTCTCTCTCTCTCTCTCTCTCTCTCTCTCTCTCTCTCTCTCTCTCTCATCCTCTTTTCTCATCCCTTCTTTATTTCATCTTTGTCTCTTATTTCGCCTTTAATGTGTATGCATAGTGATGTACGTTTGCTATACGCTTTTCAATTTCCTCAGTGATGTCATTTCTGTGTGCCAAGCTCGGTTGTTTTTCTGTATCCCCACCCCCATCCCCTTCCTCGCCATCTCCCTCTCCCCCTTTTTCTCCCTCCTGTCGACATCAGCTCGCCCATTACTCCCCTGCCCCTCTCCTCCCCTTTCACTACCGCCACTTCCGCATCTGTTCTCCCCCAAGTGTTCTATAGCTCCTATTGATGCGTATTGAATGTCATTTTGGAGTTGAAAATTTTGAACATTATGTCATGCTTTATTCTTGCACTGTTGTGCTAGTCTTGAATTTGTTTATTTCCGTATTATGATCGCCTACGTTTCTGAGGGCAAGGTGTGAAAAAGACATGTGGTTCTTCTTTTCCCCTAGTTAAAAAAACAAACAACAACAACAACAAAGCAAACCAATAAACAAAAATAAACCCGTTTGTTCGTTCTCTCTATCATTACAAACTTTTCTGTGAGCAAGATGAAAAGAGGACTTTATGCGGTTATTTCGTTTCCCTCAATTCTTCTCTCTCTCTCTCTCTCTCTCTCTCTCTCTCTCTCTCTCTCTCTCTCTCTCTCTCTCTCTCTCTCTCTCTCTCTCTCTCTCTCCTCACACACACACACACACACACACACACACACACACACACACACACACACAACGTATAGATTAAGATACGATGTACTTGGCGATGCAAAACACTGGTTTTTTAAGAGAGAAATGTTACATATTGTGCATTGAGCGGTCAAAACATTGAAGATTAAGTGCACTTTATTTTCCAATACTAGCAGTTAATCGTGTGAATATTGTTTGCCTTTGCTGAATTTATAATCGAAGCTATGAATGAGAGGGAATTAAAACACACACACACACACACACACACACACACACACACACACACACACACACACACACACACACACACACACACACACACCTTGAAAAATAATCAAATTTTGTCATTTTGTAGCTACTGGATGGCGCGACAGTTGTGTGTGTATGTGGGGATGGCTTTGGGGTGGGAGTGGGTGAGAAGTGGGGGGTGCGAGGTTTAGAGGGAAAGGGGGGAGGGGGGGGGAGGGGCAAGGATGAAAAGCGCGAGACAGGGAGGGGGAACGACCGTGCATGAGAGTGCGAGGGAGTTGGGGAATGGGAGTCCAGAACACCTGAGGTTCGAGCGCTTGTTTGCTCAGCTGTTCATGTGTGTGAGGCGTTAGAAGGAAGGGTATCCGGGGAAGGAGTGGGAGGTTAGGATTGTAGGAAGAGGAATGTAGATGAGAGGGAAAAGTATAGAGATGCGGAAGGAAGTGGATGCCGTTCAAAATGGCTTACCGATAACCGCTCGTTTCAGTCTTCCGTAACAGATGCCTCTTCGAGGCTGCTTACTTCACTGCGACAGTGACCAGCGAGCTAGTGACCTATTTAGCCTACCGGACACTTTGGCACAATGTCTATTCAAATTTCAGTGCCGCCACAATAACGAAAAGCCTTTTGTCCGTTTAGGCGTACAGCTTCATATATATCCCTGCGAATGTCAGTCATAATGTAAGCTGCCCACGCTCTTCAGTTTGATACAGATAGGCCTACCTACCTAATCGTCTGAAAGCAGCTAAATCGAACACTGGATATCGAGAGCACTTTCAGAAAACGCCCCGAAGGGTAAGGCGCAGACGACTCCTTAGCTTATAAGCCCATGCCTATCTTTACATGCAAAGGCACCGAACACACAGATGACACGGTACAATTTGAGACAACGAAATGCGCCACGCCTCACTACGAGCGACAATAGGTTTAAAAGAAACTAGAGGTCGATTTAATTGTCAAACTTTAAACATTAATCTTAACTCAATAACAAATTACAACAATGCAATATTTCAACGTCAATATATTAAAGGTATATATATATATATATATATATATATATATATATATATATATATATATATATATATATATATATATATATATGTATATATATATATATAATTATATATATATATATTATATATATATACCAACAAAAACAAAACAGTCTGTAAAAGTTGTTCAGCCTGTATGATGACACTAAACAAGGACACTCACGCCGTTTCGGAAGTTGATACGAGTTGGATTATTAGTGCCACCTAAAATCATTTCCTTTAACACGATGCCAAATCAACATTCTTTCGTTTAGGCTGCATGTTCTTGTAACGGAATGAATTTGAAATGAGGACTTTGCCTGGAATGATGTAAGTCCAGTCGAAATAAAAGAAACCGGAGTCGCAGTAGGCCTACAACAGAGAGCCAGTCTAGTTTTACATGCGGCGGGCTTACGTCTAGTGGTAGGCCTTGTCGCCTTCTTTTTTTGACCTGTGTTAAGATTCGATCACTGCTATATTAGTACACAGTTCTGCAAAGCTAAATAAAGAACGCACGCGGCTAAGAAGGAAATAGCTAGTGAATTGCAAGTGAAGGGAGCTACTTGTTTATATCAATTGTTTAGGTCTTGGAGCTGTCAGTATCAGATAGAGGTAGCTGGAGAGCTTCAACGCTCAGGGGAACCCAACACTTCGAGGAAACCAGACGACAGAACATCCAGGAGAAGAGAAGGAGAAGGAAAGACCCAGGCCCGCAGCCCAACATCGCAGGCCAGATCTACACCTGCCCACAATGCCACATACTGTAGATTACGAATTGGACAAGCCTAATTAGCCATCAAAGGGCGTGCCGCCCATCCCTGGCGGGAACTTACCACTAATCTTCGCGAGCGAAGAACTAGCCAATCAGTCAATCAGATCTACCGAATCTCCATGTTAAAATTTAGTGTCGCTCGAGCTGTAGCCTAGATCTCGCCCTAGCTTCCCAAGTCCGCGACTTTGGCCGAGCTAGGCCTTGACCTACCCTAGTATACAGATTTCCTGGCGTGCACCGAGTAAGCAGCGCTCGCTTTACGAGTTAGGGGGGTGTCGTATATAATACTGTCGCCGTGGAATTGTATCGCAGCGACAGCATTTTTACGTGAAATACTGTTGCAGCGACAATATTTGCTGGAAAAAATTGTCGCGCGACAACTTTTCACGAAAAATGTCCAATAGAATATTGTAGCTGTCCATAAAATGCAGTATTTCCCGGGAAATACTGTCGCTGCGACACGATTTTATGAGCGACAGTATTATACGACAGGGGTACTGAAACTGGAAGAAAGAGACGTCGGTCAGCATCTGTGTTTCTGTTAATTTAAGTGATTCGTGTAAATATATTAATTTAAGTGATTCGTGTAAATATATTTGTATTACAAAGACATTTTTACACATCTATCAGAAGACATACGTTTTGCATGTGAACTGAATTAAATTGATGTGATATGACAAATTGCAATATGCGACGTGTGCATCGCTACTTCTGTGCTGGCTGGATACAGTTTTCCCTTCGACTTGGGGTAAGACAGCTCTTTCTGCTTTGTTTACTGTTATAATTAGGAAATCCATATGAACTGCGAACAGTTATGGCAATGGGATCTCAAGTTCATATAGCACACATGGGCCTATAACATTATTATCTCACAGGAAACGCTGGCTTCACAGCAGATCGGAAGTCCACCATCTTCTGTACTAGATCCAAAAAAATAAGCAATGCGACTTCATATCCAACAACATAGGCCCAAATCCGAACCAATACGTTGCTTACATGTCCACTGACGATGTAAGGGCAAAAAGGTATTGCAGAAGCATACATCGAATGCGGTTTAAACATCAATTGCTTGTTCTTCATTTTCGCTGTCCTGAGTGTTGTTTAGTTTTACTGAAGAAGACCTAAGAGGCCGAAACGTACCGTGTTTTGTCTTGTGATTCGTTTGTCGCTTTATTCGATTGAGTCTTTACAATTACTTTTAAAATCCATTTCATGGCATTTTCCATCAATCAGTTAAATAGCAGACAACTTCAATACTCGACATGATAGGACAACAAAGAACCAAAAGGCATAATAAATCATAGGCTCAACGCGCCGTGTAAAAAAAAACTCAAAACAACTGATGACGAAAGAATCGATCGCAGATCCAGCAAAGATAGCTGAACCTGATCAATATATGGGGTAGAAGTTGGAAAAACAATGAACAGACAAGAAAAAGAAAACTGTGCAAACACAATCGGCCATGACGGGCGAAGTGGCGTTTCAGTTTGGTGACAACTGTCTCTGCAGTGGTCTCTGGTTGGTAGTCCAGTTCGAAGAAATGACTGAAATAGTCTACAGTGATGAGGTTGTTTCTTCCCTGGATGGCGAAAATGTCAGTTCCCACCTTTTCCCACGGGTGATCTGGTACATCATGCATGCGGAGTGTGTCTGCTGGTTGCTTCACATTGTGAGAGGAGCATACATTACATGATTCGACAAAGTGCCGAATTTCAGCTGACATTCTGGGCCAGAAGATAAGCTGTCGTGCTTTCCGTAGGCAGGAGCTGATGCCAGTGTCCGGCATGAACCTTCTCCTTCATTTCTTGTTTCATTTTGTGTGGTATGACTCCTCTGTCACCCCTGAGGATGTTTCCATCCTGTACTGCGAGTTGATCTCTGTAGTCAAAATAAGGCGCGACTAAGTGTGGGCAGTCGTGCCTCGATAGTGGCCATCCTCTCAGGATGACTTCTTTCAGATCGGACAGTGTAAGGTCTTCTGCAGTTTTCTGTTTTATTTTTTCTAGGCGTTGTGGCGTGGATGGTGACAGTGTCAACGAGTTGATTGCTTCAGATTTCATGTCTTTTCCTGTTGAGACAGGCGCTCGCGACAGCGCGTCGGCCACCGGGATCTGCGTTCCTGGTTTGTACTCCAGTGAGAAGGGTTTGTGTGTGTGTGTGTGTGTGTGTGTGTGTGTGTGTGTGTGTGTGTGTGTGTGTGTGTGTGTTTGATGTCATCAGTCCCGAAGATGGTCAAAGACCGAAACGTCGACGATTCATGTTCTCTTTTGTTTCTACGAGACATCTTAAGAACATCGACAAAGAAAGTTTTCATTTGTGTTTTCTAATACTTTTACTTAATTCTAAACATGTTGCACGTCAACTGATTCGTTCTGAATCCAGCTATTAATATGGTAGTATTACAATTTTAATCATGCTAATTCAGTTTTGCGAAACTCAAACCAACATTTTTTTATGAAAATGTAATTAAGTTGCCCCATAAAAAGTACTTTAAACCTAATTTATTATAACTACACTGATCTTTGAACTGAAGGCATTCGTTCCCTTGGACCTTTGCCTAGTGGGCCAGGTCACATTGTTTTGCAGCTCCTGTGCTGTTTGGATACCAGAATCTGCAGTCTGTCCATTGCCCAAGGGGTAGAGCATGGATGGCATGGGTACTGCCCGGTTCAGTCCAACTTGGCACTTTTCCATGATGTTGGTGTCTGGAAGCCCAGTGGCGCGCGCGCGCACGTGTGTGTGTGTGTGTGTGTGTGTGTGTGTGTGTGTGTGTGTGTGTGTGTGTGTGTGTGTGTGTGAAATGCTTTTTTCTTGCCATGTAGCGCTCTGCTTCAGTGTTGCCAGATGTGGAGCCAGCACAGAGCACTGCCAGTATTGGGAATTATTAAAGCATGGACTTCATAGCAGGCACACTGGTGGCAGTATTCATCCCTCAGAGGCAAACTGCCTATTGGCAGTCTAGATTGTTCACAGCACTTGAGAGTAAACCCATGGCCTGCTTGGAACTACCATCTCATTGTGTGTAACCTTTTTTTCCCCGGGCTCTCTGAGGCAATGAAAAATATTTCATGTTCATAGGTCAACCTGGAACATCCCGTGTGCCTGTTAAGTGTATCAAGTTGTTGGGGTTTCCCGCCATTCTATTGAGAGAATCTTGATTGTTCCCACTGCTCACATAGCCTTGCTTGCCAGTTTGTCGATATGAGCATCGCAGCTCAAATCTTGGGTGACGCGAAGTCCCAGAAAGTTGACCCCTTTGCTTGGCCGTATCACATGTCCACCAATCTGTATCAAACAGCCATCATGGTCTGGTCTTTTCTTGGTTATGACTATGAGGACTTTTTTTGTGTGGAGAGGTCAAATCCATTTTTCCACATGTACGTGTGTGCTGCGTCTATCGCAGCTTGGAAGCAGTGCATAGACTTCTTTGTGCCATTTTTCACATAGCTGACCCATATTGTCAGGTCATCTGCAAACAGTGACATTTACACTTATTGTCCAATCAATTTGACATTACCATTGTTGCCAATTTTCCAGGTGATATTAAGGAACATAATACTGTAGAGTGTGGGACCTATGACACTCCCTTGTGACATGCCCATGTCAAGGCAGTACTTTTCCAATTTGACCGATCACACTTTGATTGCCAGTTGTCTGCAAATTGGTACAAATGGCTTGTGATGCCCAGCAAGTGCATCTTGCTCAGCAGTTTTGCATGCCAAAGCATGTCAAAGGTTTTCTTGATGTCAAAGAAGGCACCAACCAACAGTGCTGTCGCAGGCTCTTTTTGACATTTTTTAGAACCCTGTTACATGTTCTGTGCAGTCTACTGCCTTTGCGAAATCCAGCCTGACAGGTAGTGTGCTATGTTTTTCCAGATAGAACTTAAATGTATTTTTACCAGTTTCTTGTTCACTTTGCACATGTGAAGATTCAGAGCTATCGGTCTGTAGCTTGTAGGGAGTTGTGGTGGTTTACCATCCTCGGACATGGCTAGCATGAGGGCCTCTTTTCAAGCATTTGGGATCGTGTCAGTCACTCAACACATTTGGTAGAACGGCCTCGTAGGGTGGCCTCGTCACTGTCTTTGTTTTACCAGCTGTTTGTGAATATGCACTTCCCTTGAGCCCAGAGGGCTTTTCTGGTAATAGCAGTATCAGCTGCTCTGAGAATCATGTTCCTAATGGTCTAATTGTACATGTCAATATCTCTGTCTACTGGGCCCTTTAATTCACAATCAGTGTCCAGTCGGAATGCGAGCAGGTCCCAGTTTGCCTTGTTAGTGTGGAACTTTGGGCTAAGGTCAGTGTCTGCAAGCATAGGACCCAGACCACTAAGCACAATGTGCAGAGGTAGGTGATTGGACTGCAGATGACCATCGCTTGAATCCCACTTGGCATCAAAGCATAGGAGATCATTGAGAGGTCAGTGGCTCTGCTTCTCTGCCCTTTGTGTCCAATTCATGCTTATCTTCCATCCTTCAGCAGTATCCGGTTCGAGTCCATGACTATGTTGGCCAGTTGAGCCTCAGTGTTCTGGGTCTGCCTGGTGTCCCATAGTCTGTGTCTGACATTGAAATCACCAGCCAACACCCAACTGCTGGAGTCTGTATTCAGTTCTTTGAACCAGGCCATGTCTTCCTACCCCGTGTTTTTTTTTTCCAGCAGAGCACTTTGTAGGGATGCGGACAGACTACAGATAATGAGTCGGCATCCTAGTTGGCCTGTAGGAACTAGGATGTCAGTGTATGTCAATCTTCTGCTGACACATGTGGCCACCATCACTTGCCCCCTCCCTCCCCTCCCCCCTCCCCCCCCCCCCCCCCCACACACACACACACACCTGCTGCATGACAGAATGATAGGATCCTTCCAAGAATGGAAGGGCATCACATTTAGTCTTGACAGACTGTAGCTGGCTCCGTAGATAATCAGTGAAGAAGGGGATCTTCCTGTTGATTGACCTGCAGTTTCATTGCAGGGTGGACAGGTTTTCCCTAACCTGTCACGTTTCTCTCACGCTGCTTGGATGACCTGCCATGTTTACGCATCCTCTCAGTTGCCAATGTGATGAGCAGGCTCTGTATATCCTGCATTTGGTCACCACTGATTAGAATCACTATTCTTGCCAGCAGTTCCATCAGATTGCAGTTGATCGTTTGGCCAGGGACGCCCACTGGCTGTGTTTCCACTTTCTTTTCAAGAGTACTAGTCTCTGCCTGAAAGCAGCTTGCTCTTGGCTCTTCTTCCAGACCTTTCTCTCTCACAGAAGCATATCTCTTGGACCATCTCCTGGGTCATGGGACTAGCAGACCTTGGAACATCCTCATTATAGAGTGCTTCTTTGGTCACTGTAAATGGGGAACATTGTACATGTTGAGCTCCATGCTGCGGGTCTTTGTTGCGGTTTGGCAGGTGCCAGACTCCTTTGATCAGGCTACAACTGCTGCCTAGCTCACTCTTTCTCTCTGCCAGCCTGGTCTCGGGGAGATTTCAGGTTCTCTTTTCTGGGTGTCAGCTTCCCAGGCCATTTCAAGTTTGAACGCCCTGTGGGCATGTGCCATTGGCGCACAGCATTCGGTCCAGATCGTATTGGCTCTTGCCCATTGCTCATTTATTAGATCTTGGCATTTTTGGCCTAGTGTTCACCTTTGTAGGCATTGCAAGACCGAGCAACAGCCTGGCAGGACGTGCATGGGTGTCTCTTCTGCCTGCAGGAAGGACATATTCTTCATTTGGGCAATTCTTCTGTACATGACCCAGCCTGTGGCATGCACAGTACTGGACAGTGTCCCTCTGCAGGGAACTACTGGGTCCTCCTGCTTTCACAGCATTAACAGGGCTGGTACCATGTCCATTGACTTTTTTTTTCCAGATCTGTGCCATCGTATTGGGTCATGCAGGCAGCAAAGCAAATTTTGCATTGTATGGGTTCTGCTACTTGTTTAATGCGCCTTCTACAGCCCATAGAAAAGGTTCACAGGTCACATCAAGTGGAATACTTTCGACCATCTTTCCTCCGTGGGGGAAGGGATATAGCAGTGAACAATCCATTGGTCTCTATGAGCACCGTGCCCGATGGCTTGGACTGGCCCCACCGCTTCATGTGCTCATACACAGAAAAAGCAGGGACTTCCCCATCCTGAGATCCTCAACCATAACAGGCAGTTCGTGGTGCATAGGATCCAGCTGGGGTCCTGAACAGCACTCAGTTCTGGGTGTGACATTACCCCACCATTGCCTTTGGCCCTTGCTTAGGTCTACTTGAGTTTATGTCTCTTTTCCCTCAATCTCAGTGGTGGCAGCCTCTGTGTCCTCTATGTCTCTCAGACCAAGTGGGGAAGGCAAGGGTGCTGTAGCGGCAGTGGGGGGGGGGGGGGGGGGGGAGAGGAAGAGAGGTGAGAAGAGGTGAAGGGTCAAGGCGCACACACACACACACACACACACACACACACACACACACACACACACACACACACACACACACACACATGAATGCATGTAGTGAATCTCACGACACTACTACTTGTCGCACAGCGCAGGTCAAGGAAACTGCCTGCTGTTTCGGAGAAGTTGGTACAGAAATGCTGCTTGGTGGGGGAAGAAAAGCATCCAGCATGATTTCCAATCCGATAGCAAGCAACTTCCCTAACAAAAAGCAAAGAAAGCTCTTAAAGGACTCAAATCAACCCTTTACTTTACAATAATGGCATACAATGCTTTCTGTAAATCAGCTGTTTTGTCACAAATAGCAATGCCATCATCCCTGTTCAGATGCATGTGTCTTGTGCTTTCAATCAACCCATTTTAGTCACAAGCACTGGACTTGTCATTTGGACCAATTCCAATCCATGTTGCTTATAAACCAGTCAACCGCAATGGGTAATACGGGAGGGGGAGGGGGGCACCTCATTGAAGTCCTCTCCCAAAGTAGATTAAAGAAATTGATGATAATGATGCTAATAACAGCAACAGTAGCGATAATGATAATAATGACAGTAATAAGATTGATCAGAATGTACGCTTGGAAATTAATAATGGGAACAGCGAATGGAAAAAGACATAATTTTTCACCTTGCCGAAAAACTAGGATACATCACATTTATCATATTCATGGTTCCCATAATCTTTTGTTCAAACTTTGGAGGGTTGACTTTGGCTTCATGTGTCACTGCTCACGTGAAATATACTGTTTGCCATTTGCAAAAAGCAAACAAAACCGAGCAAACAAAACAGATTCCGCTTGCCATGGCAATGCATACTCTTTCTCTGACTCTCTCTCTCTTTGTCTCTCTCTCTCTCTTTCTCTCTCTCTCTTAGTATCTGTCTGTCTGTCTGTCTGTCTCTCTATCTCTCTCTCTCTCTCTCTCTCGCTCTCTCTCTCTCTCTCTCTCTCTCTCTCTCTCTCTCTCTCTCTCTCTCTCTCTCTCTCTCTCTCTCTCTCTGCGTCTCCAGAATGTTGAAATCCAAAACAGAAAAACCAAAGCGGTGAAGTGTATTATCATCAGTACTAGGACTCACAGACCCAGATCTCTTCAACGCTGATCTTGTTTGTTTTTTGTTCAGATCTCGGATCATGGGCCCTGATCTGGATTGCGTGGACTCTGCTCCTGTCCACACTGCTCCTGCTGAGCATGCTCCTGCTGAGCCTTCTCCTGTCCACCCTGACCCTGTGGACCCAGATCCTGTCCGCCCTGCACGTTCTTGCCTGGCATCTGTTCACCGTAAGCGTGCAGGCTCTGCCCGGAGGAAGAGGGTCGCTTTTGCTGAGAAGGTGAAAGTGCAGTACCATGACCGGTGTCCTTCATTTGACAGGTTTCCGTCTGACCGTTTGAATATGCCTCTTGGTGAGTGTCTGCTGCATTTTGTATGAACAGGTTTTGGAGATGTGGGAATGCACACACCCACACACACACACACACACACACACACACACACACAACACACACACACACACACACACACACGCACGCGCGCGCGCGCACGCGCGCACGCACGCCACACACACACACACACACACACACACACACACACACACACACACAACACACACACACACACAACACATGAACAAAGTCATGCATGCAGGCATGGCACACACACAACACTCTCTCACACACACACACACACACACACACACACACCACACACACACACACACACACACACACACCACACACACACACACACGCACGCACGCACGCACGCACGCACGACGCGCGCGCGCGCACACGCGCACACACGCGCCCCACACACATACACACACACACACACACCACACACACACACACACACACACACACACACACACACACACACACTCGCGTTGTTTAAATTCTGTGAAAGAAGTCTCTTCCTTTTTTTATGCACTATCTTCTGTACCAGTCAGTGGTGTTTTGAGGAGCCTGTTGTGATCCACCATACACAGGATGCCACAGACAAGCCTCCCACCCCTTAGTCACCCCCCCTTCCCCCAGCACACACACACACTTCTATTGACAACCAATATGTTCACAGTGCAGGTTTGAGTGAACGTCCCTGCTAGGGTGTCCCTGCTAGTGTGTATGAAGCCACAGTATCTTTTACATACGTTAAGTGAATTCTGCACATGAGATCTCAGTCTGATTCAAAACACACACACACACACACACACACACACACACACACACACACACACACACACACACACACACACAAAATCATGGGTATGATTCCGTGGGATTTCTTTTTATGTACATTAACTAAATTACACACACAAAAAACTCGATCTGATCTCTCTCTCTCTCTCTCTCTCTCTCTCTCTCTCTCTCTCTCTCTCTCTCTCTCTCTCTCACACACACACACACACACACACACACACACACACACACACACACACACACACACACGACCACAAGCACACATGCACACTCATGCACATTGAGGTCAGGATGAAAATAAATGCTGTGAAGCTTATTGTTCAATGCTCAATAAAGAGATCGTTGACTAGAAACGCACTGGTCAGACTCGGAGAAGGACTTCACACAGGCACATGGTTGGCATACGTTTCCATCCAATACTTTTTTTTATATACATATCAACAATGTTTCTGTTGAAATAGAGGACATGTGACTGTGGATGCTCAGATTCACGTGTATGACACAACTTTCTCAGCTGCAAGTAGGCATGCCTAGATGTTTCCTTTTATCTTAATTGAAATGAGTTGATTGACTGATAAAAGTAACCACAACAGGAGTTCAAAAGTCAAGTGTGTTTGTATGTATTGCAGGTATGTACCCAGCTAAGAGTTATTGCGGCACCGAGCCCCTCAGCGAAGAAAAAGACACACGCTACAAACTTCCCAGACTGTCTTATCAACAGCGCTTTGAGTTACTCGGTCCTGTGTGGGATACTGAAGATGCCCAGACCCAGCGTGAATGGTCCGAAGACAGCGAGAATCTTGAAACGATAATGATGGAGTCCATGCAGAGTGGCTGCGACTGTTTCGGCGGCTTCTGCGACAAGTATTGTGAGTGCATCCAAGCTGGTATCAAGTGCTGCGTTTCTTTCAGCTCTATAAAGGACAGCGTCTGCGTCTGCGCCCCGTATGGGTGCTCGAATCAGGATGAGAGTGGAATTAACTCGAAGCAACGGGTGAAGAACCACCGCAACGCTACGTTTGCTCGCCTTGCGAAAGAGCGGGAGGAAGAAATGGACTGGCATCAACGCGGTATAGAGCAGGCAACAAGAAAAGATGATGTCCAGGAACAGTTGACGGGCTCAGATGCGCAGTCGGGGGACCAAAGTGACAGTAAGGTGTTGGCCCAAGTGGGAGACCCGAGTGGCAGCAAGGTGTTGGCCCCGATGGGCAGCCCAAGTGACAGGGAAGTGTCTGCCTCGGTGGTAGACCAAAGTGTCAGTGATACTTCAGCCTCAGTGGGCGATCTAGTTGACAGTAATCAGTTGGCCTTAGTAGGTGACCCAAGTGGCGGTGATGAGTCAGCCTTCCTGGGAAACCTATTTGGCACAGAACTGTTGGCTTCAGTGGGAGGCCCAAGTGACGGTGATGTATGGGCCTCCATGGGAGATCCAAGTGATGGTGATGTATGGGCCTCCATGGGAGATCCAAGTGATGGTGATGTATGGGCCTCCATGGGAGATCCAAGTGATGGTGATGTATCGGCCTCCGTAGGAGACTCAAGTGACGGTGAGGTGTTGGTCCCGGTGGGAGAGTCAAGTGAGATGTTGGACCAGGATGACAACGCATTAGCCAGTGGGCTGGTGGACATGTATGGGGACCCATGTGACAGTGAGTTGCCAGCACCGCATGGCAGGAAGAGGCTTTGGAGCCAGACTGACTGAATCTGTGTGTGTACGTGAGTGTGTGTGTGTGATTGTGAGAACGCGTGCAAGTATGTGTGTGTGTGCGTGTGTGTGTGTGTGTGTGTGTGTGTGTGTGTGTGTGTGTGTGTGTGTGTGTGTGTTCGTGCATTGATGTTTTTATATGTAATTATGTTGCTAGGTGTTCTGTCAACACCTTGAGTTAAAAAAACCCACATTAGTTCACTTTAAGTCAGTTAATTGATTTAACTGGTCTTGTGAACATGCATGCGCAGGTTTAATCCTTCCGACTCAATGGGTCTTTAATGCCAATTCTGGTTTGTTAATACAGTCTTTGAACCCAAATACTGTGAACTAAAGAGATGAATGTTGGCACAAATCCAGAGGTTACAGTGTAAACACTATACTGAATGCCACAGTTACGTCAGTGACAGTTGCCATCAGGGGTGATGAGTCAAGTACTTTTGATACCAGAGGTTTTTTTTTTTATATTTCTATGATCTTTTCCTGTGGTAGAAAATGGAGATTATTACACAAAGTGAGGGTTGTGCTCTTTGACCATGGATGTGGTGTGTTATAGTGTTTTTTTCTCCTTTGTTTTTTTTTTCAGTTATTATTCAGTGAACTGATGTGTGCAATTTTTCATTTGTAGCATGGAAATGTTTATGTCAAATGACTTTACTTGATCTATGCAAATGTCTGTGTCAAATGATGGACAATTTATTCTTGATTTGTCCAAATGTTGGTATCAAATAATGATATTCTTCACTTGCAATGTTTGTGTTTAAGAATGGAATTCTTTACACATTTCTTTACGCATACTTGCAACGTGGAATTCATTTTTCATAGTTTACTGCTGACAGCATGTGAACATCAGCACCTATTGGTTAAGCATTGAAGCGTGTGATGAGCCACAGATGTTTTTGTGGCCAGCCTTGGCCAATAGCTGCCTTGATCACATGCTGTCAGAGTTTATCACATGCTCCAGAGGTTATGAAATGATTAGAATGATATTACACTGGAAAATGTATGGAATGTGTGTATTTTTGAATCCATCAAGAAAGATTAATTTCAGAGAGGAAGAAATAAAAAAGAAGATAAAAATGCATGCCAATCAAAATGTGTCAAAATATAGTACAAAAAAGGGGAAATTTTATAAGAACAAAAAGAGAAAAAGGAAAAGAAAGAAAAAAGAAAAATGTCAAAAGATTTGTACGAATGTTTGTGCTAAATGTTGAGATTCTTGACTTGCAATGTTTGTGATCAAAAATGGAAATCTGTTCAGATACTTGCAACGTGGAATTCATTTATCACAAGTTACTGCCGACAGCATGCGAACACCAGCACCTACTGGTTAAGTACAGAAGTGTGTGACAAGACTTTTCATGTCGTAGCAGCCACAGAATACTCTCCCTAGAGAATAAGCCAGTGTCTGGTGAGGTTCACCCTCTGTTTCCTCTCCCCTCCTTTCTATTTTTCATTCTTATTCCCCTTCTGACCCCTAAACTTGGTTGTTTTTTTTTTTTGTTTGTTTCTTTTACCTTTCTTTTTACCAGTAGATCTTGCATAAACTGAAAGAATACTTTATTCCCCTCAAGAGGTTATGAAATGATTAGAATGATATGACACTGGAAAATGCTTGGAATATGTGTATTTTTGAATTCATCGAAAAAAGATTGATTTGAGAGAGGAAGAATAAAAAGATGAAGCATGCCTGTCACACTGTCACTCTTGTACACTCGCATTCATGACAGCATTTACTCCATACGCACACACAATCCCTCCAATCAACCAAAAGGCGCACCACCGAATGTCTTTTCTTCTTCCCCTCTCCTCCGGGGAAAACACTTTACTAAATGAATCGAACAATTAATAAACAAATTCTATACATGTTTCTCTCTCTCGCTTCACACTGAGAGATAAATCAAGTTACGAATTGATATCAATAAATCCTTACAAGATTCCTCCTTCTTGCCGAAGAAAGAATACCCACATCCTCCAAGAATATAAAGTCATGGCCTCTTACATAACATTGGCCCAAGATCCAGACCAGGAGAATAAATCATTCATGCATTCATGATGCCATACCTGCATCAGAGATAACACTCGCCCCTTACTGTCATGATGCCCTGTCCGCATCGGAAAACGTGCTGACCCCTTGAACTCTCCTGTCACTGGGGAACCGATGAGATCCGACTCCTCTACCCGGGGTCTTCATTTGCTGGGGCTGAACTATCGGTGTGTTCCCCACACCATGGCCATCGTTACACACCCGTCTCAGCACTTAGTAAACAGATGCCATTGCAGCATCAGAGGAGGAATAGCTGACGATGTAAAGGGTGAAGGGCTGAAACACGAATACGGTTCGTGTAAGTAAGCTGCTTCCCAATTCAACATATGAATTCTTTCTTTCTCTTTTCTTAAGGTTTTCCTCTGTACCTTTCCCCAACAATCTATGGCTCACCTGGTAATGACTGGTCAGTGGTGAGGACCCCTTGACCAACGTCCTGACAGGTTCGAGTCTTTAGGCCATTCCTGGGCTAAAACTAATTCTTTCCTCCCTCCTCCTAGTGAGTGCATACTCAGTGTTCAAAACACATGACCAGCACCTTACCAACCCTTATTAAACTATCTCTTAGTGGTCACTTTCACCCAATGACCACCCTTGTTTATTTTAATGAGTAATCCTCACAATTATTGGGGTCTCCCGCTACACTAGTCATGCCACATGAACATTCTTCCTTTTTACTTGTGGCATGGGGGAAATCACAGACTATATGTGATGGAGCGTCACATACGTTGATGTGAGGCTACGTCACATGACAATGCCAATCAAAATGTTTCAAAGAATATTACAAAATAAAGAGAAAAAGTTACACAACAACAAAAAAAGAAAGGAAAAAAAGAAAAAAAAGAAAAATGTCAAATGATTTGTACGAATGTTAGTGCTAAATGCTGAGATTCTTGACTTGCAATGTTTGTGATCAAGAATGGAATTCTGTTCAGATACTTGCAACGTGGAATTCATTTATAAAGTTACTGCCGACAGCATGCGAACACCAGCACCTACTGGTTAAGTACAGAAGTGTGTGACAAGACTTTTCATGTCATAGCAGCCACAGAATACTCTCCCTAGAGAATAAGCCATTGTCTGGTGAGGTTCACCCTCTGTCCCCCCCCCCCCTCCCCCCTCCCCCCCCTCCCCCTTTCCATTTTCCATTCTTATCCCCCTTCTGACCCCTAAGCTTGGTGTGTTTTTGTTTCTTTTACCTTTCTACATGTTTTTCCCCTGCCTGTGAAAACCAGATAAACCCAGGACAACTTTTTTTTGGTGGCATGAGATATTTATCATGCGTCTATGCACTTGCACACATGAAGTGCATTATGATCTCAGTCGAAGATGACCACTCAGGTCTTGGGTTGTAAGTGGGTGGAAAGTGCCCTGCGCAGGATTTAAACCTGGAACCTGTAATGACGGGGCCTTTAAGTGAGGGATATTAGCCACTTAGCCATCAGGCCACAGATGTTTTTGTGGCCAGCCTTGGCCAGTAGGTGTCACATGCTGTCAGAGTTTGTCCCACAAATAATGGAAATCATTACTGAACTATATGCATTCATTCCAGTTGTCGTCAGAAGCAGACTTGTGTTCTTTCTGATATAAGATGAAGGATGAAAACTGTTGGGAAAAAAGGCATAGAAATGTGTCAGTAATGTACGTCTTGAATGTATATGTACATGGATTTGCTTCCAAGTTATGATTACTTCAGAATAATTACTGAGGAAGAAAAGCAACTTATGTACCAGTAGATCTTGCATAAACTGAAAGAATACTTTTATTCCCCTCAAGAGGTTATGAAATGATTAGAATGATATGACACTGGAAAATGCATGGAATGCGTGTATCTTTGAATGCATTGAAAAAAGATTGATTTCAGAGGGCAAGAAAAAAAAAATGAAAACGCATGCGAATCAAAATGTTACAAATGTTACAAAAATAGGGAAAGTTACAAGAAAAGAAAGAGGAAAGAAAAGAAGAAAAAAAAAAGTATCAAGAAAAAGCTTAAAAAAATAAAAATAAAAAAGAAATGGAAAAAAAAGACATGAAAAAAGCAAACAAACCCTGGTCTGTGCTTTCATGAGTGGCAGGGGCGACCATCCCTAACCAGGCGTGTCCCCGGGTGGCGGATAGGGGAATGGCCCCTCCCTATTGAGGATGGAGGGGGGGTGCGGATAGTTGGCTTGCCAGTGAAGAAGCAGTCGCGGACCAATGGCACTGAATCTACCTTGGACAGAGTAGCATAGTCTGTGACAAGTCTGACTCATAAAGCACTCTAATGACAAGTAGGTTCACTGTTACAAGACTACATCTGTGAAATGTTCCAGTACAGCAGTTTACTGTGACAGGATTAAACCTATAAAATGTTCTATGATAGAGTGGGTTTACTGTGATTAGATTGAACATTCTTTGACAGAGTAGACTTACCTGACAAAACTAGATAAACAAAGTGTTCTATGACGGAGTGGGTCTACTGTGGCAAGATTAAATCAGGAAAATGTTCAATGACAGAGTGGGTCCACTGTGGCAAGGTTAAATCAGGAAAATGTTCTATGACAGAGTGGGTCCACTGTGGCAAGATTAAATCAGGAAAATGTTCTATGACAGAGTGGGTTTACTGTGGCGAGATTAAATCAGAAAAATGTTCTATGACAGAGTGGGTCTACTGTGGCGAGATTAAATCAGGAAAATGTTCTATGAGAGAGTGGGTCCACTGTGGCGAGATTCAATCAGGAAAATGTTCTATGACAGAGTGGGTCCACTGTGGCGAGATTAAATCAGGAAAATGTTCTATGACAGAGTGGGTCTACTGTGGCGAGATTAAATCAGGAAAATGTTCTATGACAGAGTGGGTCTACTGTGGCGAGATTAAATCAGGAAAATGTTCTATGACAGAGTGGGTCTACTGTGGCGAGATTCAATCAGGAAAATGTTCTATGAGAGAGTTGGTCCACTGTGGCGAGATTCAATCAGGAAAATGTTCTATGACAGAGTGGTCCACTGTGGCGAGATTAAATCAGGAAAATGTTCTGTGACAGAGTGGATCCACTGTGGCGAGATTAAATCAGGAAGATGTTCTATGACAGAGTGGGTCCACTGTGGCGAGATTAAATCAGGAAGATGTTCTATGACAGAGTGGGTCCACTGTGGCAGATTAAATCAGGAAAATGTTCAATGGCAGAGTGAGTCTACTGTGGCAAGATTAAATCAGGAAAATGTTCTATGACAGAATGGGTCTACTGTGGCAAGATTATATCAGGAAAATGTTCTGATGACGGCCTTGGAGGGAGGGCAAGGGAGGGCAATAAGGAAGATACCATCATCACAACTGACCACGAAAGAAGGAAGCATCTTGAAGTACAGACAACTTGATCGAGCTTCTACCTGAGGGATCCAACTACCCTGGGTACCCCGACGAAGATGCACTTGTTGCAGCACACTTGTCCCAAAAGCATTTGCCATGAGAACAATAATTTTAACTCAACCAGCCAACGGGGCTGCAGGGAAGTGTGGCGAAGAATACTGACCACTACAGTCAACCTTCCAATGCCACAAAGTGGACGCTAGTTGACACGGAACCAGAACCAAGATGCTGGAATTCAGTCCAGCAAGACAAAAGAAGAGGAATCGTACAGTGCTTCAGCGACGTCCGTCCTGCTCCCTCTGTTGGTATGGTTCTGTGTCAGTGCGATGGCTGTGTGGGTGGTGGAGACTAGGAGAGGCTTCATCATGGCTGTGCTGGTGCAGTAGCTGTGATGGTGGGAGAGATGGGCAGAGGCTTTATGTTTGGTCTTGCCTGCTCAGTATCTGGGAGTCTTTACGCTAGGTTTTATCAGCTGGACAGCTGTGAGTGTGAGAATGATGAGCAGAGAATTATGGTATGGTTCTCTGTTTGTATGTACATGCGTTTGTCTGTGTGTGTTTGTGTCTGTCTGTTTTGGTGTGTGTGTGTGTGTGTGTGTGTGTGTGTGTGTGTGTGTGTGGATGTACATTTCTGTAGGAATTGGTGTGGTTCTTTTCATTTTCATTTGTGTATGTGTTTTTGTATGTGTATGTATGAATATGTGTATACGTGTGTACATATTTGTACTTGTTTGTAAGTGCATGTGTCAGCTAATTTGTCTGTCTGTGTGTATGTTTGTGTGCACGGGAGTATGTGTGTGCGTGCCTGCATGTGTGCGTGTGCGTGCGTGCGTGCGTGCGTGCGTGCGTGCGTGCGTGCGTGCGTGTGTGTGTGTGTGTGTGTGTGGTGTGTGTGTGTGTGCACGCCTTGAAGGAGACGAACATTTTACTATTTGATCCAAGATTTTTATGGAGCAAAGATACTTTGCAATTGTGCGTGGTTTAAACATATCTATAATAACTATGAGAAATTTTGACATGATAATTGTCGGCCCCACCATCCTTTACAACACCCCCCCCCCCCCTCCGTTCTTCCCTCTCTCTCTCTCTCTCTCTCTCTCTCTCTCTCTCTCTCTCTTGTGTGTGTGTGTGTGTGTGTGTGTGTGTGTGTGTGTGTGTCCCAAAGTGCAATTAGGGTCACCGGTCTATGTCATTTTTCCGCCTCTACCCTCACCCCTCAGCCCCCTCCTCCTCTCACACTCTTCCCTTGGTCTGTTGGGCATGTATTTGATCAGAGTGCGGCACGCACAACAAAGAAGCAGAGAACTTTGACATAACGGTTGAGTGAGCCATCAAAACTTTGCGCCTGTCTTCCATTCCCTTATCTGATCGTGCAGCAACCGATCGCTGAGGGGAGGGATTCTGACCTGCTTCCTCTGTACTTCAGAAAAGCTGCCGCCCTCCCGATCTCCCTTTCCTTCCCCACTCACCCTGGTCACAGGGAAGACAGCAAGGTGTCTGTGTCTACATATGCCTCACAGGTGTGGGCATCATAGTTCATTCATTAGCATAAATGCCACAGACATCTACATCTAAAGATTGTCTTCTTGAATCATTCATACATTTCCTCACACATTAGGTGTGGGGAATGACTGTCCATTCCAGATCACACACACCCTACCCACCCCCTTATTTACCACACCACACACACACACACACACACACACACACACACACACACACAC
>CM031606.1:52021329-52023829 GCA_018398815.1 Conus ventricosus
GTAAAGCAGTCCGAGAAAAAACAAAATTTCTTTCGATGATAGTACAGAAAGTTGCTCTCGATCACTAGTAAGAGAGAGAGGGTGGAGGTGAAATTTTAACATAATTATCATAGAGAAAATATTCCAAGTTCTTCCCCTAGAGGACAAACTGACCCACCCCCAACTATCGTCACAATATTCAATTATGATAGTTTAACATTTTGCCACAACTTCATAAAAAACTATTAAAATGGTTGATTAAACATTCCATTTCAACAGTATGACATTTTGCCAGTACTCAATGCTATCTGTTAAGACAATCACTGAATGCTGTCTTAAGACAGGATAACAGCATGCTTATACTGGATGAAAACTGTTGATTATCTTAATGCTTTGTTATAGGTGACTCTAAACAACATGTGTATTTGGGTCATTTGTATTCCAAGTTAATTCATCTGAGTTTATAACTAAAATTGAAGCTTTTCTTCCTTCAACTGTTTAGCATTTCATTACTGTCTCATATCACTTATCAAAATCCACTCAAAAGCTGAGTGAAGAACTAAAATGGATACCGATAATTATGGCAGATATACTCATGCTAGTCTAATCCTTTGTCGGCTGAGATCTCACACATTTACCGGAAGTCAGAGGACAAGTATGATAGCTTGACAAGCCAGACTCTCGGCTACTTAACTACAAACCAGGCTCTGTCTTCTGACCAGATCCCATGTTCCTGTTCCTGCTCCTGTTCCTGTTCCAAGGCTTACTGCTACTTGCCCAGCACAGGATCAAGGTTCAACGCCACCACATGGTCAAGCAGACCCAACAGATCAGCCTTCCTAAAGTGACGGTGGACCGGTCACTAGCAACTGGAGAGAGATCTACCCACCCCCAACAGCAGATAAATTCTGATATATCAAATCACTGCCCAAAAATACAGCTGCTGTAAGTCTGAAAATCAAATTTGACAGGAGATGAAAAAAAACCTGATTATTTATCCCCACAAGATATACTGTGAGTTGAGTTAAGGTACATGTACTTTGATTACAGCATGTTTATTTTTAGGATAATGTGATTGGTACTTGGCTATCTTATGCCCATTGGTCCCACTCTTATTGTATACAAAAAAATCTCAAAAATGCAAAGCATTCAAGTTATGACAATTGTATTTCCGGGCAGCGAAATGGACTACAACTTAACTCATCAAGAAACACCCCACTCTTTATGATGAGATAACATGGGAAAAGGTCAGCCCAAACAAAGACTGAAGTTCTATTGATTTGTATATTTTACTCTTGTATACACATGTAAAGTTGATGTGTGAAATTACACTTGGCCTGTGTCAGTTATTTGTTCATACATTCTTTCATATTTGAACTTATTTCTGTCACTTGGGGCTACAAGCTCTTTTAAGTGCACAAGCCTAAGGAGAATCATTCTTGAGTATTTTCAACAGTCCTGAGAAAAATGAAAATTTCTTTCGATGACTAGCACATTCCATCGCTAGTAAGAGAGAGGATGGAGGTAATTTTAATTCATAACTGCTCTATAACTCTAATAGAGGAAGCGTTCTGAGTCTTTCCCCTTGAGGGCCACACTTGCCTCCCCAGAAACTCGTCACAGGAATAGACCGTAGACAAGATGACAGCTCTTATGTGGTCTTCGTGATTGGCTGGGCTATGAACAGTGTGATTTAAATTGAATTGAATTGTCTGTGTGGAGGGTGTGGGAAAGGGATGGATGGAGCGTGTGTGTTTGTGTGGAGAGAGAAAGCGTGTGTGTGTGTGTGTGTGTGTGTGTGTGTGTGTGTGTGTGTTTAAATGAATGTGTATTTGTCTGTTCATATGTAATTGTGTGTGCGTATGAGCGCGCGAAAACATATCAGTGTCTGTGCCTGTTTGTCCATCTGTCTTGTCTATGTCTTAGGTATGTGTGTGGTACGGTAGTGTAGTGTTTGGTACGTGTGTGTACAAGATTGCATGTATCCCTGTACCTGCCAAGTGAATCGCTAATGTATTTACCTTTCGGTGATTTACAAACCCAAAGTGATCAATGACCGACATGTAATTGCAGTCATTATGTCCATATACCAGTTTTAAAGTGCCCTCAGTTCATGAACAGGTTAACCAACATGTAATCCCCGTGCCAAGTGGGCGCCAGCTAAGGCGTTTACGAGAGTTGGCCGGTCATAAAGCACAACGCATTCTTCCATAAGAGAGAGAGAGAGAGAGGGGGGGGGGGAGTTTAAACAGTTTGGTCTCTAATATAGCTTCTTTTTTTAACAATCTCAGTTTGGTCTGTAATATAGCTTTTTAACAATCTACTTTCGTTTCAATGTAGCCAGGATATGTGCTGTCTTCGAGGGCAAAAGATCAGAAACTTTTCTTTTTTTCCCCGTCAGGACGCCATAAACCGAAACATCCTGACTGATCCAGTCTTCGCCAGGGGAGGTGGAGGGGGAGGGTGGCTAAGAGGCACAGTTTATACATGACAGAATCCAGCGCATTAGTTTCCTATGCAA
>CM031606.1:52028829-52031329 GCA_018398815.1 Conus ventricosus
AGCATACTACAGAGACTGACCATGAATGTGAACACATAGAATCTTGTCAGCAAAGCCACGTTTACTCTTAAATATTGACAAGTCTGCTGGAAATCTTTAATGGTGATGTTAAAAGGTGTTGGTTCCATCGCGGGAGGCTGATCTTTAGCCCATAAAGTCGCTGTAAAACGAAAATTTCATTGGTAGACAGCATGTGCGGAGTTTCATATCTCTAAATAATCTATTTACTGGACTTCAACAACAACCACAACAACAAACAAAAGCAACCATAAGAACAAAACTTAACTAACTTCAAAACAACAACAACCACAACAACAAACAACAACCATAACAACAAAACTTTACTAACTTCAAACAACAACAACCACAACAAACTTTACTAACTTCAGGGCCACTTTCTTGTGGCATTGCACCAACAGCGGCTACGTTAAATCACCTTTATAAACTAATACGTTACCTATCTTTGTCTGTCTGTCTACCTATCCATCAATCTATCTGTCTGTCTGTCTACCTATCTATCTACCTATCCATCAGTCTATCTATCTATATGTCTGCCTATCCACCTATCAATCTGTCTGTCTATCTATTTATCCTCTCTATCTACTGCACACATACACATGGTCACATAACATGCATTCAAACAGCATATACGTGCTCACATAATACGTGCGCGCGCGTGCGCACCCACACACGCACATGTACAAAAACAGATACAGACGTACATAAATTATACCTGCATCCTTTCACGCCGCTGGGAACTCCAAGGGCAGCATGGCTGTTCGTGTATTGGCCTCGTCATGTGGAACACATTGTCTGTTTCTGTTTGCCGTGCGTTCTCTCCGTCATCGTTTAAGTCTTTCTTAAAACTCCAGGTTTTCTTTAGTTACTCTCAGCAGTTCTTCAAGCCGTGAACGTGTGTGTGTGTGTTAACTTTACGGCAACACACGCTTCATCAGATGACATCATATAAAGTATAGGGACTACGTGGGTGGATGAGGAAACGCGCGCGCGCGCGCGCGTGTGTGTTTGTGTGTGTGTGTGTGTGTGTGTGTGTGTGTGTGTGTGTGTGTGTGTGTGTGTGTGTGTGATGTGCAGTGTGTGTGTGTGAATGTGCGAGTGTGTGTGTGTGTGTGTGTGTGTGTGTGTGCGTGTGTTGAGCAATAGGTATAGTGTGACTCACGTTTGAGTGGGGCTCAGGATACAAATGCTGCCTTTCAAACCCACGCTCATGCCAGCGCTTCATCATCACCAGATGTCTTTCCAACGAGCTCTGGAAAATGATGACAAAGGATGACTTTGATTGTTCACCGAGAACATTGGGTAAATTTTGGTTTAAAGACGACATATTATGACGTCATACTGCTTACATTGGGTTAGATGTTTGCTAAGCTTTGCGGTGTCTGAGAAGGTACCACAGTTCATCTTGTTAACAACTTAGCCGTCCACAGCATACATCACCACGGTAAGGCACTTAGAACTGTGAATTAAGAGGGGTTGGGGGTGGGGGGGAGACAGTATTCTTCATTACGACCCCTGTGTGAGCGCGCGCGCGCGTGCATGTGTGGGTGCTGGCGTGTGTGGATGCATGCGCGCAGGCATGTGTGTAGGTTGGTGGGTATTAGTGTGTGAGAGCGCGTGCGAGTGCGCGTTTGGTTTTGTATATCTGTGTGCCTGTATGTATCTACGTATGATATGTATTCTGTGTACTGTATATTGTGCGAACATGTGTATACGTGCGCGCGCGCGCGTGTTTGTGTTGTGTGTGTGTCTTGTGGGAGCGTGTGTGTGTGCGTGCGTGCTTGTGTGTGTGTTGTGTGTTGTGTGTGTACGCGCGCGTGCGCATATGGTGTGTGTGTGTGTGTGTGTGGTGTGTGTGTGTGTGTGTGTGTGTGTGTGTGTGTGTGTGTGTGTGCTTGCGCGTGTATGTGTGTGTGTGTGTCTGTATGTATGTGTGTATGTATGTGTGTTTGTGAGTGCATGCGTGCGTGCGTGCGTGGATATCTGTGTCTGCGCGCGTGTGTGTGTGTTTTGTCTGTGTTTCTGCGTCTGTGTATGGCCATGTGTCTGTGTGTGAGAGACAGACAGACAAGCAAACAGGCAGTCAGAGAGAGAGAGAAACTACGACTGAACTGAGAATGCAAAGGATACATTTTTGAAACGACAATACCACGATTTTTAAAAGAGTCATTCTGAAGTTTTGATGTATCCCCAGCCCCACACCTGTCTCGCCCCGCTTCGCCAATAAAATTGAATCATACCAAGTAAAAGACATTGATCTCTGATCAGGAAGAAGGAAGGAAACGAAAGAAGAGAAAGAAAGGAGAAAAAATAGCATAGAAAGGAACGAGGCAAGAAAAAAAAGACAATTAAAGCCCCCAAAAGCAAGCATTAAAAAGGAAGAAGAAAGAAAAGGAAAGAAGGGAAGATAAAACTAAGAAAAAAGGGAACAAGGTAGGGAAAAAAGAATGAAAGGAAAGAAGAACAAAAACAAAAGCAAAAA
>CM031606.1:52036329-52041329 GCA_018398815.1 Conus ventricosus
CCCGTGTGAGAGATATTGAGAAAATGGTCACTGCGCTAACATTTATTTAAGATTTGTTTAGATTTCTGCCTGCAGTCATCTCACTTTGCAGCTAGATGACATTATTGTTAGGAACAACATCTCAGGGTCTGGATTCTGCAAAAACAAAGACATGAAATGGTTTGTCTGTATTTTGTAATATTGAGGATCCCTATCCTAATTTGTTTTGAATGCTATTAATCATTAGATGGCCAATGCGAGTTAATGTTTTTGAGACTATGGTGACAATGATTTCACCTTTATGATATTAAGGAAAAACAAACTGATAGAGACAGACAGACAGAGACAGAGAAAGACAGACAGAGAGTAAACCAAATGTGGTAAATTTTGGCATAAGTACAAACTATGGCAACACACAAATAAGCCAAATTCTATACACAGGAAAATGGAAAATATAGCACGAATGTTGGTCACTCACTGTTTGATAACAAAAACAAAAACATCATACATAGCAGCGAATAAATAAGCTTACACCTGTCTGTCGCGTCTCTATTACCAAATGAACCAGGTGCTGTCAATGTTCAAGTTGTCTGCTCCAGCGCGTAGATCCCGTCACAGGGAAGAGACACTAATAGTCAGTTGGGGGTGGGGGATGGCGAAACCTCATGCAGTAAGACAGTTGATTAAAAATGTCACGCACACTTCGGTTTTGAAGAAATGAGAAGTTGTCCTAGGTTTTCTTAATCACGTGTTAGCCGGCAATCAGAATATAAAAAAGACACAATGTTTTGAATTTTGTTATGCACATGTGCGCAAACACTGATACACATATTCATCAGAGAGAGAGAGAGAGAGAGAGAGAGAGAGAGAGAGACTGTGTCCGTCATATGACCGTTTTAGGGGAAACAACATCATATCGTATAATTATATTGAGCGGAAGCAGATCTTAAAAGAAAAGTATTCCTTTGAAATATCATTGACGTCCAACTTTTCTCTGGAATACTCATATTTACATCAAACACAAATTAAAACATCATGGTTTCTCTTGGTTTACATCCTCCAAAAGAATCAGTTCTTTCACTCGAGGAAGTCCATTGGTAGTAGACATGTTACAGGTATGCAGATGGCATAATCTTCATTTCATTATTATTCCTTGAGACTCAGCCAATGGCTTTTCCTTAATTAAATTAATTAATTAAATTATCGTTAATCCTTATCCCTCTCTAAATGACATGACTTTCTCTCTCTCTCTCTCTCTCTCTCTCTCTCTCTCTCTCTGAATGAATATGTGTGAGAGAGAGAGAAAGAGAGAGAGAGAGAGGGGCAGTGTGTGTGTGTGCGTGTGTGTGTGTGTGTGTGTGTGTGCGTGCGTGCGTGCGTGCGTGCGTGCGTGCGTGTGCACGTCCGTGGGTTCCCGCAGATACTGAGAGTGACAACATCTAAACGCTTTGGGCCACTAACATCAATGATTTTACACAATGTTTGAAACCATTGCTAACAAACAACACAGACAGGCTGAAATACACCACTTCAAGAGAGGTTCGGAAACTTGCAACACCTAGAAGTTTTAGTGAGCAAAATCTCAAAATGTAACAAATTCCCATTTTTTCAGGAGCTAACAAAAAAGAAAAGAAAAAAGAATGAACAGCAAAAGAAAATAAGAAAAAGAAAGAAAAGAACACTTTTAAAAAGAAATCAAGAAATAGGGAAAACATCGACAGTATCCTTCCTCCACCTAACCGCTGTCAGTTCTACCCATAACAACACGTGCGCACATGTCCACACGCGCCTATGCGTGCACAAACACACACACACACACACACACACACACACACACACACACACACACACGTTACGCGCGTGCACACACTCTCGCACATAAGTATATGCGCGCGAGCTCGCACACACACACACACACACACACACACACACACACACACACACACACACACACACACACACACACACACACACACGTGCTTACGTGCATACAAGGTGTGTATACACCCACGATCTCGCACGTGTGCGTGAAGACACTGAGGATAAAGGGAAAAAAGGAAAGAGAGAGAGAGAGAGAGGAGAAACACGTACGCATGCACACACACACACACACACACACACACACACACACACACACACACACACACACACACACACACACACACCGCGCGCACGCGCGCGTGCACACACACACACACACACACACACACACACACACACACACACACACACACACACACACACACATACACACACACACACACACACACACACACTCGCGCGCGCGCGCGCGCATCTGTTTTCATGATGTTTCTTGTACTACATTCAAGACCCCGCCGCCCGCCGAGTTTGCCCTTTAACACGTGAACGAAAACATCCTTCATAACGCCCGCAGAAGCGTGGCGTCGCAACTCCTGTACATAGTTCATCGCTGACGTATTAGTGTGGATGCTTGCTGCGATGGTCATACGCCAGCATTTAAGAAAGAGTTCCGCCCGCCAGCCCTCTCACCAACAGCAACAACAACAACACACACAAAGAGTAAAGTAAAGAAAAGAGCACTATTGAAACCCTTGTTAATCTTTCTTGATAGAGTATGGTTACCAATTAGCTTAATATTCCACTCATCCCATCCTTATCCCTCAAAGAAAAAGAAAAAAGAAAGAAAGAAAGAAAAAACGAAAGAAATTACTTATTATGTCAGCCATCAGAGAACGGTTTCTAATCTGATCAGTTTTCCACTTTAAACGTATGAAATCAATTTAATCTAGATTACGCAAGTCTGTTCATATTGTTTTTAGCCAAGCATAGATTAGGGGGAGGGGTAAGGGGAGGAAAGAGGACACACAAGGGCCGCAAGCGAGTTGAAAAAAAACAAAACAAAACAAAAAAAACGAAGCACGTAAAGATTAAAATGCTGTGACTAAAATTAAGAATTGTCAGTTTTGTCCTGCAACTAAAAGCGCAGTCTAAAAGATAAAGTCTTTAACCAACCGCATTTTAATTAAGTCAAGTCAAATGAAATATATTCGTTTCCCCTCTTATGAAAAATGAAATGAAAATCACATCAGGTGGAACATCTTGGAACACGATCTTTCACAGAATCAGCCGAAAAATGTTTCTCCCTTTTTTTGTCAACATATCAAAGCTCAGTAAGAACTTTTTTTGTTGTTGCAAGCACTTTACACCATGGAGGCTCCTCGCCTTTAAAAGAAAAAAAAAGTATTAAAAAAAATGTGAACAGTATGTATTCCGTACAACATCGTATATAGATACTCAAAGCGTCTGTATAGCATAGGTGAGTGTGTATTGTCCGTGGATTCTCTTACTTATACTCAGCGCATTTTGCACGCGGACCTTGGTTTATGTCTCATCCGTGAGAATAGACCAGTCCTTTGTGTCTGGTGGACCATCAGTCTTGTCTGGCATGGGCCCTCCGTTTATGTATCACAGAGAATACGGTTCGGCCGTTTGTTGGTATGCCACACAACACGCAGATCGACTGTTTGTTACTATCCATGCAGGATTGAGTTGGGCCGCTGGTTGAAACATGCTGTGATTTAGCCGTTTGTCCGCAGAGGATGGGGTTCACCCGTTTGTGGATGTGTTACAGGGTTACGATTTATCCGTCTGTTAACATTCACAATGGATGGGGTTCAGCTGATGATACGGTTAAACAAGATGCGCTTGAGTCGTAAATTCTCACGTAGGATGGGGTGAGGCTGTTTGTTGATATGTGAGACGGGATACTGTTCTGCCGTTTGTTAATACCCAGGCAGGATGCGATTCGGCCGTTTGTTTACATGTTACAGGCTGAGATTTAGCCGTTTGTTGAAACACAGAACTGGGTTCGGCTCTTTGTTGATTTGTTACACAGGGTCCGATTTAACTGTTTGTTAATACTCACAAAATTTCGATTAGGATCTTTGTTGATATGTTACAGGGGATATGATTTAGTGGTTTATTAATACTCGCATAGAATAAGATTCGGCTGTACGCTGATATGTTACACTAGATGCAACTCGATCGTTTACTGATATTCACACAGGACGGGAGTCGGCAGTGTTTATTAATAAGGTGTGTGTGTGTGCGCGCGCGCGCGCGTGCGTGCGTGCGTGCGTGCGCGCGTGCATATGTAAGGTGTATGTGTGCGTCCGTGCATGCATGCGTGTGTGTGTGTGTGTGTGTGTGTGTGTGTGTGTGTGTGTGTGTGTGTGTGTGTGTCTGTCTGTTTTGTTGAGTTACAGATCTACAAATATAGAATGGTGTGTGCGTGCGTGCGTGCGTGCGTCTGTCTGTCTGTTTTGTTGAGTTACAGATCTACAAATAAAGAATGGTGCGTGCGTGCGTGCGTGCGTGCGTGCGCGCGCACGCGCGCGCGCGCGTGTGTCTGTGTGTGTGTGTATGTGTGTTCCCATTTCGACTTGCACTTCTTCCGGTGACTTCTTGACTCGCGATGACGTCCGATCGGCACCAAGTCTATTAATAGCTTACGCGCTGCGGTGTCTGGCAGACAGCACGTGTCACACGGACGAGTCGTTACTTACGACAATCTCTCAACCATATTCCTAAACGGTCGGTATTCCAAAGTGCTAGGTCGCGAGGAATGATAACATAAGATAAAGTCAGGTTTGCCCGACACTACTGGAGTACATCGTAACCGGGTTGTTTGAAACGAAGTAAACAATAATTATTTATAAACGTCGGCCAATGTGAAAATAGAAAGACCGGCATTACACAATCGAGTTTCATACACCTAACAGATGCATCTTGGAGCATGTCACTCAGATTTCTTGACCATCACCGCAGGTACATCTCCGGGGTCTGGCTCACGTTTGGCTATATGCATGCAAACGTGGTATGCAGCCCAAGACTGTAGTCTGTGGTAACCAGAACGATCTCCATGTCGTCATCTTCAACCTCCTGGACCGTTATAGTGAGCCACAAATTTTGTAGCCTTTACGCCCTGCTGCCGGGGTGACTTCAGTTTTGATTTCCTCCAGGTTTCTACCCGTTCATTC
>CM031606.1:52048829-52056329 GCA_018398815.1 Conus ventricosus
GGGGTCTACAGTTATGCTCTGCCAACACAGCGTCTCGTATGAACTTTTCTGATGTCATTGTATAGTATTGGAGGAAACATGTACTCGGTTGATTAGCGCTATAATACATGTTCTATGTTACGGTTGTTATTTAAAAAAAAAAAAAAAAAGGTCAGGCTAAGCGTAAGACCTGGAGACCTGGGTTGTTTTTCTTGTTTGTTGTTGTCGTCGTCGTTGTTGTTGTTATTGTTGTTTTGCTGCTTTTTTTTTTCTCTCCGCGAAGCTGATATATGGCTCTGTTTTGTAAGTATTTGCTTGCCCGCCCATCTGACGCTGTCATGTTCTTTAAAAAAAATGAAAATCGACCATTCCCTCACAGTTAAACGGCCGTTACTGTGTATGGTGCATGTATGACAAAATAACACCTAACTAAAATCAGTGAATGAAAGGCGGGACCTCGTTATCACTCGCGTTCGTCATTGTTTGTGTCAAAGATCAAGTGAATTGGATAAGGCTTAATCAGTTTAGCTTATGTACTTTGCTTGTTGCTGGTGGTGGTGTCCTTTTTTTTTGGGGGGGGGGGGGAGGGAGAGTCGGGGTGTGTTTGTTTTTATCTTCTGTAATATCATATCTGCAAATAGTTTGTTTCGAGAACCGCCTGTGGTAAGAGAGTCAGTCACTTTAAAGTGTGTGTGTGTGTGTGTGTGTGTGTGTGTGTGTGTGTGTGTGTGTGTGTGTGTGTGTGTGTGTGTGTGAGTGTTCTGAAATCAGAGTAGAACTGTCATGTAGTATACCATTCTTATGAATAGTTTGTATTAAATCAATAGAAATTCAAACATTTAATCGAGGTTTGTTTTTCGTTGCCAGCAAATAGAATGTTCATGTAAAAAATGGCAAGCAAAAAATCACAGTGGATTTGTGACATGAAGATGCTTTCAGTAGATAGACTCTTTAAAACAAATGTTTAAAACAAAAGCAAACGGAAACAGCTGTCAGTGTTTCCTCAAATATTTGCGCTGAACAAAACATCAACTACATCATGTTGATAAAACAGAGGCGCATGGAATCTCTGTATCGGTTGCAAGTGTATAGTTCTATTGCTTGTACGAGTCAAAACTGTCCCAAGACTTACTCATCAGCATTCTTAGAAATGCTTTTTTACGCATGCTGAAGTTGAAAACTCATCACGACATTGGGAACGATTTATTCATATAGGCCCTATGTAGTAAGGTTTCGGTCTTCTTCTTTTTTTAAATAGAATCGCAGCGTGCCGTTCCAGCATTTTTTTCCCTTTCTTTTCTTTTTTAATAAACAACCGATGAAAAGGGATGTAAACTCTGTGAGCGGAATCATTGCATCTGATTTTGAGATCCAGGCCTTTCAGCATTGATTCAGGAGTGTATGGCAGACGTCACCATTCCGACGTCATTAAAGAGAGTGGAAGACATGGCAAAATTCTAGAATGCTTTCATGGCGGGGAGGAGGAAAAAGAAACACCCTCCCCAGCACCTTCGGGTGTTTCTTTTTCCTCCTCCCCGCCTTGAGAGCATTCCAGAATTTTGCCATGTCTCCCACTCTCTTTAATGACGTCGGAATGGTGACGTCTGCCATACAGTCTACTGGACCACTGAAATTTGGTGCACAGATCTATTCAGCTATTCTTGAGCTGTTTTCGTTACACTAGGCCTATTTGCTGTGTATATAAGAGAGTCTTGCCATACCATACAAACATAACGTTATGTGTGTTTTATACATGCAATTTTGTTATGTCCTGTGTTTGCTGTAGAAAGTCTTGCGACATCATACAAACACATGCAATGTTTATTTGTGTTTTATATATGCAATTTCATTAATTTCTTATGTTTCTCTGACTTAGGGGTTGGTTGGTTTGGCCTTTTGTGTGTGTGTGTGTGTGTGTGTGTGTGTGTGTGTGTGTGTGTGTGTGTGTGCGTGTTTTCGATCTTATAGTTTCCATGTCACAATCATAGCCCATGGTGCAGAGTACAACACGTAGGCTATATTCACGTTTGTGTCCAGCTGTGTAACTCGCTACAATTTGAAAGCTTCCTCACGATTGTTAAAAAAATAATAATTAAAAAAAAACCACTGTACTTTACATTGTTGTTATAATTATGATGAGTTCTTATACAGCGCCGGTGTCGTATATAATACTGTCGCTCATAAAATCGTGTCGCAGCGACAGTATTTCCCGGGAAATACTGCATTTTATGGACAGCTACAATATTCTATGGGACATTTTTCGTGAAAAGTTGTCGCGCGACATTTTTTTCCAGCAATTATTGTCGCTGCAACAATATTTCACGTGAAATGCTATCGCTGCGATACAATTCCACGGCGACAGTATTATATACGACACCGGTCCTCGATTAGAAACCAAATCCTAAACTCATCACGATCCACGCAGTCGTTTGTACAACGGGCTGCATACCTGAGTAGAGGTAACGGAAGAGCTGTCAAAATCAAAAGGAGTTTCATTCGGTCATTTCCTGTGTTATTTAGTCAAATACCAGTCACTCACTTTTCCATGACGTATTCTTTCGATTTCGTCACACACACACACACACACACACACACACCACATACACAACCCCCCCCCCCCCCCCCCCCCCCTTCACTCTTCCCTTTTTGATTTTTCGGGAGGGTGTATGCTTTGTGTATACGTGTCACCCAACCGAGGCCAAACTGCTTCCCTTTTCCGAAGTTGGGAGGAAATTTTTTTACGTGTGTGCGAGGCTTACGCGTGCTTCCCCGCAAGGAATCTCTGTTACCCCCTTCAGGGACTTTCAAGCTGTGAGTCAGCCCTGGTACCCCGAAGAGAAACCCCCCAGTTGCGGAGATTCAAACCCACAATCCCAGGATAAAAATCACGAGTCGACGGCAATCCAAAATGAGCTATTCGATCTCTGTTGCACGGGCGGAGGTAAACAGACACTTTCTTGTCTTAAGCTTGTCCACTTCATTTTTGAAGCAAACAATTGAAATTGCGTTAAGCTGTAGAGGTTGAAAAGGGAAAATTGAGTAGGTTTTTTGTTTTCCCCCAAGTTTTTAATAAACAAAAATTCCAGATTGTCCATTTTGATTTTTTTTCCCCCCGGAACAGTTTTGTTTTATGACACCCCGTAAATTTTTTCCCTTTTCTCTCTTTTCTCTCTCTCTCTTCTTTCTTTTTCTCCCTCTCTCTCTCTCCCCCTCTCTCCCCCCCCCCCACACACAACCAAAAACCCCCACACACACACATACACCACACACACGCCACCAACACATACACACGCCAAAAAACACACCACACACACACACAAAACACAACAACAACACCCACCCCAACACAAAACACACACTCTATTAAATCCAGGGAACCCAACAGATATTAGCCAGCTTTGTTTTTGAGGCATTTAAAGCCAGGCGAAATTGATAATCGAGAACCTTTTTTTTTTCTTCTCTCTCTTTTTTGTTGTAGTCGTTGTTGTTTTGTGCCAAATATCTTTCAAAGGTGACGGCAATAAAGAATTGTTCTTGTTCTTGTTCTTGTTCACACACACACACAAATCATGACCTGTTGGGGCAGAAATTAAAAAAAGAAAAAAAAAAAACCAACAACAACAAAATGACTCATTGAGGAAGAAACAAGTCAGTGATGACGCGTGTTTACAAGCTTAGAGTGAAAAAAAAGCCTATTAAAAAAAAAGAAAGAAAGAAAAGAAAGAAAGAAAGAAGAAAAAAAGAAGCGTGTGGGAAACAGCAAACGGGCGGTAAGGAAAACCTATCAACCATTTTCAAAGGTATTTCCACCCGCTAACAAACTGTAGCCTCAGCTTGGCGTGAGCCAGACGCTGTCAAGTTCTATTAACGGCAGAGCAATGGTGGCGACTGACGTCATCGTCTGAGGCCTGAGGCCACTGAAGTAAGACTATTGGCCAGTCTCCATAAGTCTATTTGCCAGTCTCCATCTCCATAAGTCTATTTGCCAGTCTCAACAAGTCTGTTGCCATTCTTGCTGAACATTAACAGAGTAAACATCGGTATAATAAAAAAATAAAAAATAAAAAAAATACAGCAATTTTCTCGTGACAACAATAATTTTCACTTGAAAACAATTATTTTCATAGGTTTTGATGCTGTTAAGATATCTAATTGAGTTTAAAAAAATTTTTAAAAGACAAAAAAAAAAAAGACTTCAGACCCTAGTAAGCTTTGAGCAGTGGAAACGTTTATTATGGCATGTATTTCCATCTTTATCTTCGGGCCAGTCACATTCACCGTTTCCTTGGAAAAAAAAAAGTGAAGATTACATTTTGAACTGTCGAAGCCAGGGGAGTTCAGTATGAATCTCCCCTCCCCTGACACCCTCCGCTTCCCAAATTTCTGCTCCTCTGTGTGTGTGTGTGGTGTGTGTGTGTGTGTGTGTGTGTGTGGTGTGTGTGTGTGTGTGCGCGCGCGCGCGTGTGTGTGTGTGTGTGTGTGTGGTGTGTGTGTGTGTGTGTGTGTGTATGTGTGTGTGTGTGTGTGTGTGTGTGTGTGTGTGTGTGTGTGTGTGTGTGTGTGTGTGAATGAAATCCGATCGCGCGACGGTGTCAAGATGTAGATCTTAAAACATTAGTTTCGTTTCCCACTTTAGAAGCCTGTGAACATGTGCGCGCGTGCGCGCGCGCACACACACACACACACACACACACACACACACCACGCCTTATGCAATCTCTCTCTCTCTCTCTGTCTGTCTGTCTCCTCTCTCTCTCTCTCTCTCTCTCTCTCTCTCTCTCTCTCTCTCTCTCTCTCTCTCTCTCTCTCTGTCATTATCAAGTTCACGTCAGAGTTAATTTTACGCATCACGCAGGTTCATCAGGGCGTATGGTGCTTTTTCTTTTCGGGACAAAGGGGGAAGTGTGTGTGTGTGTGTGTGTGTGTGTGTGTGTGTGTGTGTGTGTGTGTGAAAAGAATCAGAGCCAATTGAAAAAAAAAAAGAAAAAAAAGCGAATATCATGATCTCATGAAATGAACATCAGCATTCCGCACATTTTTCCCGATAAACTGCATTTGTGTGGCAATAAAACCAAGTATGACTTTGGGAAAGTGCAACATAGTTCTTGAACATCGGTAGAAACAATGAGGGATGGGGATTCTAAGAGTGAGTAACATCTTTAGGTTTCAATTGAATTTTGCCTGTATTGTTTTCAATTTCATACCTATGTTAAAGGATGGGAGTAAATGCTCTGGATGGGTGTGATTCTTTTATCATCTCTCAGTCGTTAGTATTTAATTCAGCTGACAAAAATTGTAGATTGAAAGACTTCATCTGTTCGAAGATTTGGTGGTAGTGGTGGTGGTGGTGGTGATGGGTTGTTTTTTTGAATGTAGGAAAAAAAGTCACAGGAAAAAAAGTCACAGAAAAAAAATCACAAAATTAAGTAGGAAAAAAAGTCACAGGAAAATAAGTCACAATCAGGTCAAACAAAGCCAAGTCAAATCCAGTTCAAGTCAACAACTATTTATTTCGTCTGAGCATGTGGTTACTTCCCATTTGGTCTACTCCCATTTCGCCTACTCAGAAATGTGTGAGCACGACTTGGCCTAACGGCCTTCGTTCATTCGTCCTTCGTCCTCTCTCGGGCTTCGCCCTACTCTAATCTAAAGACCATCGATTCTGCTTTGGAGTAGACTGGGACACTGGTTACGCCAGGGGGGAGCCTTGCAGTATGGTCAGTATGGAAATAGACGAAATGGGAGTAGTAGACGAAATGGGAGTAGACGGAATGGGAGTAGACCAAATGGGATGTTACCCCTGTGTTACACGTAGTAGTGTTACTTTTGTGTGACTTTTTTTCCAGTGACTTTTTTTCTGTGACTTTTTTTCTGTGACTTTTTTTCCTGTGACTTTTTTTCCAAATACCGTTTTTTTTTCCCCAGTCGTTTTGTTTTGCTTCGTTTCGTTTTGTTTTGGGGGTTGTTTATTTTCTTTGATTTGTGTTTTTAAGGGATTTTCTTTGTTTGTTGTTTAACCAAGCATAAACTAGATAATCATTAAGCCGAGACTCAACAGCAGCATACGTCTTTAAGTAAGAAGCAACTGAAATTTCATACAAAAAAAAAAGTTTAAACAAACTGGCAAGTTTAAAAGACATGTTGAATATATTCCAAATCAGTCTTGCCCCTCCACCCTCCACACCCCAAATACAAGTTTCGTTTAAAATCATTTCCAGCAATGTCGCACTGGTGCCTACGAATCTGTGAACTATTCAATCCTGAAGCCACATTAACCCGCTGTCTTTCATTTTGTAAATAGTGCCTAAAAAAAAAAAAAATTTTTTTTAATCCCACTGTATGCGTCTGGCACCTCTCCTATCCCAGTTCTGGCAACAGGTAAGTTTGCCAAACAATCCTAGAACTGTGTTGCATCTCTCGGAACAGGGCATATCAGACGAAAAGCTTTGCCTGTCTTACGTGTATGGGTAAATCCACTGCTTAGCTGCATTCTGTTCTGTGAGTAGTCTTTAACGGAATCACCGATTCCCACAGAAATGATAAAATTTGTGTGAATCCCTATTTTTCTAAAGATTTGCTAAACGACAAAACAGATTCAATTCAGTACAAATAGGTAGATATACTTCTGAATCCAATATCTGGAGGAAGTTTTTCTAACTGCCGCCGGAATATTAAGATTAGACACAAAGGTCAAGCTGTCATTTCCACCTCCCTGTTGTCGATCTTTGCTTGCTTTGTTTTTGTTTGTTTGTTTGTTGTTGTTGTTGTTGTTGATGATGTTTTTGCCAAGTTCCTCGTATGCTTATATCAACATAAATATGCGTTCCAAAGTACAACGAGATCCACACACATGTTTGGCAAGTAGCCTACTGTATAAATCAGTATTACTGTTGTCATGAAAATCGTCGTCGTTGTTGTCATCATCATCACCATCATGATTATCACCATCTCCATTATCACCATCGTTCTTTCTGTATTTCAGTGTTAGTATTATTATTATCATTATTATTATTATTATCATTATTATTATTATTATTATTATTGTTGTTGTTGTTAGTAGTAATAGTATCATTATCATTGTTACTATTGTTGTTGTTATCATTTTCATTACTAATACGATCATGATAATCTTAGGATCCTTTTTCCTTCCTTCAAGACCAACTGTTCTTCATGGTCAGGGCCAGTTCCGATGCACATAACTGACGCTGTCATGTTCTGTTGAGGAGAGTGAGAATACCGGTCATTCTCTCCACCAGTTAGAGGACGCTGCTTGTGTGTGGCGCATAGAAGGGGGCGGGGAGTGGGATAATGGCGAAACATCATTAGAAATGATCTCCCTGACCTCCAGTTCCTACTGGCATCATTTACCTTGTCCACATCACTGCCTCCCCTCCTCCCGCCCCCCCCCCCCTCCCCCCCCCCCCCCCCTCCCCCTCTCTCTGTCTGTCTTGTATCTCTCTGCCTCCATCTCTCTGTCTCTCTCTCTCTCTCTCTGTCCCTCTGTCCTCTCTCTCTCTTATC
>CM031606.1:52061329-52086329 GCA_018398815.1 Conus ventricosus
CGCACTGCCTGCAACTTCCCGCCGGTGGCTTGTGAAAAGAGTTGACAGCGTCAGACAGACTTGCTGAGGCTGCCATTCCTGTGGCAGGCAATGAAGCAGAAACGGGGACAGAAATAGCTACTTCAGTTTCAACACCTGTTTCATAAGCTGCCACCGACATGAAAGCCTCAGCACATCCGACAGAAGAGGGAGCGGCAGACAGCGCGGATTGTGTAAGCATAACATCGCAAGAAGACCAGAACGATAGGCGAAAGAGCAAAAAATGCAACACAAAATCAAGCAGAGCGAATCCTTCAAAGAAGCAAAAGCACTTTTCTGCCAGATAAGAAAAGGGAAGGTGTCATGATTTCCAATTGTACTATGGGACAGAGGGCGAGGAGGTCCGCGCACTTTTTCTAACAGTTCAAGCGGAGATGTCTCAAAACCAGCGTGGCATTCTAAAGGGGCACCAAAAGTAGAATCAGTCTGACGTGCGCGAACAGTTTTTCAGCGAAGAGTCTGTTCATGTCACAACTTCACTTTCAATCCGTGCAGCAGTTGTGAGAGATTCTGCTGGGGAAGGCCAGGATTTTATCAAATGTTTTGGGTGAGAAGGGAAGGAAGTATGTTCTAAACAGATGCGCGTGCTTCAAAAGCGAACTCAGTAGCAACAGAAGGTGCCACGGAAGCTTACCAAAAACAAACGTGGAGTCAAGTAGCTCTCCAGGCAATATTTCAGAATTTGCTATTTTTATCCCACAGCATTCAGGATTGGAATGAAATGGAAATAATCATTCTAATAGTTAGGGATTACGGTGTCGTGTAAGTCTGTTTCACCCATTTAAAATGCAGTGTGTGTGTGTGTGTGTGTGTGTGTGTGTGAGAGAGAGAGAGAGAGAGAGAGAGAGAGAGAGAGAGAGAGAGGAAGCATTTGTGGGGAAGGGGGCGGATGGGGGGTGTAAATGTGCTTTCAATAGTCTTCGCGCTACTTATGTTATTACTTAGCGCATTTTCTCTGCGCGATTAGGCTCTCTTAAGTAATCGAGCATCTGTAATGGATAGCAATCATCTTCATCATATTCAGCCTGATAGTGATTCTCTCTCTCTCTCTCTCTCTCTCTCTCTCTCTCTCTCTCTCTCTCTCTCTCTCTCTCTCTCTCTCAACAGTATACAGAGTGCTGATGGCGAAATCACCAAAGTGGAGTTGTATGAGTGTTGCCATGGTTACTCAAGGAAACCAGAAGAGTTCGGATGTCCACAGAGTAAGTTTTCCTTGTATATTCAACCTGATATGATTGGTAGCTAGGATGGTGACGATGACGACGATGATGATGGTAATAAAGGAGACGACCATATGTTGACAAAATGATTACGATGACATGACAATGACAACGATCGCGACAATAATGATGACGACGTCGATGAGGATTATGACAACGATGACGGCGATGATGATAACGACAACGATGACGATGACGACGACTACGACGACAATGATGATGTTGACGACGATGGTGATTGATGATGATGATGATGATGATGATGATGATGATGGTGATACTCATGATGATGATGATGATGATGATAAAGTCGATGGATCTCTGGCCTTATTTAGGGACTTCTACAGTTTTATGTCGACATCTACTTAAAACAAAAGCAGAAAACTACCGAAGGACAATAATAAGACATATCTTCATACATCTGACGTTATAAAACGTTGTTGTTGTCGTTGTTATTGCTGTTGTTGTTGTTGTTGTTGCTTTTCTTCTTCTTCTTCTTTTTCTTCTTCTTCTTCTTCTTCTTTCCTCTTGTCGATCTTGCCGTTGCTGTTGTTGCTGCTGAAGGTTCTGAGGGTCCCTAAGGATATTCATCCTCACAAACGCCGAATGCAGTTAAAAAAAAGATTGCATATGTAATCGTTCTTTCGGGAGTGGATCGAAAAGGGGTTAAAACACACACACACACACACACACACACACACACACACACACACACACACACACACACCTCCCTCTCTCTCTCTCCTCTCTCTCTCTCTCTCTCTCTCTCTCACTCTCTCTCACTCTTCTCTCTCTCATCTCTCTCTCTCTCTCTCTCTCCTCTCTCTCTCTCTCTCTGTCACGTGGTTTGACACGAAGCGACAGGGCACCATTTAGTTACGCTGTGTAAATATTTTCGATAATTGTTTGAAAATGCCAGTTACCGGACTTCCAGCGACAGCGGAGACAGCTCTGAACGCCCTGCTGAATATCAACGCCGTGTGAAGCTGGAATATTACAGGGAAGGCAGCAAGCAACACGGGCGTCGTTCTACGACTGAAGCCAGCCGTCTCTGTCACAACAGAAATGGCGTATCCTGTGCTGAACCGGTCAACGCGAGTTCAGTACAGAAAGAAACCGCCCGACGTGACCAAGAAAGGACCAAGCAGCAAGCTAGACGACGGGAACACGTTGGTGCAGATAACGCTCGTGAAGTGAATGAACTGGCCTTGTTCCACACAGAAGTGGAAGATCACGGAACACACTGCACTATACAAGATGTTGTTGAAGAACACGTCATGTCTACACACACCGACAGCGAGTCTGACACTTCGCATGTACAAGACAGTCTCGGACTTTTGTGTTCAGATCAGTCTGACTGTGGCGACATACATCAGGAATTCCAGCGCCCTGTCAGCAACACAAGCCTTGAAGACATTATAGAAAGAACAGTGGCAGGCCAAAGACTATGTTGCCACTTTGACAGGTCAGCAGGTACAGAGACGTCTGCGTGATAAGCACAGGAACATAGCGCTTAGAAAGGTTGTGTTTCATAAGTCAGATGGTGTCGATGTGTTGTTGTGCGAGTCAGATGACATTGTTTTAGACATTCCGGCGCGCTGAATACGGAGGACGACTGTGTGTTCTGGTATATTAAACAAGAACACAGGAACATGTCATCTGAGAAACGTGTCAAACTAGCCCACCTGCGGAAAGGAAGACGTGCCAGCAACACACAGCACGGTGAGATTCAAGCAGTGCTCTACGGCCTGGTCCAATTCTACCTGGGGTGACGGTCCTTCGTTGAACAGATTGTGTACATATATCAGGGACACTTTGTCATGTAATATGAAAGAAAAAAAATTGCTGTGGTTTCCATGACAATAAGATTGTGTCGTGTCGCGTTTTGTCAATCCCGCAGATTTGCTAAATGGGCTGTACAGTTAATAGCCCCTAAACTTCGTTCGTTCGTTCGTTCGTTCGTTCTCTCTCTCTCTCTCTCTCTCTCTCTCTCTCTCTCTCTCTCTCTCTCTCTCTCTCTCTGGTTGGAACATGGATTTTTGTTCATATCTATCGGTCAGTGACTTAATTCTCTTCGTTCCTGCCAGAATTACAGCCTTCACTGCAGTCCTCCAGCGGAATCGATCTTAGATTACCTCCCTCCAGGACACTCTGCCTGTTTTTGGCTTATTTTCCAGGGTTTTTCGCTGTATTGTTATTGGTCTCTCTCCTTGTCGTTTTTTCTGTTATTCCAGTCAGGGGCATGTGGTGCATGTCTGGACCTCTGCAGAGGACGTGTCCAGTCCAGTCTGATGGTAACCCATACTAGTCTCTGGTTGGTTCTGCGCCAAAGTTCCTTATTCAAGTTTGTTATTTTCCCCTGTCTCTTTCATACGGAGTATCTGTCGCAAGCAGGTATTGACGAAGACCTGCAGCTTGCGTTCCAACCGTCTGGTAAATCTACACACATCTCTGAACCATGCAACAGTGCGGAGTTGACAATCACAGTTTGGTGAAGATGTTTGCATTCCTCCCCACAGGTTTGAAGGCAACGAGCTCGTGTTTTTCTGGGTGATCCTTGTCCTAATGTTTTCGTCTGTACCTCTTATCTTATTAACGACGCTCCCGAGACAGACGAATTTGCTGACATCTATATCTTGTTCTCAGAGCAGACTGATAGAAGCCGTCTGACCGTGTGGGTTCTCATGAGCTTGGTCTCCGGAGTTTATTTTCAGATTGATGCTCATTGCTGCTGATGGGAAGTTCTCTAACCTCTCCTGCATGTGCTGAAAGGAGAGTATGACAGCAGACTGGTGTCGTCTGCAAAGTCAAGGTCTTCCAGCTTCTTTGTTAGGGTCCATTGGACTTCACGTTGTTGGTTCAAATTGTCCTCCTGATCACCAGAGAGAAAATCAGGAGTGACAGCAGACCTCTTGTCTGACTTTTGTATCAGTGCTGAAAGACTACCATGCTGGAATTTAGTGAAAGTGTAACCCATGAATCAATAATTGATAAAACACTATGATTAATAAGATAATATCATTAAGTTCGTGTATTTCATCATTGATGTAATCATGAACTCACACGTTGTACATCCCAAAACATCATCGTTTTGATGATTGTGATGTTGAGGGACATCCGGAGTCATGAACCGGGTGTGGCCAACCCCCTAGAGTGTCAGGAGATAAGGGCCGAAACAGTTGCTTGAAGGGGACTTCTCTTCCGAGGATTCTCTGCTGCCACGCTCTCCACGAGTTCCTTTCTACTGATGTTGACGATCACAACAACGATTATCTACTTACGATGACTTTGATTATATGACAATGATGACGATGGCAATTTTCCGCAGAACTCCAGCTGGTAGACCTGCCTACAACGGCCAGGAACCTGGGCCTGAACGACATGCTGTCGGCTTTCACCGCCGCGGGTCTGCATGAAGAACTGTCCGTGGCAACTTCACCGTCTTCGCTCCCGTGGACGGCGCCTTCCCGCTGTCCTCGGGACCTCATGAAGCCGAACATGGATTTCGCCTCCTCCAGGACCAGCCAAGATCCCGGAGGGGCCCGCAATTGCCTCTTCGGGAGGAGGAGGACGACGACGACGAGAACGAGCTGGAGCTTCTGGTTCTGGGTCATCTCCTACCGGAGCCTCGTCGGACGAGCTCGTTTAGTGATGAGGACGTTCTTCAGACCGGCAGCCCTTTGGACTCTACCATCCGCATGAATTTCTACTCCCGGCCCACGAAGCTGACCACAGCTAACTGTGTGAAGGTCACGGCCACGGATAATTTGGCCACTAACGGGATTATCCATGTCGTGGAGAAGGCGTTACCCACAGTGACGTCATCGCTGGTGGACCTCGTCCGGGGAGACAAGCAGTTTTCTTACTTGAAGAGAGGTGAGGGATGTGTTTGTGGGCGCTTCTCTCTCTCTCTCTCTCTCTCTCTCTCTCTCTCTCTCTCTCTCTCTCTCTCTCTCTCTCTCTCTCTCTCTCACCACACACACACACACACACACACACACACATATATACACACGCGCGCGCGCGCACGCACACATGTGCACACACACGCGCACACGCACGCGCACACACATACATACACACGCGCGCGCGCACATTCACACACACATAGACAGACAGACAAACAGATAGATCGATAGACAGACAGATAGATAAATAGATAGATGTCGGAGAGAGAGGTAAACAGACAGACAGACTTACAGACAGATAGCTAGCTAGATAGACAAAAAAACACAGATAGATAGATGGAGAGAGAGAGGTAGACAGACAGACTTATAGACAGATAGCTAGGTAGCTAGCTAGATAGACAAGCAAATAGATAGATAGATGGAGAGAGAGAGAGAGAGAGAGAGAGAGAGAGAGAGAGAGAGAGAGAGAGAAGACAGACAGACAGACAGACTTATAGACAGATAGCTAGATAGCTAACTAGATAGACAAACAGGTAGATAGATGGAGAGGGAGAGGTAGACAGACAGACTTATAGACAGATGCTAGATAGATAGCTAGATAGACAAATAAACAGATCGATAGATAGATGGAGAGAGAGAGACAGACAGACAGACAGACAGACAACTTATAGAGAGACAGCTAGATAGGTAGCTAGCTACATAAAAACACAAAATTCTCACAATCTCTTGCTGCAGCCAGCAGACATGCTATCCAATTTTCCATTTTGAAAAAGAAGCGTTGACACATCGGTGGTCGTGTAGAAGTGAACAATTCCATGATCTTATTTCGTGATAAATTATTCCATGTACCATGCATCTACTAACTGCGGTAACCTGAATCCAAAAGAAACAACCATAACGCCGGCGATGTTTGCACAGTGGTTCTTACTTTCCCTCCTTTCTTGAACACTTGGCTTCTGGTTCTCCCAGCTCTGGCGCGAGTCAATCTAGTGTCCAGCCTTCAGAAGGATGGTCAGTTCACCCTGCTGGCCCCACGGACTCCGCCTTCCAACGGCTGGACCCTGGTCTGCTGAACAGACTGCTGACTGGTGACCCTCAGTGTCTGGACAGTAAGTGGAGGGAATGGGATGGGGGGGGGGGGGGGGGGGTATGTGACCTCCAAGGTCCGTTCAATGGTTTTGTGTTCGTTTGTGTTTTTTTTTTGTGTTACGTTTTTGTTGCTCTCTCTCTCTCTCTCTCTCTCTCTCTCTCTCTCTCTCTCTCTCTCTCTTCCTTCTTTTTTTGTTGTTGCTTCTTTTCTTTGTTGTTGGTGACAATGGTTGCTACAGCTGCTTTTTTTTTCTTCTTTCTTTTTTTTTCTTTTTTTTTGGTGGGGGTGGGGGTGGGGGGGTGGGGGTACAGATGATAGCAGTGGTGAGGGTAGTGTGGAAGTGCTATTATTTTCTTCTTGTTCTTTTATTGTTGTTGTCGCTGCTGCTTCTGCTGCTATTGGTGTAGATGGATATGGTAGGACCGGGAGAGGGTAGCAGGTGTAGTTGTGTGGCGGGATGGGTTGTAACTGACGGGGATGTATTTCTTTTTTCTTTCTTTTTTTTTTTTTGCTGTTCCTGTTGCTGCTGCTTTTATCATTGTTTTGGCATGTGGCGGGGATGGGTAGGAGGGTGGTAATTTCATTGTTGTTTTCTCCTTAATCACGTGTGGATATACGTGTGGCCAGCAGTACGCAGCGGTATGTGCCGCACCAAAGTACACAAAAAACCAGGAAAGAAATGAAGTTAATTCAGGGTCATGCCGACTTATTTTCCAGCGAGCACTCTGACCCCAACTCCTCCTGGTCCCGCACTTTAGTCCCATCCTTCACTCCTTAACACACACACACACACACACACACACACACACACACACCACATTCTCTGTCTTTATTTGTTTAGACTGACAGACAGACAAACTAACAGGTTTCTCGTCGCGCCTTTTCTGCTATCGTACAGTTTCATTCATCCATGGAGCGGTGTTTTGTGCGAAGATTAAACTCTTGCATCTTGAATTTTGTCACAGGGGTTGTCAAAGAGCACGTGCTACCTAACGTCATCTGTACCAACGTCATCCAAGGTCTGGCCAAATCACGTAATCTCCTCAACCGCTTCGTCAACCTCACGCGCACCAAGGACGCCAAACTCTTCGTCAATGACGCGCAAGTCGTGCGCTCTGACGTCATGGGCACGAATGGCGTCATGCACGTCATCGATGACGTCTTGATCCCTGACGATGGTACCGTGTGTCACTAAGTGTTATGTTTTTCGTTTTTGCTCTCATGTTTGTCTGTATGTAAAGTCAGCACCGTCCAGGACAAAGACGGAAACCGCCTCACACACGAAGAAGATATTAAAGGTTGGAGTGAGTATTGCTCTGAACTCGACAACAAACAGGAGAACCAAATATGTTAACAGCGCAGGATTTGTTGAGGATAATCATCCAATACTCCGTGAAGCAGTCAGGGATGTAGTGAAATCGCTGCAATATCGAAAGGTTGCAGCATCGACAACATCCCTAAAGAACTCTTGAAACATTGCGGTAGTGCAGTAATCGATATCCTAACTGCGTTCTGCACATAGGGCAGTGGCCCACGCCATGGTCACAGTCAATAATCATCACCCTTCCCGAGAAAGGAAATCTCCAACGCTGCCAGAACTAACGCGTTATAAGCTTGATTAGCTTTGCAAGCAAAGGAAAATCATTCTGAAAATCATACTGAACATATTGTAACCGTGAGCAGAAACCTTTATTGCTGAGCAACAGGCTGGAACACCGACAGAACCACCCGTACCACCGCGCTGTAACCTCGATCAGCTTTGCCAACAAAGAAATGCTGAAAATCATTCCGAACAGATTGAAACCGTAGGCACATGCCATTACTACTGATGAACAGGCTGGATTCTTCAATGAAAGTACCATCGAACATATTCTTAACTTATGTGCCCTTTGCGAAAAACATAGCCAGCATCAGTGGGAGTTCTAACGTATCTTCAAAGACTTCAAGAAGGCGCTCGACAGAGTCTCGCAGGATGTACTATGGGCCATAATGAAGAAATTTGAGATCGGGCAAACGCTTATCAACACCATCCAGCAATTGTTCTTCCAAGCAACCAGTTTAGTGCTATACAGCGTGTTGTTGGAGAGTGGTTCCATACTTTGGTGTTGTTGTTGTTGTTGTTGTTTTGTTTAGTCTTGTTTTGTTTTCTTTTTTGGTGGAATTCGAGCCACTCTAACCCTAAGGACAGGGTATTGCCACAGTAAGTCGCCAGCTATATAGCCACTCTACCCTAAGGACAGGGATGCAGTATGCCATGCTGACATCCACAGTAAGTCGCCAGCTATATAGCCACTCTACCCTAAGGACAGGGTATTGCCACAGTAAGTCGCCAGCTGTATAGCCACTCTACCCTAAGGACAGGGTATTGCCACAGTAAGTCGCCAGCTGTATAGCCACTCTACCCTAAGGACAGGGTATTGCCACAGTAAGTCGCCAGCTATATAGCCACTCTACCCTAAGGACAGGGTATTCCCACAGTAAGTCGCCAGCTATATAGCCACTCTACCCTAAGGACAGGGTATGCCACAGTAATCGCCAGCTAAAATACCCAAACTCTACCCTAAGGACAGGGTAAGCCACAGTAAGTCGCCAGCTAAAATAGCCACTCTACCCTAAGGACGGGGAAATTTTGCCACAGTAATTCGCCAGCTTTTAAGCCACTCTACCCTAAGGACAGGGTATTGCCACAGTAAGTCGCCAGCTATATAGCCACTCTACCCTAAGGGACAGGAAATTGCCACAGTAAGTCGCCAGCTAAAATAGCCATCTACCCAAGGACAGGGTATTCCCACAGTAAGTCGCCAGCAAAATAGCCACTCTACCCTAAGGACAGGTATTGCCACAGTAAGTCGCCAGCTATAAAAGCCATTTCTACCCTAAGGACAGGTTATTGCCACAGTAAGCGCCACTATATGCCACTCTACCTAAGGACAGGGTAATGCCACAGTAAGTCGCCAGCTTATAGCCACTCTACCCAGGACAGGGTTTTGCCACAGTAAGTTCGCCAGCTAATAGCCACTCTACCCTAAAGGAAAAGGGGTATTGCCACAGTAAGTCCCAGCTATATAGCCATTTAACCCTAAGGACGGGTATTGCCACAGTAAGTCGCCAGCTATATACCACTCTAACCCTAAGACAGGTTTTGCCACAGTAATTTCCGCCAGCTATATAGCCACTCACCTAAGGACAAGGGTATTGCCACAGTAAGTCGCCAGCTTATAGCACTCCCCCTAAGGCCAGTATTGCCACAGTAAGTCGCCACTATTAGCCACCACCTAAGGACAGGTATTGCCACAGTAACGCCAGCTTAATAGCCACTCTACCCTAAGGACAGGGTATTGCCACAGTAAGTCGCCAGCTATATAGCCACTCTACCCTAAGGACAGGTATTGCCACAGTAAGTCCCAGCTATATAGCCACTCTACCCAAGGACAGGGTATTGCCACAGTAAGTCGCCAGCTTATAGCCACCTAACTCCAAGGACAGGGTATTGCCACAGTAAGTCGCCAGCTATATAGCCACTCTACCCTAAGGACAGGGAAATTCCCACAGTAAGTCGCCAGCTTATAGCCACTCTACCCAAAGGACAGGGTATTGCCACAGTAAGTCGCCAGCTATAAGCCACCTACCCTAAGGACAGGGTATTGCCACAGTAATCCCCAGCTTATAGCCACTTACCCTAAGGACAGGTATTGCCACAGTAGCCGCCACTATAAGCCACCTAACCCTAAGGACAGGTATGCCACAGTAAGTCGCCAGCATAAAGCCACTTACCCTAAGGACAGGGTATTGCCAGTAAGGGGCCAGCTATATAGCACTCTACCCTAAGGAAAAGGGGTATTCCCACAGTAAGTCGCCAGCTATATAGCCACTCAAACCCTAAGGACGGGGAAATTGCCACAGTAAGTCGCCAGCTATATAGCCACTCTAAACCCTAAGGACAGGGTATTCCCAAACAGTAAGTCCCAGCTATATAGCCACTCAAACCCTAAGGACAGGGTATTGCCACAGTAAGTCGCCAGCTATATAGCCACTCTACCCTAAGGACGGGGTATTGCCACAGAAAAGCCGCCAGCATATAGCCACTCCTAACCTAAGGACAGGGTATTGCCACAGAAAAGTCGCCAGCTTATACCCTCTACCAAGGACAGGTATTGCCACAGTAAGTCGCCACTTATAGCCACTATTTACCCAAAGGGACAGGTATTGCCAGTAAGTGCGCCAGCTATATAGCCACCTACCTAAGAAGGGGTTTTTCCACAGTAAGTTCGCCAGCTATATAGCCACTCTACCCTAAGGACAGGGTTTTGCCACAGTAAGTCGCCAGCTATATACCACTCTACCCAAGGACAGGGTATTGCCACAGTAAGTCGCCAGCTTATAGCCACTCTACCCTAAGGACAGGGTATTGCCACAGTAAGTCGCCAGCTTATAGCCACTTAACCCAAAGGGGACAGGGTATTGCCACAGTAAGTCGCCAGCTGTTAGCCACTCTACCCTAAGGACGGGTATTGCCACAGTAAGTCGCCAGCTTTACCACTCTACCCTAAGGACAGGGTTTTTGCCACAGTAATCGCCAGCTTATAGCCATCTAACCCTAAAGGACAGGGTTTTGCCACATAAGTGCCAGCTATATAGCCATTTCTACCCTAAGGACAGTATTGCCAACAGTAAGTCGCCAGCTAATAGCCATCTACCCTAAGGACAGGTTTTGCCACAGTAAGTCGCCAGCTATATAGCCACTCTAAACCCAAAGGACAGGGTATTGCCACAGTAAGTCGCCAGCTATATACCCACCTACCCTAAGGACAGGTAATTGCCCCCAGTATCGCCAGCTATATAGCCACTCTCCCAAAAGGAAAAGGTTTTGGGCCAAAGTAAGTCGCCAGCTATATAGCCACTCTACCTTAAGGACAGGTATTGCCACAGTAAGTCGCATTTATATAGCCACTCTACCCTAAAGGACAGGGTATTGCCACAGTAAGCCCGCCAGCTATATAGCCACTCTACCCTAAGGACAGGGTATTGCCACAGTAAGTCCCAGCTATATAGCCATCTCACCCTAAGGACGGGGTATTGCCACATAGTCGCCAGCAAATATACCCACCTACCTAAGGACAGGAAATGCCACAGTAAGTCGCCAGCTATATAGCCACTCTACCCAAGGGAAACAGGTATTGCCACAGTAAGTCGCCAGCTATAAGCCACTCTACCCAAGGGAAACAGGGTATTGCCCATAAGTCGCCAGCTATATAGCCCTACCCAAAGGGGACAGGGAAATTGCCACAGTAATCGCCACAATAGCCACTCTACCCTAAGGACAGGTATTGCCACGTAATCGCCACTTATAGCCACTCTACCTAAGGACAGGTTTGCCACAGTAAGTCCGCCAGCATATACCACTTACCCTAAGGACAGGTATTGCCACAGTAAGTCGCCAGCTAAAATACCACTCTACCCTAAGGACAGGGTTGCCACAGTAAGTCGCCAGCTATATAGCCACTCTACCCTAAGGACAGGGTATTGCCACAGTAAGTCGCCAGCATAATAGCCACTCTACCCTAAGGACAGGGTATTGCCACAGTAAGTCGCCAGCTATATAGCCACTCACCCTAAGGACGGGGTATTGCCACAGTAAGTCGCCAGCTATATAGCCACTCTACCCTAGGACAGGGTATTGCCCACAGTAATTTCGCCAGCTAATAGCCACTCTACCCTAAGGACAGGGTATTGCCACAGTAAGTCGCCAGCTATATAGCCACTCTAACCCTAAGGACAGGGTATTGCCACAGTAAGTCGCCAGCTATATAGCCACTCTACCCTAAGGACAGGGTATTGCCACAGTAAGTCGCCAGCTATATAGCCACTCTACCCTAAGGACAGGGTATTGCCACAGTAAGTCGCCAGCTATATAGCCACTCTACCCTAAGGACAGGGTATTGCCACAGTAAGTCGCCAGCTATATATAGACCACTTTCTACCCTAAGGACAGGGTATTGCCACAGTAAGTCGCCAGCTATATAGCCACTCTACCCTAAGGACAGGGTATTGCCACAGTAAGTCGCCAGCTATATAGCCACTCTACCTAAGGACAGGGTATTGCCACAGTAAGTCGCCAGCTATATAGCCACTCTATCCCTAAGGACAGGGTATTGCCACAGTAAGTCGCCAGCTATAATAGCCACTCTACCCTAAGGACAGGGTATTGCCACAGTAAGTCGCCAGCTATATAGCCACTCTACCCTAAGGACAGGGTATTGCCACAGTAAGTCGCCAGCTATATAGCCACTCTACCCTAAGGACAGGGTATTGCCACAGTAAGTCGCCAGCTATATAGCCACTCTAACCTAAGGACAGGGTATTGCCACAGTAAGTCGCCAGCTATATAGCCACTCTAACCCTAAGGACAGGGTATTGCCACAGTAAGTCGCCAGCTATATAGCCACTCATACCCTAAGGACAGGGTATTGCCACAGTAAGTCGCCAGCTATATAGCCACTCTACCTAAGGACAGGGTATTGCCACAGTAAGTCGCCAGCTATATAGCCACTCTACCCTAAGGACAGGGTATTGCCACAGTAAGTCGCCAGCTATATAGCCACTCTACCTAAGGACAGGGTATTGCCACAGTAAGTCGCCAGCTATATAGCCACTCTACCCTAAGGACAGGGTATTGCCACAGTAAGTCGCCAGCTATATAGCCACTCTACCCTAAGGACAGGGTATTGCCACAGTAAGTCGCCAGCTATATAGCCACTCTACCCTAAGGACAGGGTATTGCCACAGTAAGTCGCCAGCTATATAGCCACTCTACCCTAAGGACAGGGTATTGCCACAGTAAGTCGCCAGCTATATAGCCACTCTACCCTAAGGACAGGGTATTGCCACAGTAAGTCGCCAGCTATACTTATTTCTTTAGTTTGTACTTTTTATGCCTTTGCTCGCCTATCTAAGCAGATGCTCGTACAATATTTTTCGCCGTGGACAATTTTCCTTGTTGCCAATGGTTCTTTAACGCGCTCTGACCATCTTTTCAGTGTGTTGTGTGTGTGTGTGTGTGTGTGTGTGTGTGTGTGTGTGTGTGTGTGTTGTCTGTCTGTCTGTGTCTGTGTTTGTGTGTGACAGACGAAATGACTTCCTACGAAGAGTGGATAGATGTGCGCGAAACATGTCTCCGTCTAACCATCATTGAAGACAGGATAATCAACGGACAGTTGTCTGGACTGTTGCCAGCGCTGGATCTGTTGTCCGTGGCTAAGAAGAACGGTCTGACGGAGTTTGTCCAACTGACGGATGCGGCTGGTATGACGTCAGCCCTGCGGAATGCAAGTGGCGTCACCGTTTTTGTTCCTTCCAATGAAGCCATCCAGGTCTGGTGTGACGTAAATGTCTCTTGTCCGTCTGTCTGGATGCGTGTGTCAGTATGGCAACATATCTGTGCCTTGAACGTTTTGAATTTTGAGAGAGAGAGAGAGAGAGAGAGAGAAGGAGTAGGTTGTTTTCTTTCTCAACCAATTTACATACATCAATAGCTGTTCCCACTGTCGCGCCGTATTGTTTCAGTTTTACGTAAATTAGTGAGTGCGCCATTGCCGAACACACTCTGTTGCTGAATGCAGATAACCTGGCCTGAACATCTTCATCTTCTTCTTCTTCCTCGTTCGCCTCCCGCTAGATGAGCAGCCTGGTGTCCTCGATGAAGGCTGCCGTCCGTCGCAGTTCCTCCAGGGTGCCGTACAGCTTGGCTTCCACTGCTGTCGGTGTTGGCCAGTACTTTCTCCTGGATGCTGCATACGTCGTACAGACTTGAAGGATGTGGTCGGTTGTCACTGGTCCCTCGCCACAAGGGCACTCTCCACTCTGTCCAATGCCAAATTTTGTGTGCATGTGGTGGAGCAGGCGATTGTGTCCAGTCCTCTGGCGGAAGATCTTGGCCCGTTCTCGTCGTCCCAGCAAATGGTATCTGTCTTCTGGGTTATATTTGGGGTGCAGGAGGCGCCATTTTATTCCTTGCTGTGCCTTGATGATTGTCCTAATTTCATCGTATGACACCAGATTGTTAGCCTGCTCTTTCTGTGCACCGTCTTTTGCCAGAATGTCCGCTTTTTCGTTGCCTCTGATACCACAATGTGCTGGTACCCATTGTATCACCACTTTCTCCATTCTGGCACTCAGGGCAACATCTTAGGGGTTAAGCTTTCTGGAAATATTGTCTGAAAATATTCGATTGGGAGGGGTGACGGGGGAAGTGTGGGGGGGGGGGGGGCAGTTTCCAGTCATGCCAAATCCTGTTCCAGTGACAGATCGCCATCATTTCATTTCCGATGCATCACACTTAGTAATGGCCCATGATTGTCTACGTTCTACGCCCAAATTTCCACTCGAGTTTGGTGAATCCAAAATGAAGGAAAGGGAGATCACAATATGAGAACACCAAGAGTGATCAGCCCCATAGTTAGTGGTGTAGAATTTCTGAGAATCCATGTTCAGATGAGGTTTCTGCGTATTATGTATATTATGTACCGAGAAAAGACCCCCCAAAAAGTAAAAGAGCGATAAAAGAAAGAAAAGATCATCTGTCAAAACTCTAATCCTTCAAGACTTTTGCCTTGTTTGCATCGAACGTTTGTTTTATCCATAAACGTGACAAGCCGAAAAAGGGACTGGGTTAACTAAGCCTTCATTGCCTTCGCTGTCTCTTTTATTCATGTGTATTACGTGCAATATATGTGGAGGGCATCGCGATTCACGGAATACTGTACAATTTCTCTCTGACTGGTAGGCACTTGGCGCGCGTTTACCTGTTGTCAGCAAACCCAAGTATCGTCAGGCAAACCACCACCGACAGAAAGGTGAGAAGAGTGGTCTTTCCTAACCTGTGCCGACATACCGTGTGTACATCGCCTCCTCTGTGTCCTCAGGCTCTGCCGGCCGAGGTGGTGAAGAAGCTGAAGTCGGACCCGGACCTGCTGCAGAGTGTGTTGCAGTACCACGTGGTGCCGAAGGAGATGACCTGCCGCCGCATGTACGTCAACCGCCACCTGGATACGCTCACCCCAAGGGCAAGGTCTACGTCAATGAGTACACTTCCGTAAGTCTCGCCTCGTCTCGGCTGTCTTGTAACCTTGGCACTGGTCATTAAGGCACCATTGATGACTACTGGTCATGTCCCTCTGTCTGTGACGGTTCTCTGTAGCCCTCCAAGAGCCAGCGAAGGAAATGTCTGTCTAATTCCTGATGTTTCCATCTACCTCTTCTTCATTCTGCTGGCACCATGCCCTGCGCAATGGTTTTTGCCATGTCAGCTGATCTTGAAACATGTACCTTCTATGTCATCTTTCTCTTCTAAGCAATGCCGTGCAGGTCATCACATTTTCCAATGGCTTCTCTGACTCTGCTATGGACTTAATTTGAAATGCGATCTTTGTAAGAGATCTTTAACATCTTGCTTTAACATTTTATCTCCACGCTTTGGGTTTTTCTTTAAAGTTTTGAAGTGTTCCAGGTTCATGCGCGTTCATAAATACCAAGATAACTGATTAACGCATGAGCTTATTGTCAACATAGCTGAGTTTATTATTTTCTTCTGCTTCGCCTCCCTTGCACTCTCAGTGGATTCATCTATCATGCCACTCATATCAATACAATAAACCTTCTGTTCTGTCTCTCAAATATTTTTAACAAGTCTGTTCAGACCGGCCAAAGATACAGAGGGGAGAAGATTGGTATCTCGCCTCACTGTACCAGTATTTACCTTTGTTAGTAGTCCCTTTTGCGCAGGTAACCAACCTCTTCAGGGAAAGAGATGTTCATTGGTCGGGCTGCCATCTCAGGTGACTACAAGTACCAGCTTTTTACTATCCGTTGAGATCGGTCTACAGCCTGTCAGCAGCCTTTACCCGCGCTCGAGCCACCATGTGTGTGCTTAAAATTCAACAGTGTGGCACTAGCAGCTGTGAAGTGGTGTAGACAAACAGCCAACACCGGTGACAAGAAGCAGACACAGAGCCAAACAGATCAACAGGATGTGGTGGAAGCCTTCATTGTTTGCAACGGAATTCTGATTGGCAGAAGACGAAGATACTGATTCTGCCCAACGTGCATCTCTGGAACAACCTTCACTGTGTCCTCTTGATCTGTATGGTGCAAAAGCATCAACTTTCCTTGAACTTGACTCCAGTAGGACGTCCATGTGCGGGTTTGTGAATTCTACATTGCTCTGCATAGTGTCCTCTATTCTCTTTTAGCTCTGCTCTCCTTCATATCACTCAGCTCTGCTCTTCACAATTGTTGCTGTGCTTTGCAGTTCCCCTTTGGACGTCGGCGGGTGACGACAGTGCAGTGTGCCCCCATCACCACACGTAACGTGCGCTCCTGTAATGGTCTGCTGAACGTCATTGACAGGGTGACTACATTACACACATGCACAAGCGCGCGCACGTGTTTCTTCCCTGTCTGTCTGCCTGCCTGCCTGCCTGTATGTCTGTCTGCTGTCTGTCGGTCCTTCTGTCTGTCAGACTTTCTCTCTCTCTCTTGTATGCCTGTCTGTAGCCGTTTGTCGTCTGTGTGTGTGTGTGTGTGTGTGTGTGTGTGTGTGTGTGTGTGTGTGTGTGTGTGTAAAAACGAAACAAATAGCCATACGGACAGAGTTTATTTAACAATGACCTGTCCCTGACCATTTTTTCCCCTCCCTCCCTGCCATGTCCCAGGTGTTGCTGCCTTCCTCCGGGAACGTGGTCGACGTGCTGGCCGTGGACTCGGCCTACACTACCCTGGTCCGCCTGATGAAGATGGCGGGACTGGCAGACTCTCTGCAAGAGGAGGGTCCCCTCACGGTCTTCGCTCCCACTAATGAGGTGAGTTTCTTTCCGCAGGCGGGTTGACTGGCTGGCTGGCTGGCTAGCCAGCTAGCTATCTAACTTGGTTGCTGGCTGGCTGTCTGTCTCTCTCTCTTGTCTCTGTCTGTCTGTCTGTCTGTCCTTCGGTGCATCCGTATTTTTACATTCCCATTAGATATGATCATTTTGATCTGAGAGATGATTAGCAAAGTGGAACGTAAACGCCAGGTATTCTGATTTTCTTATAGTAAAACATGTTATAGGCCAGAAAGAATGGGATGTCAACCAGTGCGGTGCTACTGAAACTATGTCCATGGAAGGCAACAACAGGACAGCTGAGGGAGACGCCGAGGAATATAAACTCAGAGCAACCGAGAGGATGCAGACGAATTTGTGTCTTCTTACAACAAACCGAATTGATTGGGAGGTGGACTGGGCACTGGAAAAAGATTGTGTGAGCTTTAAAAAAAAAAGAAGAAGACACCGGTATACTGAACCATGCTATCGACAATGGACGCAAGGACACTCCGTTTCTGTGGGAAGAAGTGGAAAAAGATTCGCACTCTTTACCAAAAAAAAAGATGCCTCTTGGGTGGACAGTGTGACTCAAAACTGTTGAAGCATGGCAGGAGAGAAGTCAACAGATCGCCGACAACTATGTATCAGAGAAAATGGGAAACAAAACAGCGCGCGAAGGAATGGACACCATCCCTAACAACACCGTTGCCCCAGAAAGGAATCCTGTGACTGTAAAAACTACTGTGCAATCCTCGAGTGTTGCTGGGTGACCATTTGAACAGACATAAAGGAAAGGCAGAAGAACCCTTTGCGGAAGTCCAGGCAGAGGTCAGGCCGAAAGAAGCTTATCTGAATCAGTCTTCATTATCTGACTGCTGATAGAGAAACTCCGTGAACACGAATTGGTCTCCATAGCTTCATGGACGTCAAAAAAAGCATTGACCGTGTCTGATATGAAAGTTTGTGGCAGGACGTGAAGAACTGTTGCTTCGACAACAACCACACCCAGGTCATAGTAATATTCTACACGAAAAAGCAAACGACACCGTTCTTCTTAATAACAACCTTTAAAACTTCTTGACAACCATGAGAATGCGTCAAGGATGGTCCCCTCTCCCACTCTGTTCAACATGTACCTGGAGAAAGAACACAGGAAACGCTTCCAGACATTGCAGCCTCCATTTACGTGTTTGCAACCTGCGTTTTGCTGAGGACATCGACCTGTTGAGAGAGAGTGAAATAGAACTCAATGAACTCACTACAAGCCTGAAAAAAATCATCAAGTACATACAGAATGGAAACCGATGCAGGGAAAAACAAAGCCTTGATCAACGGCAGCAGACAGCATTCAACAGTCATTATCACGTTGAAGATACAGACACTGAAAGGAGCGGGTCACTTCAAGAATTGTGTACCCATGCTGAGCAAGGATAGCAACTCAACAAAGGAATCAAAAACGACGAGCTTAGTCAGGCTCTATCTGCCTTGACCAAACTCAGTTATGTTGGCTACCCAGTGACGATAACAGCATGCCACTAATGAAATCCAGTCTTTCTCTACACTGACAAAAAAAAAATCTGTAGCGAAAAAAAAAAAGATCAGGTGTCCGAAAGTGAAAGTTGAAGACCGATTCCCAGAATCTCCTACAAGAAACTCAGACATACTGCTGCGTCAGGCAGCAAGCCAGCAAATGCCCAGGCAAGCAAAAACCTCTCTTCGTAGTCATCAAATACTGCAATCATTCCAGGTAGCGCGCCATGAGTCCCTGCCTAAGACCGTTCTACAGTTGTACAGTGGAGAAAGGTGAGGGGTGGACGTCCCAGAGGCAGACTGAAGAAGTCCTGGATGGACAACATGAAGAACTGGTTAATACACCTCTGCCCTGTTGCCCCTGACTAAGGACAGAAGGCGGCGGAGACCCCTGACTAGCCATGCTTCCGTCATGACACCCACACGACCTACTGTCATGGGGAAACGCAAAACAAAACAGTGGAATTCAGTGTTGTGATAGTGTCATTGACCTTTTACTGCTAGAATCGCGTCTGATTACTCTGCTGTACGTACTTCTCCAAAACTGCTATGATTTGCCTTCAGGCAGCAAAGTTAGACAGCCACAGCTGGGACGTGAACAAATGAAAGGGCAAGAACACGGAAGAAAGATGTAGGATGGAAACAGCAGAGGCTGAACTCAGTTTCGATTCAAGCTGCTCCGTATCATTATCAGCGCATGAAATGTGTCACTTTCTTGGAATTAAAGTATGTTCCGGTAAATTATCTTGGGATAGTTCACATGATATTTCATATGCTTAACGACAGAAAAACAATCAAATACCAGAATGTTGTATACGTTCATGATAACAAGAACAAAAAATCCAGATTTAAACGTACTAGTCGCCAACAATACAAGGTCAGGCCTTTAAGACGATTCTGCTGCTGGGTTTTTTTTTCTTTTTTTTTTCTTTGTTTGCTTGTTTTGTCATGAGACTACGAACTTCGATATTATTTTACTTAACTTAAACGTCCAACAGGAATTTAAGCATATTCTTTTAATATTACTTTGTTAGTTTGTGAATTTTTGCTCATAACATATTATTTGTTGCGAATTTGTTAGTGTTCGCAAATAATGTGCATTATCTTTTATCCGTTTGCTCTCCAATCCATTACGCGATTTTTTTTTTTTTTTTTAATGCACGAAGCCACAAATGTTGAAATGGCACGTTGGGCTTGTAGACGCATTTTGTTTTTCGTAACAACACATTATTACAAACATATGTAAAATGAACAACCTGCTCCGTCCTCTTACAGGCCTTCAATGAGCTTGGCAAGGAGACACTGAAGGAACTGGAAGGAGATCGAGAACGACTGGCCTCCATTCTGAAAATGCACATATCCAAAGGTCAGTCTGGATCACATCTCTGATAGGTTGGTTGGATGATAAGCCGGTGTGTGTGTGTTGTGTTGTGTTGTGTTGTGTTGTGTTGTGTTGTGTGGTGTTGTGTGGTGTGTGTGTGTGTTGCGTTGTGATGTGATGTGATGTGATGCGCGCGCGCGCGCGCGCGTGTGTGTGTGTGTGTGTGTGTGTGTGTGTGTGTGTGTTGTGTGTGTGTGTGTGTGTGTGTGTGTGTGTGTCTGTGTGTGTGTGTGTGTGGCGCGTGTTGCGTTGTGATGTGATGTGATGTGATGTGTGTGTGTTGTGTGTGTGTGTTGTGTGTGTGTGTGTGTGTGTGCGCCTACTTGGCTATTTAGCTGGTTGTTTGATTGGTCTATTGGCCGGTTGGTTGGTTGCTTTCCATATGACCAACGACCACGAACTGTACAGTCTGTCAATGTCTCGGTGTTTTGTTGTTGTTCTTGTTGTTTTCTCACAAGGATTTCAAATTACGACAGGTTTTCTTTTTTTTTTTCGTAAGATAGTTCTTTATTCAACCTGACCTTAACATGGTTGGCGACGATATTTATTTTAGATCAGCCTTTTCATTGATAACTTGCCTTACTTTCGAACTGGAACCTTGCCTTTTTTCACACAATTTTGTTCTTGACCTACTTGCAGCTCTGATTTGGTCGTGGTCTGGACTGCAAACGGCATGAACTGATTCGCTGAGCACAGTATAACGTCTCTCCACCGGTGCACCTTTGGCGCGGCCTTCACCTGTTGCGTTTTTGCTTTGCAGGTCATCTATGCTGCTCGGGTATCCTCAATAGCGACTGGTGGCACGTGCAGAGCATCAGCACGCTCAATGGCCACGCACTCTATCTATCACGTGACCGTAGAGGCCGACCTCTTGTCAGCGACGCTGTGATTGGCTCGTGCGACAACACGGCAACGAATGGCGTTGTGCATGGCATCAATTCAGTGCTGCTGCCACGGCGGAGGAATCCTTGGCGCATGTTTCCATAGAGATTCAACAGACTAGATTTTCCTTTATTTATTGTTGTTGTTGTTGTTTTTAAACGATAAAAAGAAGTGGTAGGCTTTGGTTCTGATTAGCATTGGAAGAACATCGATTGTTCTCCGCGCAAACAGAACAAAATAGAAATTACAACGCTAAATATTAAGAAACTCTCTCTCTCTCTCTCTCTCTCTCTCTCTCTCTCCTCTCTTCTCTCTCTCTCTCCTTCCTCTCTCTCTCTCTCTTCATGTTTCATATATCATATGTTGCTGAATATGTGTCCTGTGCAGGTAGGCATAAGCACCATAGGCCCCCACCCCACCCCCTGTGGAGATACCCGGGCACTTTCAGTACAAACTGTTAACCCACTTTTTGGACATTCTGTGCAAGCAATTTCCTCATTTCGGTCACACTCTTCGACTGCCTTTTCTAATTTTCTTTAACCCCCCCCCCTTTATTGTAGTCCACTATTCGTCTGCCTTTCTGGACCATGTACCTGTCATTGTTCTTCAGTCTGTACACTTTTTTCCTTCCCCTGTCGGGATGCCGGGGATGTTTCAGGATAAGTTATATCCCCATTTTCTGTTCTAGTAATCTCATCTTTAACTCCACTTTTGTTTGTCTCTCTCTCTCTCTCTGTCTTTACCGTGGTCGACCGGTTTTATTTCAGAATTTGTCTCCCGTTCACTCACGACAGTTTTGTTTTCTGAATTTAAGTACCGTTCACCGACCTTTGTTCTAGAAAAGTTTCTTTTAACAGTTTTTCGTCTTGTTATTACTTACAACATGCTAATTTTCATGTTTAAGTCTGGCCACTGCGTACTGAGAGTTTAACCAGGGGTGCGGGCAGTTACTGTCCATTCTGGAGTGCTATTTGCTGACGCGGCTTTTAATGCCTTTGTAGTCGCATTACAGTATTTTCAAGTTTGAGCTTTTGAAAAAATACATCCTATACTTAAAAAAAGAATAAGAGGAATGGCTTGTGCGCTCAGCATGGCTAACTTTATCTGCTTTCAGAATATCAGTGTCAATATCAAGATGTGAACTATTACGAAGTGATTGTGTGTATGGATACCTGTGTGTAGGTCTTTTTTGGGGTGGGGTGGTGGTGGGGATGTTTGTTGGGTTTATTTTTGTCGTTGTTGTTGTTGTTTTAGTTTATGTTTTGACAGGAATGGTTTGTTTTCTTTCCACCTAAAGACGGCACCGAAAGAGTCATGTGTAATCGCCTGGGCCATAACGGAACAAAAACTTAATTCAGCATTGGGTTTGAAATCTAATTTTGTTCAGCTGCTTCCATCTAGGCACAGTAATGTTGAAGTAGATTTCCATCTCTCTCTCTCTCTCTCTCTCTCTCTCTCTCTCTCTCTCTCTCTCTCTCTCTCTCTCTCTTGTTCGTACACACGACCTCAGTCACACCTTTATGACCATTAAACCTACTATTCGCTTCTCTCGATCCGATTCTTGAATAATTTGTACATTTTTTCCCCACACGAATTATTCATCACTCTTAATATCATGATCGGCAAAGGTCTGGTGTACTGAAATGTCATATGCTTAAAACACCTGGTATTGCTGGTACTGATATTCTGAGCTGGTACTGATTTTCTGAGTGAACCTGGTGCTTATCTTGGAAGGCAGGCCTAGAATCAGTAATGAAATGTAGTGCCACCTATTAGTGTCGGGTTTTCTAAGTGGACAGATTTTTTTTCGTATATTTAACTATTTCCTATAGAATATAGCTGTTCTCTACAAAACTTGACTATTTTCTTATCATTTTTGCCATTTTCTGCACTTTCAAAACATTGTATACGATCTACAAGCATTTTGTGATGAAAAAAAAAATCAGCCACAGTAAGCAGCGGTTCGCTTCTTTCATTCACAGCACTCTAATTCAAGCAGCATTTAAGTTTCCTCTATGATCGCACGCAGTTAAACAGACAGCACCGCTATCCTCTATCCTCCCCCCACCCCCTCTCTTGCTTTATGAAACCCGCCCCCCTTCCCCCCCCCACTCACCCCTAAAATCATTTATAGTCATGGTCGTTTGATGTATTTGATTGCTTTTTGCAGTACGGATATAGATCTGTCGTTAGCCCAAAATACTAGTGCCCCGGCGCGTTTTAAGGGTCAGGTGTGTGTGTTTCTCGGAGGAAGGGGGGAGAGGGGGAAGCAGGCGGGAGGGAGTAGGGGGTAAATTTCTTCTTCTTCGTCGTTCGCTCAGACAGGAACCCCGATGCACTGACGAAGGCTGCCGTCCGGTGGAGGCCAGGCCAGCAGGCCAGGTCTCTGCTCTCAGGTTATGGTGTGTTGGACAGTCCTGACCCTGTTCTTTTTTCAGTACATTTTTGCTTCCAAAATCAAAGCTGTATCCTCTTGGCCTCTGCAAAACCTTTTTATGCGTGTGTGTATTGGCGATGCTTAGTTGTAATACATATAGCTCGCTTCGGAGTCTAAAGGCCTTGTTACACGAGCCTTTCTGTCGGATGGAGGAGAACTACGGTCCTGATCATCGGGCATGAAGATGGTGTGTCACTGCAGGCATCACATTTGAACGCGAAAAGAGAATCCTCTCCCGCCTGTCTGTTCTGAACACAGAATGTCATATCCTAAATGTAGGGGTCTTGTCTTCTTGCCAATGAAATACTGAAAAACAAACAAACAAACAAACAAAAAGGCAGCCCCCAGTAAGCCTGAAAATAATGACCAAAATAACTTGCTGGAAGCCGGAAGGGAAGCTCCAACAAAGCCTGAATTTGTCGAGGCATTTTGTGGACGATGAGCGGGAAAAGACAAACAGCTATCTCATCTTCCTTTCTCTCTAAGTGACATTACTCCCAAACTGTTTTCGTGCCGGCTCAACTTCACACAACCACATTCAGGTTCGTTGTTTCGGCAGCTTCTGTGCCGACATTCCAGAAGAAAGAATCAATATTGGATCGTCATGATGCAGTCAACCAGAGAAGACGCTGCACTGCTGCCGAGTCACTTCGATGGTGTTTACTGGTGCCTGCTCTCCTCCAACATATGCAGAACATTTCCTACTAAGCCTCCAACTGACGACAATCAATAAGTCGTCACCGCGGAGCCACCGTAAGTAAGAGTCGCCATCCGAGAGGGCGACACTGCGTCCATCCAACAACATTCCGCATGATACTTGCCGACTACAAAGATCTTAACACGAAATCACCAGGGGCGTGGATGTGAAGATGTATCGGAACGGACGTCACCACCAAAAATGGGAGAATGCCAGTGTCTCCAAATTCTGACTGAGAGCAGTTCTTCCACTTTCCAAACCGACTGGCCAGTAAAGTCCAAGCAAGAGTTTCAGTCTATCATCAGTCTGTCGAAATCGTGTGCGAGACGGTGTGTGCCACACAGACGCGTCGACCCGCATGCCGTTTGTGGTCCTGTTCCACTACGTTGATGGCAACAGCTAGTGTGACATCGCCTTAATTATACTTGATGTAGTCTATGATTCTTACGCAGCCTGTCAGTGTGTATACCTACATACCATTCATTACTGGATCTGAACAATGTTGCCATTTATGACCGTAGTTGTCCTCATTACTCTTTGGATTAAATGTGGATTAAATTAATTGCTGTGCCCTTCTCTTTTGAAAATGTTGTTTGGACAAATTTGAGCAGACACCTGCGTGCGAGTGTATGTTTTGCGCACTTGAACACCTGAATACGCACACGCATACGGCCAGACTGATGCTCACAAAGGTTCGCTTACGCTTTTTTTTTTTTTTATAGAAACAACCAACGATACCAGGCCTCTTCAGGGCTGAAAAAGGTTATAAACACACACACACACACACGCGCGCGCGCGCGCGCGCGCGAGCGTTTTAAAATTTTACGGTCACAAAAATTTTATTTATGTACACCAAAATGCATCTGATTCGTTACGTAGGTAACCATTAGACTCACATTTAAATTGAAAAAGGTGACCAAACATGGAATACAACCGATAATCAAACATCAAAATCAAACT
>CM031606.1:52093829-52096329 GCA_018398815.1 Conus ventricosus
CGCACGATACTTCAATGGTCTGAGTAACGCGATAATAATCTGAACGTGTAACCTAAAAGTATGATAACCAATGCAACCCGTGCAATACAAAACAGTGCAGTACAAAACAGAACACAAGTGAACACAACAATGCACCGGAGAATAAACTCAGCAGCAGAAGAAGAAGAAGAAAATACTAAAGCTCTACCTACACGATGCGCCGCTGCAGAAAGTTGACGTTGTCGTCCAGGCGTTCTTTAGCCACTCGTATGCGGTCGTGAAAAGCCTGACGCGCTGCGTCCTTCAGGGAAAACATGTTGCCTGCGTGCCGCTTGTAATCCTCCTGTGAAATAAAGAATGACGATAGTGATGGTGATCAAGGTGATGACGTTGACAATGAGGATGTCGCAACAAAAGATCTTGCGCGTAGTCGGCGGGTAGTGATGGTATTCATTTCGCATAACGTTTGACAAAGAGGTTGCAACGGAAACTTAAGCGGACTACAACCAGATCGTCATAATCGCGTCTCATTTCCAGATGCTCCGTTTGCAAAGGTGGATCAGTGGGCAAGGGAGGTAAGGAGTTCCAAAGCATCACTACCACCATTCTGTCTCTTCCCTTTCCCGATTCTGCTGAATAACACACATCTCAATGCACTCACACCCCCCCCAAAAGCGCTTTCTTAAAATGAAGAAATAAAGAAGAAGAAAAAAAAAAGGGGGGGGGGGGGGGGGGGGGAGTTACGGGGAAAAAACAGCTTGATGGTGAAACGTTCTTCAGTCGTTCTTCCCTGAAAAAAAAAAAAAAAAAAAAGATACTGTGCTGCACAGTAGTTTGCGCCCTTGCCCGTAATACTCTAATATCAAATCCATTTATGCTGAGGCTACCTGTCTAACACACACTGCCAGGCGGGCTTGTTGTGGTAATGAATCGATGCCCTGAACTTGCAAATTCTATTAAATCAATGCGTATCAATTCAAGTCACGTCAAATCACATTGTTTATAGCTCTGCTGACCACGGAGGTCAAAACAGGGATATAAGCAAGATAAAAACGGAACTATGTCCAATAAAAACAATATACCTGGATTTTCAGAAAATTTTCTACTCTGTTTGACCCTAACAAGTTCTTAAGACTGCAACTAAGACAGACAGGCAATAAGATAATAGAACAGACAGGCAAGAAGATACTAACGATTGAACAGACAGGCAAAAAGACAAGAATCAATATACAGACAGGCAAGAAGACAATAACGACTGAATAGAAAGACAACAACTCCATCATAAATGAACAGAGAGGCATGAAGACAATAATGATAGTACAAACAGACAGAAAGACACTAATGATTTAAAATACAGGAAAGAAGACAATAAGAATTCAACAGACAGGCAGGACAACAATGATAATTCAGTAAACAGACAAGAAGACAACAATGCTAAAGAGACAGGCGTGAAGACAATAATGATAGTACAAACAGACAGGAAGACACCAATGATTTAAAATACAGGAAAGAAGACAATAAGGATTCAACAGACAGGCAGGACAACAATAATAATTCAATAAACAGACAAAAAGACAATAATGACTAAAGAGACAGACATGACGACAATAATGATTCAACAGACAGGCAAGAAGACAACAATTATTGAATAGACAGGCAAGAATACAACAATGATTCAACAGACAGGCAAGAAGACAACAATGATTCAACAGACAGGCAAGAAGACAACAATTATTGAATAGACAGGCAAGAATACAACAATGATTCAACAGACAGGCAAGAAGACAACAATGATTCAACAGACAGGCAAGAAGACAACAATGATTCAACAGACAGGCAAGAAGACAACAATGATTCAACAGACAGGCAAAAATAAACAACGATGATTGAACCGACAGGCAAGAAGACAATGATTCAACAGACAGGCAGAAAGACGATAGTCATTCAGCTGACAGGCCAGAAGACAACAATGATTGAACAGACAGGCAAGAAGACAACAGTGATTCAACAGACAGACATGAAGACAATAATGATTGAAAAGATCAGAAAACATCTGATGACTGAAAAAGGACAAGCCGTAACATTAAATCTGAAGACAACACCACAATCAGAGATTTTACACAGACACACAAATAGCACGATGAAAGAATTAAACAAATATTAAATCTGAAGACAAGTACGTATCAGAGATTTTACACAGACACACAAATATCACGATGAAAAATGTAAACAAATACTAAATCTGAAGACAAATACATAATCACAGATTTCACACAGACACAAAAATATCACGATGAAAAATGTAAACAAATATTACATCTGAAGACAAGTACACAATCTGAGATTTTATACATACACACAAATATCACTATGAAAGAATTAAACATATTAAATCTGAAAATAAGTCCACAATCACAGTTTTTACACAGACATACAAATACCACTTAGAAAGACATAGATAAACCTGAAATCAGCAGAAAAGTCCACGTTCAGAAATTTCATCATTAAGAAAGAATTAAGC
>CM031606.1:52101329-52113829 GCA_018398815.1 Conus ventricosus
TCATGTGTGTGTGTGTGTGTGTGTGTGTGTGTGTGTGTGTGTGTGTGTGTGTGTGTGTGTGTGTGTGTGTGTGTGTGTGCATGTGTGTGAGTGTATGTGCCTGTGTTGCACACGCACACTGACCTCTCTCTTAGGCAGCGGTTTGACAGTGACGTTATCCAGGGTCATGATCTTGGTGCCGGTCCTCAGGACTTCACCCTGGTAGTTGGGCTCTCTGTCTATTGGGTTGCTCTGGAAACACACACACACACACACACACACACGCGCGCACGCACGCACGCACGCACGCACGCACGCACGCCACACACCCCCAACACACACACGAACACACACGACATCGTCAATCACAACAGTATTTGACCTCTCTCTCTCTCTCTCTCTCTCTCTCTCTCTCCTTCTCTCTCTCTCTCTCTCTCTTCTCTCTCTCTCTCTCTCTCTCACGTGGCAAGCCCGGGAAGAGGTTGTTGCTGAGGTCCCCCTGATGTCCCGGCCTCTGACACTATCCCTTCATCTGTGGCTGTTCTCTGTGACTCTCCTACAGCTGGCATCCTACAGCTGGCAAAGGACGTTCTTCAACGTAAACACTGCTATGACATGACATCTTAGATGAGGCAGGAGACAGCAAACAGTGAATGACAAACAAGAAAGGTAACTTTCGCTCCCACAATGGAATAGTTAGAAATGGGCCTGTAATTATTTCATCGTCGGTTGTCGAATAAAGTTACCCCAAGCTGGTATGGCAAAACGTGTATGAATAAAAATGGCTAGTTTTCCCGCCTTCTCAGTGCATGGTCATGAGCAATGTCAGTGTACTGCTGGGCCAACCCTATCCAACCACTCTCCGCCTCTTGTCCTCTCCTTGGATGGTTATCCTCGCTTTCCTGTCACTTTTGTGGGGGTTTAAAAGATTAAAACTGACAGGGCGACTGGAGGGAAGGGGGAACAGGCTGAAGAAGAGAGGGGGAAGTGGGCGGGGGGGGGGGGCGGCGGGGGGGGGGGGGGGGGAGTGCCCGGCCTCTGTTTCGTCGTTGTGTTTCAGTTTCATTCCTGTATTTCTCAGCTCAATTTTTTTCGATGCAAAAAGGCTACTTAGACATCGGCGATAGATGTAAAAAAAAATTCTTTTCCGATTATGAATCTCTTTGTTTTCTTCTTGTTTTGGAACACCATATGTAATCGTGCTAAAAAAAAAAAAATTTTTAAAGCATCACGCCACTCAGCTCTGACATGATACATTGTGAAAAGTCCTATGACTGGCAGACCTCTGCATCATTGCCGTGAATCCTGCGCGCTGAAGGGATGACGCATTGTGATCACCTTCTACCTTCCCTCACTTCTTCTGCAGCATCAGGTTTTAACGTCCATACCCACCCCGGGTGATACGGCAGTTGGAGATAATCACTCCAGGACAACGGATGGAGTGGGTCCACCTGACTCTACTCGAACACCACCCAACGACAACACGTAATAGCGCCAGCACGCGCAACCGCTAAAGAGGCTTGATGCTCTGTCAAATACCCAGATCAATATTGCTCAAATCTGTCCGCAATGTTGAAAACAAAATGGTATATCAAAATCGTTATTTATCTCAGCGCCGCCAGATGTAACCAGCAATGACAATTACTTCATTTCGACCTGGTTTATGCATCTCCCAACACACAGGCGCATGCATAAAACAAGGTGAAAGTAAAGGATAAAAATCATGACACACAGTATGTCTTCCGTGTTGGCAAACACATCTAACCTACTATTGTCCTACCTGCTCCTGTCCCAACCGGTATTCACGTGAATGCAGATTTGTACATTGTAAACCTGTCTTCACCTGTTTTCTTTTACACAGATTATTTCTTTAAGCTGAGAATTATACGGACAGTGCCCCTCGTTAAGGGCATAACACACGTTTGCTGGCAACGGTTTCCGCAATATTGGTGCAACAATGTTGATCCCTCCCACGTCTGCATACCGCTTTAAGAACAGCGAGAGTGGCCATTTGTATCTTAGGCACCGGGAATAAAACTCCAAACTATAATGTGAGGGCCATAGCCTTACTCCATCAGCTGTTTTGGCCTCGGTTACGTTGAATCATTTTATTTTTAGATTACTGTCATGTCCCAACCTAGAAAGGGGGCTAAGACCTTACACACCAGCCTGGCTGTGTGGCATTGTTAATAATGCAGTGTGTGTGTGTGTGTGTGTGTGTGTGTGTGTGTGTGTGTGTGTGTGTGTGTGTGTGTGTGTGTGTGTGTGTTCAATAAAGCATTATCAATGGGGAAAAAAACGCCGCAATAAGGATCATCATCGTTATCATTATCCTCATTGTCACCATTATCATCATAATAATCATCATTATCATCATCATAATCATTATCATCATCACCAGTATCGTAATTAACGCGGCGACGTTATCCTCATCCTCATCCTCATCATCATCACCAGTATCGTAATTAGCACAACGACGTTGGCGATGATAACGACAAAACATCATCATCATTATCATCATCGCTATTATCTTATCATCATTCTTATTATTATCAGCAGTGCAGCGACGATGAAGAAGCTAACAGCAAAATATCATCTTCAGTACCCCACTACCACCACCAGCATTCATACCGCTTTTTGACCAAGAGAAAGTAACTCCTCTTGTTCATCAAATCTCGTATGAGTAGAAGAAGACAGGGAGAAATTATATGTACATTTCATCGGCTGGGTTTTTTTTTTTTTTTTTTTTTTTTTTTTTTTTTTTCCTTTTTTTTCCAATTAGAAACTAAAAACATGTAAAGCGAGAAATCTAAATAGCATACAGCTCACAAATTTCACCTTCCATCTGTAGGCCTACCTGCCGTTGCATGATGATCTACAAGCCTGGCACAGGAACGTTCACAAGCCATGCCAACCCCTCCCAATCTGCCAGACGCTGATAACATTATACCTTCCTCTGACATACAACGCTCACCGACAGCTGTTCACACAGCTCACCGGGGATAGGCGGTGTGACCTGTGGTTACCCTACCCTTGAAGTTGGGTCTACAGGAGTAAAAAAATATTGTGCAAGGTGTTGAGGTAATATTTGTCATCTGGGAGGGGGAAAAGGGGGGATTTGAGAACACAAATCAGACAGATCTGTGAATCAGACAGATAAATATTGTCTTATTAATCGTTGTGATTGTTGTTATTGTATTTGTTCATCAGAGAGGATCAGCATCGTCTTACTTGTTGTGGCTGTTGTTATTGTTTGTGTTCATCAGAATGGATCAGCATCGTCTTATTTGTTGTGACTGTTGTTATTGTTCTTGTTGTTGTGTTGGCGGTGGTGGTCGTGCTGGTGCTTGAGCTGTTGTTATCGTCGATGTTAATGTTGTTGTTTCTCTTCTCCCATTTCCTCTTCTTCGTGACCCTTCGCCAGCTTAACGGTCACTTGTATCGTTATGACAGAAGGCAAATGACTGCATGTTACAGTTATACAACAAAATGTAAAATGATCTGAATATCTAAAGATACTGTTTTGATAATGATAATAACGATGATGATTATCATCATTATCATTATTATCAAAACTATTATTATCATTTTTACCATTACTGTTGTTTTTGTTGTTATTTTCATCGCCATCATCATCATTTTTCTTTTCCTTCTCTTCTTCTTCTTCCTCTTCCTCTTCTTCTCAGTAGTAGTAGCAACGGTGGTAGTAGTAGTATCATTATTGTCAGCAGCAGCAGCAGCAGCAGCAGCAGCAGCAGCAGCAACAGCAACAGCAGCAGCATCATATCCATTATCAGCAGCAGCAGCATTATCATTATTATTATCATTACTTTTATTATGGTCGTTGTTACTGTTGTTATCGTTGTATCCCAAAAAACTATTGAAACAATATATCTCAGCTACATGTTCCGTATAATGACTCCATATTGTTTGTCAGGATTTAACACAATTGGTCCATGACTTTTTCTTTCTCACACAAGACATTAGTATAACTCAGATCCCAGCATAATAATAAGCAGCACTATGAAGTAAATCACTTTTTTTTTTAATGTACGCAACGTTTCATGTCTTGTAAACATACATTTACATGTGTACACCACACACACACACACACACACACACACACACACACACACACACACACACACACACACACATGGCTGGTACATGGACAGGTGAGGGGATAGGCAGACGGTAAGAGAGAGAGAAACAGACAGACAGACAGACAGAGAGACGGAGACAGAGAGACAGAGAGAGATAGACGTAGACAGACAAATAGACAGACAGACACAGTGTGACAAAAGACAGGCAGACAGACAGACAAAGATAGAGAGAGACACAGAAAGAGAAAAAGAGACAGAGAGAGATGGTGAGACTGAGAGAGACAAAGAGACAGAGACAGTCAAAGAGACAAAGAGAGAGGAAAGACTCGTCACAATTCATCCTGTCTACATTTTCCCTCCAGAAAAGTAATCCAACCAGGCTGTTTGTATTTTAATGTTGTTATTGTTTTCAGTAAATAACGCAAAGCAGCTAATCGTCATTTTTCTTAAAAATTACACCAGAGACAAAACTCAGCAGGGAGGATGTCCTAGTCCACTACACCGGTAAACTGATATCAGCGCTACTTTTGATCAATAGCCATCTGATCCTTCTTATTTATCGGCAAATCCATCCACCTGTATTAACTTATATCCCGCAGGCTTTCTCCGACCCACCCACCCCTCGCCCCTTCTCACAGACACATACACACGCACGCAAGCACGCAAACGCACGTGCGCACGCACGCGCACGCGCGCGCGCGCGCGCACACACACCACACACACACACACACACACACACACACACACACACACACACACACACACACATGTATGCATTCAAAACCCCACAATATGGACTGGAGTTTTCAAATGCGATTTTAACCGTGTTATCATTTATGGGAAGATACCAGATTAAATGCAATTTAAAGACTTAAACTTTCATTGAAGCAAAATTGGAAAGCTCTCCTATGAGTTGTTGGATTTTCCCCCTGACCTTTTACAAGTACGATTTTTCTTAAGAAATGCACTTGTGAAGCATTGATTTTTATAGGCATATCATCTATTTTTGAGATCTAGAATATTTTTTTCCGATGTTCTGACAATAAATCAGAATAAAATGTATTTGAAACAAAGTGAGTTCATCATTTTAAAAAAATCTTTTTTAAAAACCTTCTTGTCAGGTTTTGCAGGAATTCGTGAACATATTTTCTCCATAATGCAAGATTGAAGAATGCATGAAAGAAAAGGGCATGTGAATAAATAAAAGGGGGGAGGAACGAAAGAGAAAATAAAAGAAATGGAAGAGAAAAAAAGAAAGGGAAAAAAAAAAGGAAAAGCACGAAAAGAATGAGAGAAAAAAAAAAGGAAATTTACCAACGTGCTGGAGAAGTCTTACTCACGTGGAGGGAGAGAACTTGAAGGTAAGAGAGACTACTCAGCACTTTGAGGGTGGTGTCGAAACCAGCTATCCGGTTGTTGGCTGCATTCAACACCCGTAACTGGTTACAGCTCATCACTGGCAATATGTCTTTCTGGAAATCACGGAAAATGACGAGAAGAATTATGATTACCAGAAAAGAAAAGAAAAGACACTGGCATGTTAAAAAAAAAAAAAGCAAGCGTTAATGAATAACAAACGGGAATTTTTAGTTGAATTCTTTTTTCGTTGCTGCTGTAATCATTGTTACTTAAAATAGTCTTCACAAAATCAATAAAAGCGTCAGTTTAGCTGAGGCACGGGCGCGCGAGCGCGTGCACACGCATGCTGAGACAGACTAACTGAAACCAATTACTGTCAGATTAACATATAGGTTGCGTGACATTTAAAAAAGATAAAATGAAATTGTCATTGTAATTCCCCGAAGCACTAGGTACTTCAAGGAATCTTTCATATCGGTAACATTTTCCTCATCCATTACTATGAATGAAAATTTTCTAAATTAACTTTATGAGTCAAATAAAAGACCAGAACGGTATTGCTACTGACCAGTTCATTACGATGAGCGTACAATTCCTCCAGTCTGGGTAATGACGTCAGACCATCTAGAGAATGGAGCTGAAATACAAGGGTAGGCGTTTTCTTTCAAACGACTATGGCGTCAAGCAGCAAAAAAATTATCAAAACATGCACATCAGTAAGTGGATAATGCCACATGCATGTACGTACATACATATGCGTATCACACGCGTGCACACACACACACACACACACACACCACACACACACACACACACACACGTGCGTGTGCGCGTGCACGTGTGCATGCAATTCTGACTGACTGACTTACTGAAACCATTTACAGTCATTTAACATATATGTTGTGACTTTTAAAAACATGAAATTAGGGGTGAACACAGCTTACCGGTGCAAGCGGACGCTAATTTTCGTAGCTCTGACAAAAATTAGATTTTGCGTTGATGGACGCACCATGACCGGTAATTAGTTGTGAAATCAACTGCTGCGACCTCACACAGTAAGTTAGCACTTTAAATCAGACCATGAGATAAAATCAACGTATTATATAGTTCATTTTCAAACTGGAACCGATGAACCGTAAACGCCCAGCTAAATCACAGTCTGGATCGAGTACCTCCGATTCTTCTCTTCTTGATTCGTCCAACGCAACGAATGAAACTGTGCAGTCCAAAAGTGCCAAGAAAAAAGTAAAAACCTACTGCGCAACCAAGGATCTCTCGCGATTCACGTTCGAGCCACGATCGGACAAAGAACGATCATGGAAGAAGCTGCGACCATTGAACACGTCGACTCTCCTGACGCTGTTTTCGCTACCGGTCGGATAACGACTCCCGCCTGTCTCCGTCTCACGGCGTTACAAATGAAGACATTATGCTGAAACTGTGCGCTAACGGCTCCGTCATCGCGAAACTGTCCCAGGCAGTAGAAGAGCTGAGAGCAGCAATCTTCGACCTCAAAAACGAAAACGACAGCTTGAAGCAGGGCCTAAGCGAGGCGAAGAAGAGGGAAGAAGAACTACGGAGTCAGGTGAGGGAGGCGAAATTCGCAGCCGAGGTGGCAGACCGCAAGGCGGAGGAGGTGTCGGCCTACGTCAGGAGGAACAACCTGAGGGTCTTCGGTGTGGCGGAGGAGACGAGCGGGAGCATGGAGGAGACGGCGGAGCAGTGTGAAAGGAAGGTGTTGGCGCTGTTCCGCGACAAGCTGCAGGTGAAGGTGGACAGAGGGGACATTGAGGTTGTGCACAGACTGGGGGGTAGGAAAACACGTCCAGAGGGGGGGAAAGAGAGGGCTCCCCGGGGAATCATAGTTCGATTTATTTCAGAAAGATCCGTGACTCTGTATTGTATGCCAGATCAAAACTGAAAGGTACAAGAACTGTGATTGTGGAAGATCTGACCCCTCGCGCTTACGCCTTGCTGTGCACCGTCAGAGACGATACATCAGTGTGTAAACAGGCGTGGGACCAAGAATGGCAAGGTAGTCATTAAGACGGTGACCAACAAATTGTTGCCATACACTCGCTGGCTGACCTTGCAGAGCATAGAAGCGCGTGTACCGGAGCACAGGGGGCCGTGTCGTCTGCTACGGACAGTAAGTGATTCCCCTCACGACAGCGGACAATCGAAAAGTTAAGTTGTGTGGAATTGTACTGCACTTTAAACGTTTCATGTCTGAAATTTGGTCGATATTGTGCGTTTTGTGTGTATCTGTAAGTTGCAACATTGTCATAACATTATTTACTCGGCAATCGTCCCCTTAAACAGCATGGCGTGTCTCACGTGACTGGATGTGTTTGCCGTGTGCTTTTTGAAAGAATTTCTTTTCTCTTTGTTGCAGTTGGTTATTGTAAATATACGACCCTAAAAACATCAAATGAACAATTAGTGGCGATCTGTTTTCTTCGCAATCGAGTTTTCTTTAAATCGTTTATCTATTATTTTGTTCAATTTTGTGTGTGTTATATTGGTAGCTGCGAAGATACCACGTGTCCGACATAAGGGTTCGAGTCAAAATGAAAGCGGATCGTGTGAATGTTTGGATGGCTATATTCTTCTTCTTCCTAAAATACTGGTTCGCTCAAGGACGAGTGGGTCACCAGCGCGCATGTTAAAAAGTAAAATAAAATAGCATAAAATAGTGCGACTCGGACTGTTGGCCCCTGGAGCAGCAATGACCAAATTCGGGCCCAGCTGGCAGTAAAATGTCTGGGAAGTTGAGATAGAAAATCGTCAATATGCAGATATTGTTTCCAATGTGTGATAGGCATCGTGTTCTCTGCCTCATGGAACTTGTATTCATTGTAAGGGTGTGGGATAGCAGCGGATGACCCAGTTTTGCTCAACGGAGGTGGATGGGTTTATGTTGTTGTTGATGTTGTTTTTTCTTTTCAAGGGGGTAAGTGTTGATTTTTTCTTTTCGTCTGTTTCTGTAAGCTCATCAGTGTACATCAAAATGGCGAGTCAACGTTCAAGTGGATTAGTTACAGAGTCATGTGCACAAGGAAACTTATATCTATGTGCGTGTGTTTGTGTACTGGCTGGTTCATGCTTTCTTTTTTTTGTGCTGTCTGTGTGCAAGAAAGAATCAGAAGGGACTAAATATTGGTTGGTTGACCTTATGAAATATTCATATGACACAATCCCAGTTTGTAGGTTGATGGCTGGAAAATTGTTGATGGCTGGAGGTTTGCTTACAAATCCATTTTATTATTTTATTACTGCTTTGTCAATGGTAATTTTTGCTTATATACAAGAAGCTAGGTCTTCCTGTGTGGGAGGACATGAAGAATTTTTACCCATGGCAAGTAGAATATATTTTGGGGAGGTGCCCTGTGCTGCGGGCAAAACAATGTCTCTGTTCAAATAATGAACAGTTGCAGCTGAGGGACAGAGCTGGTAAACAGGTTGTATTAGCTACATGGTATAGTGTTATATGTTCTCACAGCAAAATGGACAGTACTAAATCACATTGGGGTAATTATGCAAGCCATGATTACAATGATTATTCAAATGCATGCTGTGGTAAAGTATCCTTTTTGCCTGTTATTGTGACATTGAACTGGATTCCTGTTTGTTGCTTCTGTTCCTCCTGTAGCACTTGATGGTCTTTTATGTAATGTTTTTGACTATAAGGAAAACACCATGGATTCAGTTGGTAACAAGGCAAACAAGTTAACAATTTCATCTTTGAACTGCCAAGGTCTAGGGAATTATCAGAAAAGAAGAGACGTATTTCATTATTTAAGAAAAAAACAATATTCTATTTATTGCCTACAAGATACTCATTTTGAAACAGATACAGAAAAGTATATAAGAGCGGAATGGGGGTATGATTGTTTTTTCTCCTCATACAGATCTAATGCTCGAGGAATAGCAATACTATTTAATAATAATTTCGAGTTCAAAATAAATAAGGTGGAAACAGACATGCAGGGTAACTTTATTATTATATTATTTACAACAAAGGGAAAGGAACTGTTGCTAGTAAGTGTATATGGACCAAACAAAGACGACCCAGCATTCTATGAGGAACTTACAAATACGATTAAAAAGTACAAAAATAATAACATTATTGTGGTGGGGGATTTAATATAGTACTAGAACAGGAAACTGATTGTTACAATTATAAACATGTAAATAACCCCAAAGCTAAAAAAGCAGTTGAGGATATGATGCAAGATTTCTCATTAGCAGATATATGGAGAGAAAACAACCCGATTGTAGGAAATACACATGGCGTAGACCTACCCCCTTGCAACAAAGTAGGCTAGACTTCTTCCTTCTGTCAGAATATTTAATCTGGAATTTTGAAGATACTGACATTTTACCAGGCTATAGATCTGACCATTCACTAATTACACTAAAGCTTCAATTCGGAAAGGACATTAAACACAAAACTCTTTGGAAATTTAATTCATCTTTATTAAAAGATAAAGAATATGTAGACGGAATCAATAATCTAATAAAAGAAATAACAGAGGAATACACAGATAAAGATGAGGGGAATGATATTAATGCTGACAATAGCCAAGATGAAAACCAGTCGAAAAGCCCAGACCCTAAACTAACAGTGTCTGATCGAGTCTTTCTTGACTTCTTACTAATGAAGATAAGAGTAAAATCCATCCAGTATGCCACAATTAAAAAAAGAGAATCACAATGTAAAGAAAACAGCCTTATGCAAACTATTAAAGATATTGAGAGTAAAGAACTTAAATCAGAGGAGGATTTGAAGACAATTGAAGAGAGTAATAGAGAATTGATATCACTAAGAGAAAAGGTCATGAATGGTGTACTACTAAGATCAAAAGCAAGATGGGTTGCAGATGGGGAAAAGGTTAGTAAATATTTCTGCAGTTTAGAAAAGCGTAACTTCATTAGTAAACAAATTGTAAAACTAGTGGATGGACAAGGTAATACACTGGAATAAACCAGAAGACATAAAAGTTACAGTACAACACTTTTATGAAGATCTATACCGAAAAAGACCAACTGTGAAATGCAATATTGAAGATTTGGTGAACAAGATACCGAAATTAACAGAAGAACAGACTAAATCATTACAAGGTGAAATAACAATAGAAGAAGCAGGGATTGCATTGAAAAATATGAAGAATGGAAAAAGCCCTGGATCGGATGGGTTTGGAGCTGAGTTTTTCAAATGTTTTTGGAAGCAAATTGGTGTGTTTGTAACCCGAGCTTTAAATGAAAGTTTTAGAGAAGGTGAACTATCAAACACCCAGAAAGAAGGTATTATAATTTGTATACCCAAAGAAGGAAAACCAAAAGAATATGTAAAAAACTGGAGACCTATTTCACTTTTAAACCTTATATACAAAATTGGCTCGACTTGTATTGCGAATAGAATTTAAAAAGTTCTCCCATCACTGATTAGTGAAGACCAGACAGGATTTGTCCCAAATAGATACATAGGTAGTAACATTAGGTTAATTTATGACATAATACACCATCTTAACATAAAAAATATCCCAGGGATGCTAATTAATTAGATTTCGAAAAGGCGTTCGACTCGTTAGATTGGGATTTTATGCACAAAGTGCTAGAGGCTGTAGGTCTAGGTAAAGATATATGTAAATGGATAGAAGTATTCTACAAAAAACATTAAGTCTACTGTTATCGTAAATGGCCAAACATCATCATGGTTCACAATAGAAAGGGGTTGTAGGCAAGGAGATCCAGTCTCACCATATATCTTCGTATTATGTGCAGAAATATTATCCATAATGATCAAAGAAGAAAATAGTATTGAAGGTATACAAATCGGGGAGAAACAACACAAGATATCACAATTTGCTGATGACACTCAACTGATAGAACACAGGGAATAAGAAATCATTTGAAAAATCTATCGAGATTCTTGATAGGTTTGGGAAAACATCAGGTTTATTCTTAAACAAAGAGAAGACACAAGTAATTTGGCTTGGAAGACAAAAGCATAGTGAAAAAAGATATATGGAACATTTAAAGATGATCTGGAATCCAAAAGAATTCAAAATATTAGGAATTTGGTTTACTCAGGACTTAACACACATGGAAAAAAGAAACTACAAAGATAGAATGATAGAAGTGAAGGCACTATTTAAAATTTGGCTTAAGAGAATCATTACCCCCTTAGGAAGAATTGCTGTCTTGAAATCATTAATTCTGTCAAAACTAACTTACCTATGGTTGATGCTTCCAAATCCACCTGACACATTTGTTAAAGAATTACAAGACTTATGCTACTGGTTTGTATGGAATAAAAAACAAGATAGAATTAGTCGAAAAACAGTTGTTAAAGATGTACAGGATGGTGGGTTGAATCTACCTGACAGAAATGCTCTCATCACTGCATTAAAATTAACATGGATAAAAAGACTGAGACAAACAACACACAGATGGAGAGACATGTTGATTTTTTCATACCCAATTATTGAGAATATTGAGAAATACTCTCCAAATCATCTGTGCAACACCACTCAAGACAATGTTTTCTGGAAACATGTATTCATGTCATATAAGCAGTTCTACTACAAAATAAAACCAGAAAATGCTAGAGAGCTACTGCAGAACCAATTCTTTACAATGAACATATCAAAATAGGAAATAAACTGTTAAAACACAAAAGCTGGAACAACAGAAATGTATTTAGAGTATCTGATTTTTTCAAAGCCAATGGAGATTTACTATCCCATGAGGAATTCAGAACAAACTAATAACATTAAAATAGATTTTCTATCTTATGGTGGATGCATATTATCCATTAAAAAAATACATCAGAGAACAAGGGTTTGTGAATGAGATAAAAGATAACATTGAAGCAGAAGTCAACACAGCTCTAAAGAAAATATATCTGTAGATAAAGGTTCCAAAGCTTATTACAGAGTTTATAGTAAAAGATAACTGGGAACCAAACTGTTGTGCAAAATGGACGGAGAAGCTAAATCGGCAGATACCTTGGAAGAAATGCTTTAGAAAAGTTCATCAGATTAAGGATATTAA
>CM031606.1:52116329-52121329 GCA_018398815.1 Conus ventricosus
GGCAGCTTCAAGACACTGCGTTCTTCTCTGGTCCCAAAGCGCTTTTGTCAGAATTTTGTTTACTTGAAGAACCGAATAAGGAATATCACATAAAACTGTATTCGATTTACACTTTGAAGCCTCTTTTGCACAGGTATATCCAAGTCATTTTCTCGAGAATTACAGTGACTAGGTACCCATAATAATGTTATTTTAGAACCTTGCATTATTAACTGGTGAATTGAAAATTTAATTTCACTGACGCGATCAGGACGACTTGATGTATTTTGAAGGAATAAAGCCATTAAAACAGACTTAAAATCTGACAAAATCAGTATTCTTTCTGGTAAAACTTGCATATCAAGAATGAAATTAATAGCTTTTATGACAGCAAATAATTCAGCAGTGAAAATAGAACAACCTTTGGCAATATGAAATCTTTCTTCAATGTTAAGGGAAGGTATCACGAAAGCAGCACCAACCTCAGAAGCACTTGAAACTGAACCATCACTAAAAATATGCAGATAAGATTTATATTCAGTGTAAATCAATTCTTTAACAAGAGAAGCAAGCAAAAATGGATTCTCGGTAATATTACCATGGGAATAGATCATATCTGCATGCTCCATCAACCAAAGGGGGAAAGGGTATTTGGGTATTTTAACAATGTTGTCAAGAGAAAAGTTACATGCATGTAAAACAGGAGACACATAATCAGATAATGAAATATATGCTGCTTTATTCCTTTTCTCTCTAGAAATGAAGGTGCTTTCATCAAGTTCAGAAGTAACTGATTTAGGGACTGTTTTTGCTCGTGCTGTGTAGCTACAAGCATAGAGCATCCTATGTTCATTTAAAGGCAAAACGCCTGCCTCTCTGTAAGTCATATCAATTGATGCCCATCTTGGTAGCCGCAAAGCAATTCTAAGTGCTAAGGAATCAATACTAGTTCACTTATGTAAATTTTCTTCTTTTTTGGGGGTGCAGTAAAAAGTACTTCTTGACCATAACTTACAATTGAACGAACTGTCCCTAAGGCAAATGGATAAGATTAGATCCATAATCTATAAGAGGGATTCCAGTTACAACTCGCAGCAATGCAATTTTATTTTCTTGCCTTTTCCACAAGATAATGTATATGTTTACACACACACACAACACCCACACACGCACACGCACGCACGCACGCACGCACGCCCGCACGCACGCACGCACGCACCACCACACACACACACCACACACACACACACAACTACACACACCGTGCTCGTGCATGTACCCACATAGACACATCATTTGTATTTACACACATTTGGGAGGGGGGAGGGGCACACGACATAGTGACCACTGACTGACCTTGTTATTGCTGACATCTAAGATTCTCAAGCTGGTCAAAGAAGGCATCTCAAAGATGTCCTCAATCTCGTTGACTGCCAGCCTGAGCTCCACCAAGTTCCTGCACAGGCTCAGGCCCTGTATGCTGCGGATGGCATTGTGGGACAGGTTCAGGCTCCTCAGCTGCTGCAGTACTTCGATGCCTTCAAAACTGCAGGAAAAGACCCAGGGTGGAAATGGTATCTTCAGTCCAACACAATCCTGATTTCTACTCAGGCCCAACGCAAACTCTGTTCTTATCCAGCCCAACACAAACCCAGTTCTGATCTAACTAAGCCCAAATCTAATCCTAAACAAATCCAACAAAAATTCAATCTAAATCCAGTCCAGCATAAATCCTGTCCTAATCTAATTCAACCTAGCTCCAACACAAAACCAGTTCTAATCCTGTCCTACCCAAAAGTAATCCTCATCCAGCCAAACACAGATCAAAATCAATAGTTCAAATCCTATTACAAACTATCCTCATCCAAACCAACACAAACCCAATTCTAATTCACTCCAGCAAAAAACCATTCTAATCCAATCCAACACAAACCTGATCCTAATCTATACCAACACAAAGGTAATTTTTTATCTAACCCAAATGATCCCATCTCAATCCCGCCCGACAAAATATGATTTTTTTTTTTTTTTCTGTCCCAACCTCTGCGCTACCCTCAGAGGCAGTGCACCCACGCCGCTCATTCCGACACCCGTCCACAGCCACACCCCGGTGGGGGCCCCGCCGCAGCCCCGGCCCAGCAATCCAAAGGGAGCAGTTCAATGTCAAGTAGTCAAGAGGAAACCCCACCGGGAGGAGACACTGCACTGCTGCCGAGTCACTTCGGTGGTGTTCATGGCGCCTGTTCTGATCTAAAATACGCGGACACCACCTCAAAGCCCCACTGACGACAATAATTGCTTTAGTCGCGGAGCGGCGTGAGTGAGCTCTCCCTCGGAGGGCGCCCCCACGTCCGCCCAAAACGACGGCCCCATGGACTCGCCGATACCGGTGACCCCGACGGAAGGCAAACCAAGGCCACAGACGCAGAGAGGACATCGAAATTGAGGTCACCATGAGAGCTGGCATGATGGGCCACAGAATTTGAGACATTTTTTTTATGCTGATCAATGGGAATGAGGATGTTAAAGATGATGTTCGGTTTTCCATTTCGGTCTGAGATTTACATGACAGGGCTGTACTCTACGCTTCCTTTCTTAATATTTTCCTGGCGTAAACCAGGCCCGAGAGATACAGGCACCTGCAGTGTTGGTCATGAAATTTGAGCAACACTCTCAGAAACGCATCCATTAAGTGGATGAAACTCGACTGTGTGGTCCCAGTCTTCCCAACTGAGTCGCATCAAACTCAACTCTGGGTAGGAGCGGTCGGGGCAGAAAAAACCACATGACTCTGATGGGATTCGAAACCCCGACCCTCCCAGCCGGGAGTCCGGACGCTACCACTTCGCCCCGGCGGCTGGTAAATATGATTATTTTAATCCAGTCCTAATCTAACACAACACAAAATTTGTCCTAACCAGCCGCAGTGGCGAAGTGGTTAGCGTCGCGGACTCCCGGCTGGGAGGTCGGGGGTTCAAAATCCCATCAGGCATGTGGGTTTTTCTGCCCCGACCGGCTCCTACCCAAGTTGATTTGCTGCGGCCCTTTTTTGGAAGATGGGCCCACACAGTCGAGTTTCATCCATTTAAGGATGCGTTTCTGAGAGTGTTGTCAAGCCAAATTTATGCCCAAACACTAAAAAGGTGCCTGTACTCTGGGGCCGGGTTACGCCGGGGATATATTAAAAAAGGAAGCGTGAGTACAGCCCTGATGAGTCCAGCCCAAAAATAAAAATCCGTAGCATATTTAATCACCCTCATTCTTCGATCAGCTTAAAAAAAAAGTCTCAAATTTGTGGCCTTTAGCCCCGCTCTCATGGTGACCTCAAAATTTTGTGTCCTCTCCACGTCTGTGGTCTTGGTTTGGTCCGCGGGCACCCGGGATCGGCGAGCCATGGGGGCTGCGTTTTGGGGGACGTGGTGGGCCCCCCGGAGGGGGAGCCACTCAGGCGGCCCCCCCGGACAAGCAATTTGTGTCATGGGGGCTTTTGTAGGTGGTGTTTGGATGTTAGATCAAACAGGCGCCAGAACACCACCCAAGTGACTCGGCAGCAGGCAGTGTCTCCCCCTGGGGTTTCTTTTTGACGATTGAATTGACGCTCCCTGTGGATTGCCGGTGCGGGGCTGCGGCGGGGCCCCACCGGGCTGTGGTGGGACAGGGGTCGGGAAAGAGCGGCGTGAGTGCAATGCCTCTGGTGGCGCAGAGGTTTTGGGGCAGCCCCAAAAAAAAAATAAAAGTAAAATAAAAAAAATAAAATAAAATAAAAATCTTTCCTGACTTGCCTACACGGTTTAGTTCTAACCAGGGCAAAATAGACCCAAGTTATCTGTATTGCCCAAAACCCAAACCCACTAAACACAAACCCTTTCCTCATGTAACCTGACATAACTCAATCCTGATCAAACCAAATGCGAACCCAGCCTTAGTACAGCCCTACAGAAATACAACATTTTATTCCAGCCTAACACAAACACAATCTTTATTCATCACAAAACAAAGTAAATCATAAAGTAGTTTAGCACAAAGCCAATTTCAATCCAACCCAAATCAAACCTAATCTCAATCTCCCCCACCCCAAGTCAAGTTCTAATCCAGGAAAATGCAAATCAAATCCTCATCCAGCCTAACAGAGGCCCAGTTCAAACCCAGTCCTGTCCTAGCCTCACTTTTGAGTGAGGCCACTCAACCTTATCACAACTCTAATACAACCCAGTCCCACCCCAACTCAACTGAAACCAAATCTGAATTCAGCCCAGCATAAATTCAGCACTTTTCCAGTCCTGGCAACACAACTCAATACAAACAAAAAATGAAAATCAATAAAGTCCAACCACACATAAAATGACAACCAACACCAACCTAACATAAGCCAATGAAAAAAATTCAAATTATATCACACAACACCAGTACAAGAGAAACCAATTTCAAGTCTACATACCCTGACCCTATTTCATTCCAACACAAAAAGTCCAACTCAGCTAAGTCTGAACCTAATACAAAGCTATATAAACTGAATCCAACAATAAGAAATAACGTGTCCTAACTGAATCCAACTGTGGTCTTGAAGGGGACTACTTCAAGACCACAGTTGGAGTCCATCAAGGCTGCCTGCTATCTCCTGTACTGTTCAATCTCTTCCTGGAAAACATCATGCGTGAAACCCTCCATGACTTCCACTCCACTGTCTCCATCGGAGGAAGAACCATCAATAATCTGAGGTTCGCAGATGACATCGACCTGATGGGAGGCAGCAACGAAGAACTATAAGACCTGACAAAGAGACTGGAAGAAAGGGCAGGTGCATATGGAATGGAAGTGAGCACAGAAAAAAGCAAAGTCCTGGTCAACACCACAACCAACACCCATGCTGAAATCTACATGAACGGACAACAGCTTGAAGAAGTGGACGCTTTCAAATACCTTGGCGCCACTCTCACCAAAGACGGTCACTCTACTACAGAAATCAAGACCAGACTAGCGATCGCAACAGCAGCAATGGCAAAGCTAAACAAGATCTGGAA
>CM031606.1:52128829-52190651 GCA_018398815.1 Conus ventricosus
AATTTAACCTCCCCCCCCCCCCCCCCCCCCGCAAAAAAAAAGAAAAAAAAAGGAAAAAAAGAAGGAAAAAAAATTGTCTTAGAACAAAGGGGGGAGGAGAAGTGTAATGCCCATTCGTACTTTCACTTTCCAATGTACGTAATAACTTCATTTCGTCATCCTATCTTTGAGGTAACTTCCTGCTAGATCCAACAGTCTTGAGTGCCATTGACCTGTGGTCAACATCGCTGCTTCTGTTCTATGTTACTGAAACAATTAATTTAGTAAATATTGAAATGCACGAGCTGCATTAAGTAGTGTTGTCTGGCTGTGAACATCTCAACACACATCAACGCAACATGAGGGACAACCTACACCAGCCTACAATAACTATCTACAGTTTTCAACTATATGGTACCCTCGACTTAAAGAGTACCAGCTGCATAGCTGCTTCGGGCATTGTGTTTCAGTCTCTGATGGTGGCTGGCAAAAACGAATCGTGACGATGTTCGGTCCGACCCGGCACTGGATCTGTAGCAGCTGGTGAAGATGACATTGACGTCATCGAATGGGAACCATGGTGATCTTACTCCTTCCCACAGGTCCAATTGCCACATCATTTATCATTTTGCGTAGCTGCATAGCCAATCTTGCTGCTTTCTTCCGATGACGAAGGAACTACTATAAGGCTTTTTGCAGATGACAGTTTAGTATATAGAACAATTAGAAGCAAGAATGATACACGCATTCTACAAGAAGATCTAAACGCTTTACAAGAGTGGGAAAGAACTTGGAAAATGGAATTTCATCCTCAAAAGTGCCAAGTGTTGCGTATATGTAACAAACGCTCACTAATTAGATCAGATTATTCTATCCATAATACTATTCTTAAAGAAACTAACGCTGCAAAATATTTAGGCGTGATTATAGATAGTCGTCTCAAATGGAAAGAACATTACAATTTAGTATGTAAGAAAGCAAATAACATCTTAGCTTTCTTACACAGGAATATCAATGACTGCCCCCAAAAGGTTAAAGACGACTGCTACAAAACACTGGTTAGACCAGTACTGGAATATGGTTGCTCAGTTTGGGATCCTTACCATCTAAAGGACATTGATAACCTTGAAAAGATTCAGAAGAGAGCAGCACGGTTCGTAACAGGGAACCACATCAGAGAAAAGGGGAATACTAGGAAGAACATGAGGAAATTAGAATGGAAACCCTTAGAAGAGAGAAGAGCTTTTATTAAACTTAACACCTTTTTCAAAGGCAGAGCTAAAGTAATTGATATTCCAATGGAACAACTAGTATTGAATAAAAGTAGCATCAGGAGTGGCGGTCAGTGTTATACCATACCTGCATCAAATATTGACAGCCACTTACATTCTTTTTATCCCAGTTCTGTACGGCTGTGGAACTCACTGCCGGGTGCCATCAAGATTGCCACAAATGCAATCTCTTTTAAAAAACAAATTGATACAACAGTTTTGAGATCTGCATATTGATGTTTTTCTATTTTTTACTTCCCCAGATATTTTACTGTTAACTGGGCCTGAATTTGGCATTGCTTTTAACTTCTTGAATATCGAGTGCGACCCCTTGTTGCCAAATTTGCTCCAGGGGCCAACAGTCTGAGTCGCACTATTTTATGTTATTTTTTTTACTTTTTAACATGCGCGCTGGTGACCTACTCGTTTTTGAGTGAACCAGTATTTTATGAAGAAGAAGAAAGGCCACAGCAGTTTTTCAGTCATGGCCGAGATACTTGGGGGGTCGCTAACCGACTGATGACAAAACATGCAGCACTTCTTTGCACAGCATGTTTTGTTTTGTGATTCGTTTGTTTATGTTTGGAAGATTATTACATAAACTTTTAAAGATCTAGTTGCAAAGTGAGACGACTGCAGGCGGAAATCTTCTTTTTTATTTATTTGTTTATCTAATCAGTATACCTTTTGTTACAACTTCATAGCTAGTATTACAAATTTTATATTTACTACTTTCATTAATGTAATCATTATTCTTTACAATATTTCTAACATTTCAGCTTACCACATTGCTAGCCTCCTATAGCATCACCACCATCACCGTAGAATTACTATCACAATTATTAACAAAACTATTACTGTAATTATTAATATACCTATTGGATTCCATCCTTCCCATAACTTATATCTTCTGTTTCCTTCTGTTCTTCCTGTCCTCCCCTCTCCCTCCTCCCCTTGGTTGTTGTTGTTGTTGTTTGTTTGTTTTCCTCCTTACTATCAGAATTAATACCTTTAGTACCATAAATATTATTAACATTGTTTTTGGTTGTTTTTTTATTGTTATTTTTATCTATTTATTCTATTTCCATTATTTTTCAATTATTTATTTATGCATTTATTATCATTATTATTATTTATTTATTTTATCTATTTTTTTAATGTTTCATTTATTTATTTATTTGATTATTATAAAAATGTATTTTCTAAATATATTTCTGTGATTATTATAAAAATGTATTTTCTAAATATATTTCTGTATCATGCTTTCATTACCTTAACCTTCACATCGTTGTTAGCAGCTTCATTCAGTAATACTATTGCTAGTATTGATACTACCACCACTAGCATTGACATCACCATCACCTTCGCCTCTGGGACTGTTGCCACGGCAACCCTGCTGTTTAAGAATCCTCTAACCCACTCTCCTTTCTCCCATACCCATACTTATTGACACCAAGATTGGTAGTAATCTTGTCTTCTCTTCTCTTCTCTCTCTCTCTCTCTCTCTCTCTCTCTCTCTCCTCTCTCTCTCTCTCTCTCTCTCTCTCTCTCTCTTCTCTCAGTATTTTGACCATTATTAGTATTCCTATCAGTAATATTATTATCATCATTACGACTTTGACTCACTCACTATTTCCCTTCCAACAGCCTCGTTTTCATTCAACGCCTTCTTCCTTGCGCTGAACTCGGTAGCGATCTGAAGCGATCAAAGCTAAGTGAATTTTCGTTGTTTTATTCGTTTATGTCTCACCTGAAGAAGACCTAAGAGGTCGAAACGCGCTGTGTTTTGTCTTGTGACTCGTTTGTCCACGTCCTCTGAGCGGTTCGCTAACATTTATTTAAGATTTTTTTTTTAAAGATCTGTTTAGATTTTCGCCTGCTGTCGGCTCACTTTGCGATTTGTCAATGTTGTACTGGGTATGATGGCCGGTCCCATTCTGTATTGGTGTATTCTAGTGTAGGATGGACAAGCGTTTTGTTGTAACCTCCTTTTAGTAGGCTAATGGCAGTAAACTTGAGCTGTGTCACAGAAAATCGAGGGTGTTTCTTTCAAGGGTTTCTTGTTTTTGTTTTTGTTTTCTTTTGTTTGTTTGTTTGTTTTTCTGTCTGATGTTTCGTGCCACTTAAGTGTCATTGTACCCACGCCGCTCGCCATCTACAGCCACAGCCTGGCTCGCCATGCCACACGCCCAGAACTGGCAATCGACAGGCAGCAGTCAACGTAAAGTAGTCAGAGGGCAACCCGCCAGAAGAGACACTGCACTGCTGCCGAGTCATTTCAGTGGTGTTCACTGGTGCCTGTTCTGATCCAACACACGCAGGACATCGCCTGTTAAAGGCCAAAGCATGACACACAACCTCCAAACGTTTCCGTGTCAGAAAGAACAACTCGCAAGAATTTTTTAACACGTGTTGTGTCTTTACAGTTTTTCCCAATCACACACACGAACAAAGTACAAAAAGAAAAACTCATAAATAAACTAATGGATGAATCAATGAAATTACTTATCGCGCTGATGCTGGACACATCAATAAACTCTCTCTCTCTCTCTCTCTCTCTCTCTCTCTCTCTCTCTCTCTCTCTCTCTCTCACTCACTCACTCGCACGCACGCACGCACGCACGCACGCACGCACGCACGCACGCACGCACACGCACACACACACACACACACACACACACACACACACAGAGGTATGCTGCTTACATGTACATATACTGATGCACATGTCCACTCAATATTACGCACTGCAATGCGTATATACTGCATGTACATTTCACAGTGTAGCGCAATACATTGTCAGACTGTCACCACAATTCGGCATCCTCTTCTACAGCTTGAGAATACAGTCACACGGTACAATATTTTAACAATAAAACAAAATTCAATACAGTGCAATACAATAGGCGACAATACAGCGCAGTTTCATGCTTTATTTTGCAGGACACGAGAGTATGTACAATACAATACAACACAATGCTGTATATAGTGCAGTGCGGAGCAATGCATTAGAGCACAGTAGGCAGTACAGTACAGTGCGATTCAGCACAATGTGGCACAGTTTCAGTACAATAGAATATAACAGAATACATCTTAACAAAAGTACAATTCACAATATAGCACGGTTTGTATGGAGGTGGAGTTTTTCTTTCTTTCTTGTCGTCTGGTCTTTTTGCTTTTTTGGTGTATGTTTCGGTGTTTTTCGTTTGCTTGTTTTTGGTGGTGGTGGTAGTGCTGCTGCTGCTGCTGCTATTGCCGTTGTTTTGTATTAGCCTGGACTCTGCACAACAAAATGTCGTGGTGGTGGTGGTGGTGGTGGTGGTGGTGGGGAGGGTCCGCACGTGTGTGTGTGTGTGTGTGTGTGTGTGTGTGTGTGTGTGTGTGTGTGTGTGTGTGTGTGTGTGTGCGTGTGTTTGTGCGTGTGTGTGTGCGTGTGTCCATTTCTCTCTCTCTCTCTCTCTCTCTCTCTCTGAAGAGTGTTATGGAATGTTAACAATATGTGACGTCCCCCTCAATTCTTTCACCCCACCACAGGTAAGGTGTCATGCGCAACCCGTTCGCTTGTAGAAAGAAGCCGAGTCCTTGGGCACGCGGTGGCGCAGCGGATCGCTAAAGTTGACGTAGTGGAGGCCGAACTTCTCCGTGTAGCCATGGCCCCACTCGAAGTTGTCCACCAGAGACCATACCGTGTAGCCTCGCACGTCACATCCGTCCTCTTGAATTGCTGGACAGCATAGGTCAAGGTCAAACACCAACGTCAGACTTCAAGATCTAGGATTTCCTATCATTTCCCATCTGTTCTTTTGAGATTAATAGGGTACATGGAGGAAAATATGAAGGCCGGGAAGGGGGAGGGGGGGGGGACCTCAAGGCCAAGGTCAAGGTTCACGGTTTCAAGGTTCATATGTTCCGGAGAGATTCCGCGCATGATACATGTAGAAAACGAATGAAAGAATTCCTTAATATCAATTAAAGTTTGTACCATGAGAGTCCCCATAAATGAACGAGTAAATAAATGAATGAATTCGAACAAAAGAATAAATGACATGCCCCAAAGGAGTGATGGTATCCAGAGTCGTGTCACAAGAAGTTTCATAGTCTTATCGGAGGAGAATACAAGTCCTAACAGAGTTAGTTGAGTCTAAAGAAGCGTCAGCCACCTGGCTGCCTTTGGTTCAGTGACGTCATCCACTCTCTCTCTCTCTCTCTCTCTCTCTCTCTCTCTCTCTGCGCCAATGAATTCGCCGCGATCTGTCCGTTTATGCAATGGATCAGGTAAGTCCGAACACGAGAGTGATATTAGCACTTTATAGCTTACTCTATGTGGAGAATAACACGGAGGGAATGAATGAATGAACGAACGAATGAATGAAGACGCTAACACTATTACGATGATACCATGCAACATGGAAGAGATCTGTTCTGTTTGGAAATCAATACGGGACGAATCTATTTACTGAGTGAGTCAACCTATCAATGTGTCAGTCAATGATATTAGAAACATCAACGATCAGACCGGCCGTATGCCACGGCAGCGATAAACTGACCGTTATAACCAATACAGAAAAAAACGCAACAAGATGCAAAGCATAATAAACATACTCCCAGTTTATCTTGAATACGCGTGTGTATGTCAAGAAACGTCACAATCAAACACGCGTCATAAAGAAACGTCACAAACAAACATGCGTTATAATGTATTTCGTCACTGAGATAAACTCTCTAAGTACTTTCGGAGATATTCCATAAAGAAGAAAAACCGTTTTGGGCCGTTATAGCCGTTAGTAACGGCTACTCTGGTAAAATAAAACATCGGGCGTCATCCATGACCCATAATGAACATGCATACAAATTTTCAGAAATATCGGCCCAGAAGTTTTGTCTGGAGCGAGTGGAACACACTTTGACCACGGACAGACACACAGACAGCATTTCTTCATTCCCATTGTAAAGTACTCCCTGTTTTATAAGAACTGGGAGTACCAAAACAAAACAAAAATCCCTTAAACTGATTTGTTATGATCACACTGGTAGTAGCAGAGATATTCCCTAATGACAAGACAGCGATATTTTCTCTGTGGAAACCAAAACTGAATCCTTCAATGGATGGATAAAGGAAAGAAAGCAGGAAGGAACGATCGAATGACGGAATGATACCTTGTGACATGGCTGCAATATACTCTCTGTGGAAGTCAATACGGAAGGAATCCCGGGTGGTGCCGTTGTGGTCAGTGACGCCGTTCTCTCCGATGATCACAGGCACGTTGCCATAGTGGGTTCGCACCCAGTTCAGCGAGCCCCGCAGCCCCCAAGGCACGTAGTACAGGTAATAGGAGGCCGCCCTGTGGTGACAGAAAGCGGGTCAAAAACAGACGGGCTGGAAGGGAAAAGGGAGGTGAGAACGGGGACTAGAGGTGCGGACGGGGAGTGGGGGCGAATGGCAATATGAAAATAAGCAGAGGTTATCCTGGATAGAAACGCCCAGGTGTTGTGTGTTGTGTGTGTGTGTGTGTGTGTGTGTGTGTGTGTGTTGTGTGTGTGTGTGTGTGGTACGTGCGTGTGTGAGTGTGTATGTGTGTGTGTGCACGCGCACGCGTCAGTGTATGTGTGAGCTCCTTTGTGAGTGTGTGTTTGTGTGTGCGCGTGCGCACGTTTGTGTGTGTAGGCCTATTATGTTTGTGTCTGTGCAGTGCAGGGACGAGGGAGGAGGAAGTCCTAAAAATCTCTCTCTCTCTCTCTCTCTCTCTCTCTCTCTCTCTCTCTCTCTCTCTCTGGGGTCACGTGGTTTGACACGAAGCGACAGGGTGCCATTTATTTAAGCTGCGCAAATACCTTCGTTAATTCTTCAAAATGCCAGTTACTGGACTTCCAGCGGAAACAGCCCTGAACGCCCTGCTGAATATCAACACCACATCAAGCAGGAAAATTACAGGTGAAGGCAGCAATAGTGAAGCCAGCTGTTCGGGCGCCACGAGCCGTCTTATAAAGATTCCCCCAACACGGTTCCCCATCTCCTTTAATAAGCACTTACTTGCGCCCATAAGCACTAACTTGCGCCCCTAAACCCTAACTTGCGCCCATAAGCACCAACTTGCGCCCATAAGCACTAACTTGCGCCCCTAAACCCTAACTTGCGCCCATAAGCACTAACCTGCGCCCCTAAACCCTACCTTGCGCCCATAAGCACTAACCTGCGCCAGCTGGGGTCCACAGACTGCCTGACTTCCATGTCCCCGTCATACCCCGGGGACACTGTGGCCTGGTGTACGGCATCCGCTGGCTCGCACATGATGGTGGAATAGTGGCTCATGGAGTAGTAGTCGTACGTCCCTGATGGAAAAAGCTCAGGGTGAACATCGTCAGATACGGTGTGTGTGTGTGTGTGTGTGTGTGTGTGTGTGTGTGTGTGTGTGTGTGTGTGTGTGTGTGTGTGTGTGTGCGCGCGCGCGCGCGCGCGCGCGTGTGTGACTGGATCAGTGGTTGAGCATCGACTTTGCAGTTGGGTGTTGGGAGTTTAAATCGCCTTGCTGGTGCCCAACGTTTCACTGCGCATGTTAACGTGTTATCATTCTGAACCTATCCATCCATCCATCTATCTATCTCTACCTATAGGTAGGTCATTTCTCTCTCTCTCTCTCTCTCTCTCTCTCTCTCTCTCTCTCTCTCTCTCTCTCTCTCTCTCTCTCTCTTCAGTGATTATTCCCGTCTGCCATAGCCTTTGATAGGTATGGACCTTAAACTTACATGAATGGAGCCCTTTTTTCAAAAGCCGGCGTCAGACAGAAACGTATGGAACGCTGATGCATGCACAGACGAAAAATTATTTGTTTTTAAAGGTTTAATAGATGCAAGTTAGACTGAACATGATGTGTGGGGGAAACGGGGCGGGGGGGGGGGGGGGGGGTTAGTAAGTTGGGGGAAGGGGATGGAGACTCTGGTATGAAAGCTGAGGTGGCCGGCAAGAATGATGGTAAAAGTAGTGTTAGAGGCTATTTTACAAGTGCACATGCGCGTATTTGTTTTTCCTTTCTTTGTTTCTTTGGATCTTTTCGATCAACATTGACAACATCAACAGGTCAATACATATCTGTGCGCTCATTTGCGTGTGAATGGATATGGAAGGGCTCTCTCTCTCTCTCTCTCTCTCTCTCTCTCTCTCTCTCTCTCTCTCTCTCTCTCTCTCTCTCTCTTCCATCCATCCATCCATCCATCCATCTATCTATCTATCTATTTAAGTCTCTACTAACCTTTGATGAAAGCTACTTCTTCATCCGTAAACTGAGGCAGTCTAGACGAATTCCCTACACTGTTTCGTCGGACGTACTCTTTCATCACATCTGGGTAATCACCGCTTCCATAAATAGGGTTGGCAAACCAACCAATTAGAAACTGCTGAGCGCGCTCTGCTGCCTGCACATGCGAGTGATTGCCTGGATCTTTTGGCGCCATGAAATCACTGTTGAGGTTGATGCTGACAAGGCCTGTAAAATTGAAAAAAAAATTGATGTCGAGTTGCGGCAGCTGGTTTACTACCTATCTGAAAATAAGTTAATTTGGGTGTAATTTTTTTTCTACTGCTCTAAATTTCCTCCTGTTCAAGGGGTCCACATCGGGGGGGGGGGGGGGGGGGGGGGGGGGGGGGGGGGGTTCCACATCAATCGATCAAAGTACTTATCAGGGCAAGCTGTTTCAGTTCAGTTCAGTTCAGTAGTTTATTTAACGTCTTTTCATCACCAGATGATATTAGACACTCGTTAAAAAAAAAAAAAAACAACAACAAAAACCCACAAACCAACAAAAAAACTTATCTAGCACTTGCAAAGCCACATCTGATACGTGCATATTTACATAAGTGAAATACCCTAGTGGTACACGAAGTTGTACTCTTTACAAAAATTTTGCAACCTGTGACTGCGAAAGAACCATGGCAATTTCAGCAACACATGAACCATATAAGACACTATTAACATTATCAAAGTTAATCATCTCAATACCTTTCTCCTGATAGAGTGAGGTCAGCACTGAGCATTCAAACAAAAGATGACGCACAGAAATGTTTTCTCTGCAGACACAAGTAATACCATGAGAATATTTAGTGTTCCAAGTATTCAGCCTTAATTTATGAATCAATCTAACAATGTGCCTTGGGCACAATGGTAAAGTAGCCATGTTTTGACTAAAATTCTGCTTATGTATGTACTTTTCCATAATTTGGATTAATTCACAAGAGGACAAATCTAAGGGATTTTTTGATAAATTTTCAGTGTTTCTATTTGCTCCTTCTTTTGCAAGACTGTCTGCTATTTCATTCCACTTTATACCACAGTGAGATGGGACCCAACAAAAATCAATTCTTTTACCTAGAGTTATGAAACAATGCAGTAAATGTTTTATTTCAAAAAGCAAATCTTTTCTAGCTTTACAGTCCCAACGCTCTAGTGATTGTAAAACAGATTTGGAATCAACACACAGTAAGATTTTATATAAAGCAATTGGTGTGTTATGTATGTACATCAAAGCCTTTAGTATTGCATATAATTCTGAGGTATAAATTGAAAACCCCTTTCCTAAATGATATGATTTCCTGACATTTAAGGTGGGTATTATAAAGCCAGAACCACTGTCAGAGGATTCCAATACCGACCCATCTGTAAACACTTTTAAATGATTTGGATAGCTGTTTTCTAAATGTTCACGAACTTCAGCTGTTAAAATATTTACATTATCACTTTTCTTTAACATAGTGTATTTGTAATCAAAAGAGGCGTTTAGGTGCTCCCAAGGAGGCATTGGAGGTACCGCAGGAAATTTTGGTATAGCAGTGATATCAATATTACAATGTGACATAAAGTCAGATGTGTAGTTTCTAACTGGTTGGATATATGATATGTTTTTAGAACTCTTAGGAAAATCTTTATTGGAATCCATCAGTATTTCTTCCGTAACTGAATTTTCAACAGAAAGACTTCTGACAATATACTTAGACACATCCAATATTCGTTTCTCATTAAGTGGTAATATATTTGTTTCTCTTATAACATTTATAAGTGTTTGTATGAACTGGAACTCCGAGAGCTAATTTCATGGCCTTACTATCCAAGCTTTGCAGTCTCTTTAAAAGAGAATTAGGTGCAGAGAAATATACTTCCTGTCCTATGTTAATTTCGATCGGACTAAAGAGATGTATAGATGTAAAAGGGTTATGACAGTCCTGACCCCATGGTTGACAACATATTATTTTAAGAACGTTTAATTTTTTCTTGTTTTATCAATTAGACTTTCAATATGTGTTTTCCAGTTCAGCTTAGGGGTTAAAAATACCCCCAGGAATTTAACTTTTTGTTTATATTCAAGAATCTGTCCGTCTAGCAAAAGCGAGGGTAGCATCTTTGGGTTCTCACCATTGTTAAACAACATAAGACATGTTTTTTCTCCAGATAGTTCTAATCCGTTGTTCTTCATATATATAGATAATTTATCCAATTCCTTTTGGTACAACTTCTGTACAAAGTTTATTGTTCTTTTATTGGAATGTTTTCTTAATGTACAGTTAATCCAAATAGCGATATCATCTGCATATTGAACAACATGCGTAGCTTTTGACATAAATTTGGGAAGATCATGGATTAGGATTGTAAACAACATGGGAGCAATAACTGATCCTGTGGAATACCCATATCTACATTCCTAAAGGATGAATAAGTTCTTCCAATCCGTGTACATATGCTTCTTTCCGTTAGGAAGGTTTTGATGTAATCAAACATTCTCCCAGAAATACCAACATTTTTTAATTTGAAAAGTAGCCTTGCGTGCCATACGCAGTCATAGGCTTTTTTTACATCAAAAAATGTAGCCAAAGTACTTTTTCTACGGGAGAATTGTTTTTTAATGTGACTGGTCAGTTTTACTAAATGGTCTGTGGTACAACGACCTTTTCGAAATCCCGCTTGCTGAACAGGAATCACACCATTTTTTTCACAGTAATATAACAGTCGTTTTTGAATAATTTTTTCTAAAAGTTTACCAGCATGAGATGTTAGAGCTATGGGTCTGTAACTATGTAAAGATGTTCTCGGTTTACCTTCCTTGAGTACTGGGACTACTACCGAACTTTTCCAGATTCTTGGAATAGTGCCATTAATCCAACATTTTTGGAATAATGAATGCAGTAATACTTTCCACGAAGAAGGTAAGTGTCTGATGAGTTGATAGGACACTCCATCAAGGCCAACAGCTGAATCATGTAAAGGTATAGAATCTAAGGCTTCTGTTAGTTCTGACATCAGTAAAGGTGAGTTTAGGAAATGTTCGTTTTCTTGTGGAGGAGCCATGTAATCATCTTTTTGTTCCTCATTGTATCTGTGACGACGGCTTTCCGGCTGAAGATTTTTAGACTGACTACAAGCTGAAAATAAACCGGAAAAAGCTTCAGCTTTATCCAAAGCAGAAGGAAAATCAGTTTGTAGCTTTATAGGGTATGACTGACTTTTATAGCAATTTTTCATTTCTTTCACTTTTTTCCAAACTTTAAATAAATCTTTTGATTCCGATACTTCGGCTTCGCAAAACTCAACCCAGTACTTCTTTTTTGCTTGAGCAATAATTTTAGTACATTTATTCTTTTCTTGTTTCATGATTTTAAAGTTTTCATCTGACTTATTTCTTATCCATGTTTTGTAGCTTTTTCGCTTTGACTTTACAGCGAGTCTACATTCTTCTGTCCACCATACGTTGCCCACATATTTTCCAATCTTTTTGTATTTATGTTTTGGGATAGTCTTTTCAGCTGCTAATAATACTACTTTTGAGAAATTAGCATAAAATATATCTAGATCGTCATCCTCGATTGGTGATGTATTTTGCGACAGAAGAAAAGTTTGAAAGGCTTCCCAGTCGGCCAATTTATAATTAAATTTTGGAATTTTGCATTCAGTGGTAGACAGTTCATCAAATATATTTTCATTAAAAAAATATTGTAATGGGAAGATGATCACTCCCTAAACAATCTTCTACTGTGGACCAGTTATAGTTTACTGCTATGTTTGGGGAAACAAGTGATAGATCTATTGCACTAGACTTGTGAGTAACTACATCAGGAATTCTCGTAATTCTACCGTCGTTTAATAAAATTAGATTCGAATCAACAATATTTTCAACAAATCTATTTGATGTCACTTTATTACAACTAGCGTCCCAAAAGGGCACATGAGCATTAAAGTCACCCATAATAATCCACTTCCTCTTTGTAAAATCAGTATGTTTTAACCATCTGTGTCATCCTCTTTAGGACCATTAGGATAGTACACAGACAGAACATTATAAACTGATTCCTTATTTACTTTGATGGCAGCACCTGTAGCAAACACATCTTGTTTATCTATGGGTAATGGAAGTGGGCTAATATTTGTAAACTCAAGGTCAAGTCTAATATAGATAGCAGTTTGCACCTTTTTATTTACCTCACTGATACTGTAAAGAGGTGGGTAGTAATAATTCTTCAGATTTGGGAGCTTTTTCTTTTCCACATTCAATGACTGGAGTGCTAAAACACTATAGCCCTTCTCCAGAACATGACTTTCAAAAGATAATAGGTTAGTGGAAATAGACCTCGCATTCCACTGAAACACTACGAAGCGGCTGTTTGGATCTAGCTCCATTTTAAACTGAATTTACGGGCATAACTGAGGTTATGCAGATTGTAGTCGTTCCTGTCATTTTTCATACCATTACTGTCACAAAGATATGAATTATAAATATAGTTGATAAGATCATGGACGATATAGGAATATCTATTCATGAACATACTTATTCTGACAAAGAGCATTTCATAATACAAACAAGCCAAACAAAAATATGAACAATGTGAAGGAAAGGTAAACAACCAGTAATGCAACAATACAAAAATGTGTCTGTTCAGCAGACTATCTGTGCAAAAAATTATCTGGCTGTCAAACAAGATAATATTCCAGAGGGATGTTGTGTCTCACAAAGCATAGATTGACCAAAACGACGTGCATTTTTCGCCTTGGATATAAGAGAAATCAAATATACTGATAGTAGCATTTTCAATAAATCTTCGCAACATATAAGAGCTGTGCCCTCTCTCTATCTCTTTCACACACACACACACACACACACAACACACAACACACACACACACACACACCCTACCAACTCTCAACTTACACCAAATACACACATGCTTCTTCTTCACGTTCCACTGCATGCAAACGCGTGCACACACACCCACACATGCACGCACATGCACGCGCGCGCGCGCACGACACACACACACACACACACACACACACACACACACACACAACACAATTGCACAGCTGTATGTTGCAAACACAGGGCATTTTATGGATAGTTCCAGTTGGTGTACCACACACCCCTCCAGTCATAAAAGCCACTGGGATACTGGTATCTGGGCCTTGCATGTTGCCTGGGCTTTTCCCAAAACAGGCCCTGAAGATGCCTGCCCAAGTTTCCTGCCAGGACAGACGACCCTCGCTGGTTTGGGTGTAGCTGGTCTCGGAGGGCTCTCTGCAGCAGGTTCTCGTTACTGACAAAGGTAATGTTGTTATCGTCGACGAGTTCAGAGAAGACCAAGGCGTTAAATAAGTGTCTTTTGGCTTCTAGAGAAGAGTCTTTCACTGAAGAAACCTTACTGATGACCAGCTTCACATTGGGATGGTCAGTCTGTATCTTGCGTACTGCATCGATGAACATCTTGCTGGTAGCCTGGGCAGTGTAACGTTTTAAAGTGTTGATGCCACAGTGGAGAACGAAAGCATCAGCATCTTTACATGTTTCCACAGCCTTTCCAATGTCTTCAATTGATGACGATTTTCGCTTTCGGACATGAAGGCCGTAAGATAAGCCCAGTCGTTTTGGTTGCACGCCGTTGAGAATGGAATCGTGGATAATAGCGACAGTGGGTAGAACTTCTGGCTTCGTCTGGAAATCTCTTCTACGACGACCACTGGTACAAGGAGAAACTTCTTTCTTTTGTTGGGAAGATGACATCATCCCCGCTGCGTCATCCGAACGAATAGCGTCAGAGGACTTGGCATTCTTTTGTTTTGATTCAGAAGAGGGATGACTTTTGCTTTTATTTTTAACTAGATTTTTGTGTTTGCCTGGCGTAGACCTACGTGTTTTTGGACCGCTTTCTGGTGTTACAACTGGTGAAGCCGATACTGGTGTTTTAACGGCATCAGAGTAGGATAGAGGTTGCTGAGAAGGCTGCACTACTTTTTCAATCGCTTCCAAACTATTCTTCTTCTGTAAACTTACGATGATACTAGTAAGATTTTCAATATTCTTTTCCAGTGCCACGATCCGGTCACATAAAATTTTACGCCGGTACTCACACTGTCCTGGTGATCTAATACTGTTGGCAGACTGGAGGTGAGGGCAGAATGATGCTGAACAGCACTGTCAAAGATGTTACCGTTGGAAGCAAGTTCTAATCCATCGGTTGTGGTGGCGACATTCTTCGTGGATTTGAGAGGTTCAACCAATCACGAGAAAGAGAGAGAGCCGGTGAGGTCTATTGATCTGGCCCGTGGTGGGCTCAGGGATGAGTCGTGACCAGGACAACGAAAACCGGTAATGCGTCACCTATAGACCTCACCGGCTCGCGCGGGCCTCATTATCATAGAGTTGCTAGGGGGCCACAAGCTCTCGCGGGAGGCTGAAACAATGGCGGCTGATACGAACAGCGCGACAGACTCGCTCGAAGGCATCCATGATTCCGTCGGCCCTCATTACCTTCCAAAGTACAGCACGCTCTCAAAAACTGTACTTGATCGAGGAAAAAACAAGTTTGCATCCTTGAGGCAGGTCGCTATCGCATTCGGCGTCGACATTTCCACCGTCTATCGCCTTCTGGACCGAGGAGAGAGAGAGAGAGAGAGAGAGAGAGAGAGAGAGAGAGAGAGAGGAGAGAGAGAGATAGAGAGAAGAGAGAGAGAAAGAGAGAGAGAGAAGAGAGAGAGAGAGAGAGAGAGAGAGAGAAGAGAAGAGAGAGAGAAAGAGAGAGAGAGAAGAGAGAAGAGAGGAGAGAAAGATAGAGAGAGAGAAAGAGAGAGAGAGAGAAGAGAGAGAGAGAAAGTTGGAAAAATCTCTCTTACCTCGGCTCTGTGTGTGTGCGCCTGCGTGCGTGCGTGCGTGCGTGCGTGCGTGCGTGTGTGTGTGTGTGTGTGTGTGTGTGTGTGTGTGTGTGTGTGTGTGTGTGTGTGTGTACGCGCGTCGTGTGTGTGTGTGTGTGCGTGTATGTGTGTGCGCGCGCGCGCGCGTGTCTGTCTGTTTTGTTTGTCTTGTGTACGTATGCGTGCGCAGTCTACGTGGGTGAGTGCGTGTATATCTGCGCGCGCGCGTATATATGTGTGTGTGTGTGTGTGGTGTGTGTGTGTGTGTGCGCGCGCACGCACGCACGCACAGAGAGAGGAAGACAGTGATATATAGAGAGTTTGTGTGTCTGTGTCAGTGTGTATGTGTGCACGCATGTGCGCGTGCGTGTGTGTCTGCCCGTCTCTATCAGTGTTCCTCTGCGTACACAACTGACCCCGAGGTCCTTAAGCAGGTTGATGTCAACTTGGGTCAGATGATAAGAGTCACAGGCCACATCCCCAGTCCCGTGTCCCGCCACTCGCCCCTCGTGACTGTACCGGTCCAGATCGTCTCGCTCTTTCCTGCTGGGCGGAGCACGCACACGCGCACGCATACACGCACGCATGCACGCGCGCACACGTCCGCATGTGTGCGTGATACATATATGCAAACACACACTTGTATAAAACAATTTACATCATACGTATGATGTATTTTACACACACACACACACACACACACACACACACACACACACACACACACACACACACACCGTCAGACTCATACTCGCGCTACGTTGATATACAACCATAAGAACGAACAGAAGAGAAGTTCCCCTCTTTAATTAACACCCCTTTTTTTAATCAACAATCAAATTTTACACTGTTTATATAAAAAAAAAAAAGTGGTTTACCTCTTTTTTTTAACACTACACACACATTCCGTGACAACTGATTGACCAGGTCCTCATGGACCCACAAGCCCTTTTTTTCTCTCTCAAATAACTGAGCTAGTCCCAAACAGTACCGTCCAAAATCTCTCTAGCAAACAAAATGCCTTTGTCCTCACAAACCCATAGGGCTTATAGCGCTTTTTATTCCCGAGTTTGGCGTCAATAGTGCCACAAAAATTTTCATTTATCCACGATTTTTTGTCAAATCACAACATGTATTCTGTGTGTATGCCCCTCTTAGTTAAAAAAAAATAAAGTAAAAAAAAGTGTCTCTAATGTAGCAGGCGAAAAGCTTATCAACAGTACGGAAGACATGAATTTTTTTCTTTATTTTTTTAAAAAACTAATTTTAGAATATCCACATAAATATTATCTTTTTTTTTCTCTTTTCAGCGCATCTTACCAGGAAGATTGCCATGCCTGATATGGGCAGTTGCGACCTTCACACTTAATTAATAACACCTCATGTGTGTATTATCACACACACACACACACACACACACACACACACACACACACACACACACACACACACACACACACACACACACACACACAAAGTGATCGCGCTAACCAGTCCAAAATCTGACGCCCCGGCACAGTTACTAAGTGACTTGTGTGTGAATCAAAGGTGTTTGATGTAGACTTAATGTGACGTCCTAATTAAAAAACTTCCATTAATAATGAATAAGGATAATTCAATTTTTTTTAAGTGACGCCTGCCCCCCTCATGAGGCTCCAAGCGCCATTACAATATAAAAGCCGAACGTTTTAGAATGAAGAGAAGAAATGGAAACACATAAGATTAAAGCGTATAAACTATAACATCATAAGAGCAACATACATTAACAACATAGAATTATGCACGCAGAAAAAACATATCATCCCCTACACTCTTTCCCTACGTTGTGTCCACCCTCACTCTACCCCTCTCTCCCAGCAGACACAAAAACACAACACACACACACGCACACACACAACACACACCACACACACACACACACACACACACACACACACACACACACGCGCGCGCGCGCGCGCGCGCGCGCGCGCGCGCGCGCGGTACAAAACATTATTCAGGATAAGACAGAACAGCAGATTAACAGTGCTGTGCATAAAATTAATCATCGTTAAGATAGGCATGGAATAAGGAGGTTTTCAAGCCTGACTTAAAAGTGTTCAGAGATTGGGCGTTTGGAAGTGAAAGAGGTACAGAATTAAAAACAGAAGGGCCAGTGAAAGAAAAGGAACGTTTGTCACATGTCTCCAGCCGAATACGGGGATGGTCAAATGACCGGTATCCGAGGAACGCAGCGATCTCGATGGTGTGTATGTTACAACTAGCTTTGAAAGATAGGAGGGGGCGAGATCGTGGAGGCATCGAAAACAGAATGGCGATTTTGCGTTCAATGCGGGCTCGGACAGGAAGCCAGTGCAGCTCCCTCAGAGAGGCTTTGCATGGTCACATTTGCGTTTTCTGAGGACCATGCGCAGCGTGATTCTGAGCCCTCTGTAATTTGTCCAGCAGCGTGTTTCGAAGACCAACAAACAACGAATTGCAACAGTCCAGTCCGGACAAAACAAATGCTGACATGAGCACACACACACACACACACCCACACACACACACACACACACACACACACACACACACACACACACACACTTCGGAACTCCCAAACCTCACCCCCACAACCCCCTGCCTCGTTCCCTCAATCCATTCTCTTTCACCACACCAGTGTACGAGTGAGTGAGTGAGCGAAAAGGAAGGGGAGGGGGGGGGGGTAGGGGGTAGGGGCAAATATATGTGTGGATGTGAATATGCCGTGTTTACGCGTTATGGAAAGTGATATAGTTGTAGTAGTAGCAACAGCAACAGCAGCAGCTGAAGCAGCAGCAGCAGCAGCAGCAGTAGTAGTAGTAGTAGTAAATGTAATTATAGAAACAATGATGATGATGATGATGATGTGTGTGTGTGTGTGTGTGTGTGTGTGTGTGTGTGTGTGTGTGTGTGTGTGTGTGTGTGTGTGTGTTCTCACTTTGTCACGTTACCTGGGTTTTTGTTCTTGAAGTTATCATGACTTGTAACTCTGCTAAATTTTGTTTTATCAGTTACATATCGATCCGTTCATAAGAAGCACTTAGATAGGCAACAACATGCGCTCGCAACTGATGATAAATAGCCAAACTTTCAAGTCAAACCGAAAAAATACCAAGGCAACGGCAAAAGACAAATACATAAGGAAATAGGCCTAAGTACATGTTGTTGTTGTTGTCGTCGTCGTACCCTTGCTAAAAGACTCAAGGGATCATCCGAACAGCAGAAGCACCTGAACACCATGGTACAAATGCATCAGCTAGGGATGAGGACATTACGTGTGTGACCGTTTTTGATTACCCTGCCACGTGGGCAGCCACACTCAAATATGGGTGACAGCTTTGAAAGTCCCTGTGTTGTCGGCTGAAGTATAAATAAACTGATACAATCAGGGCCGGATAGCTCAGTTGGTAGAGCGCCGGACTCGTGATCCTGGGGTTACGGGTTCGAATTTCGGTATAGGGGGATTTTTCCCTCGGAGTTAACATTGGTTCTGACTCCATTCCCCATATAGTCGTTCGGATGGGACTATAAACCGAGGTCTAGTCTGTGTCACATGCACTAAGATCATACACGGACTCTAAAGATCCGATGCTCATGTCCTAAGACGGGTGAGTACCGGCTACACGAAAATACACAATGCATGCAACCTGTGTGCCAGAATAGTCTACGTGAAGACTGTGGGCACGGGCAGGTTAAACATCCCCATCTGGAAGAAGAGTAAATTTCCCGGTAGACATTTCAGTTGGTGCGCGCGCCAAAACCCAATAGGCCTAACCAGTCACATCCTTGATAGGCCAAACGCAGATTATATGCGGTTTGTTCCCTTTTTGCTGATCACTCTTTGACGGTGAGAAACATCTACTGCGCTATTGTTTAACTTCCGGGCATCTGCTTGGCGATTTTGCCTCCAGGTTAAACGAGATGCTGTTCTTTGTTTGTTTGGCAATACTGGCTTTCTACTTTGCTGTTTTTTACAAATCACAGTCTATATTTACTGAGCAAAAATACAATGGGGGAAAACACCGTCCATTATTATCGATCTTATTCAAAGTTTTTAGTGAGGATAATACGCAGACGACAGGGTCGAATCTATCATAGCCGCGAGGAAAACGGATGGACAGACGCAGAGGGCATCGTCCATTTGGCACCCTCTCAAGATGAAATCGTCATTATCAATGGTTTTAGGTTAGTAACAGACTTTGTCATGTCTGCTCTCTCCCCTCTCTCTCTCTCTCTCTCTCTCTCTCTTCTCTCTCTCTCTCTCTCTCTCTCTCTCTCTGCGAATGTATCAGAAATTGATATACTTTTTTTTACATTTTAAAACAAAAACGTTCATGATGACTGAATACATTTAAATCCAGTGCTACAAGTGCATTCATTTGCTTGCACTTTGCTACAAAGGTTTGTAAATAAGGTGTTGGTTTTAAAACAAAGGGAGCAGTCAACACTTTCCTTTTTTCCCCAAACTCAGTTGATAGTGACTCCTGATCATAAAACATAACCAAAGCATTCATCAGCATTCATTCTTCTCCAGTCCACCTTTCACTTTTGCTTTATTTATTTATTTATTTATTTATTTTTTAAACCCTCTTTACTTACTGACCACTGCTGAAAATATGCTGGTTTGTGATCGTACTGTAGTCTCCTTATGATGGGATAAGGCACACGGATTGGGTTATTAGGTACAGTCTTTCTTGTCTTGTTTCTCAGAGGACAAAGTAAGTTTCCTCAGTTTTACTCAGTGACACCTTTTAAAATATATTCATGTGGAAACATTCCACTGCAAAGAGATCTAAAAGTATAGTATTTGCCCATGGATGTCAGCAGACCCTCTATAGTATAAGCATGCCAGTTATCAAATGACTGAAGATGTTTTGTGTACCAGATTTAGGAAGGCAGAATGACAGAATAAAAAATCAGGAATTTTCGTTCTGTGTTACAGGAGTTTCAGTATCTTGGTATCTTTGATTTTAAATCTGTGTGCAAGTTATTGATTTAAAACAGATGCACTGACCATAGGTTTCTTTGCTTAAATCATTGTTGAATTTTAAACACATACTCATATTTTGGTATGTCTTCATGAATTTCCCAGTAAACACATGATCATTGCTCATCTTCAGTTAATGACATGATGACAGCAACATTTTGCTTTGTCTATAAAATACACAGTCTTTCTTCTTTATTAAGGTTCCTCCACAATTTCAGACTGATTTTGAAGGATTACTGAAAGTTACTGAGCTGTTCCATTGAACTGTTTGTATGTGTGTGTGTGTGTGTGTGCAGAATAAAAAGATGACCTGATTGCCCATTACAAATCTGTGTTTGGTGACAAAAAGGAAAGTGACAAAGCTGTGGAGGCAGAGGACAGTAGAACTGTACCACTGTGTTTTCCAGACTGTCATCTTCATGCATAACCTACTCCTGCTGGTTTGCAAACCATCTTTCAAACTAAGTCCTCTAGTAAGATCTTCTGCCTTGATAGTGATTAAGATTGCAGGCTAGAGGGTTGCTGGCCACATGAGTCCTGTCAAAGACTTCATTTGTCAGATTCTTCAGTTCAGCCAAATCCTAGTCATAACCAAAGGCAATTGTGCTATTGGCTCAAATGACAAAGACTTAGTTTTATCAACTTAACAGATGCATTTTTGAAAAGATTGCTCAAATTTCCTGCCCTGCCCTGCCCTGTGGATATCTGTAATGTAAGATCTTTTTAATATTTTAATGATTCAATGAAGGAAGCATAAGATACATATAGTTTCAGACCAGAAAGGAATTCCTTTGTTCATCCTCATCCTCCCGGAATGTCATACAGAAGGAAAGTTAACGCTAAGTACTGAAAATCAGTGAGCATGTTATTACTAGTAAGATAATCATGATTTGTTTGCCATCATAGTTAATCATTATAACGTCTGCTTCATATTCATTTGAAATCTCTGGGAACTCTTGCAACTATTTCAAGATTTGTCCATGGTATTTAGCATTGTTCATCTAGCACCATCCTTATCAACGTTATCACATCTCCTTTTTTGTGTGGTGGAACATCACATAATAAATCTTTGAATTGTATTTATCATACTTAGACTCCACACAGCAGAGAATTAAAACAGTCAAGGCAGTATTAAGGCATCCAAGTTGTGATGTCACTTTAGACGCACTATCCAAAAATGTTTACCTTCCTACATCACAGCCACTTTTTCTTTTTCGTCTGTTTCAGCTTTAACTACATTTCTAGCATTGAGGTTGTGACTGTCATTTAAAAGGCCCTATCCAAAAATGTTTAGTCAGTAAAATGATCTATATTACCACCACTTTGTGCCTCTGTGTGTGTGTGTGTGTGTGTGTGTGTGTGTTTTGTTTGTGTGTGTGTGTGTGTGTGTGTGTGTGTGTGTGCGCATGTTGTGTGTGTGTGTGTGTGCACAGGTACGGGTGGATGGTTGGTTAGGCAGGTTTTTAGAACCATCTCCTTTGTGTGTCTGTGGTCAAAAACTTAATTAATGTATCTCATTTTTTACTTGAATGTTCCATGATAAATGCATATTTTCAGTGTCTTCATGATAAAATTTTATCTAAAATTCTACTTTAACATTGCATAGTGTTTTTTGTCACAACCCAGAAAATGGGTGGTGTCTAGCCAGTTTAGTTGTACATCTGATAAAGTCTCATCCACTTGGCTGATTTTTCTAATGGAATTGTTGTTTCATTTTTTTTTCTGTTTTTTTTTTTTTTGGTTTAGTGATCTGATGTACACGTAGAGCAAAGAATTTGTTACATAACTTACTGTCTGACTCTCATGTGTACCAGGTCACATTATTCCATTTATGAAACTTTCGCATATGCTGTGCATGCGCACGAGAGAGAGAATTTGGTTTCATTTGTATGTGAGTGTATGTGTGTGCGTGTGCATCCATACATTTTTGTGTGTGTTTTTAGTGTGCGTGGGTGCGGGGGGCAGTGTGGTTGTGTGTGTGTGTGTGTGTATGTGTGTGTGTGTGTGTGCGCAAGAGAGAGAGAGAGATTCGGTTTTATTTCTTTGTCTGTGAGTGCACATTATATCTGCCTGCATGCATACGTGTGAGTAGGGGGAAGGGTCTTGTGAGTGTGTGTATGTGTGTGTGTTTTGGGTGGTGGTGGTCTTTGACAAGAGAGAGAGAGAGATTTTTAATTTTCAGTACAGTTAAGATGTAATGTGTTATATTATTACAGTTTTTATTATTTTACTTATAAATGTTAAATGTTTCCCTGTTTTTCCTTCATGATTTTTATGTCATTCAGATGTTACTTGTATTATTTTGGTTTCTCATGAATTTATTAAGGTTTTTGAATGTCAGTACAATATGTTAATCTGACAGTAAATGGTTTCAGTCAGTGTGTGTGTGCATGCACATGTCTCAACTTTAGGAGGAAGAGGGATGATATATGGGAAGGAATGATTATGAAGGGATAAGGGGGAAACATTACTCAGTCACAACATATTTTGAAAGTTAGTGATCAGTAATTTTGGTGAGTGAGCCTAGCTTGAAGTAATGTTTTGTGTTTTTTTAAAGCACCCTGATGAATAGTTTTAAAACAGCAATTGTTCATTTCATCAGTCTGAAACAGGGTAAGGGAGACTGTTCTTGCCTTCTGATTTAAACCAAATTGACGAAGGATCAGGACAACTAGATTTAGTTTTTTCTCCACCTTCTCCAGCATCATCCTGTAGATGTATGTAAAATGTTTTCCATAGTTTGTTTAGGGGATGTTGGCTGCCAAAATGCTCTAACTGTTGGCTGCAAACTTTTCTCTGAGGGAGTGCTGATGGTTACTTGAATTTTTGCCTTTTTTAATCCATAGTCTGCTGTGGTATAATTTTGCCTTTCTTAACCCTTGATCACAGGTTGATATGTGGTATATATATATATATATAATATATAACTGCTGAACAATTAAATAGTGGGAGAAAACAAGTGCAGGTTAACAATTCTTCAGTCATTATAGTAATGACTTGGCAAAGATTTGAATTTAAAAAAAAAAAAAAAATGGGGGGAATATATTATAAATATGAGAAACCCTTCACTAGCTGCCTGAGGGAACCATTGTACTCCCTTCGAAGGCACATCTATTTGTATTGCCTGCTTCTAGGCCTTTTGTCCGCTGGATCGGACTCATCAGGGAGACACGGCTGATTGTGTCTGTGCTCTTGGTGTCAAATAGAGACACACCAAAGTCCATAATTCTGTGGTGTTCTCATCACCAAGGGTTCAAAAAAGAATCCAACAGCACCCCCAAAGCAGCCAGCGAAGGGTAGTAAATGGAACAAAAGGAAAGTGTGGAGAGGAACAAAGTGCTTAAAAACTAAAAGCATTATGCAAACAGTATAAAATGTAGGGGACAATCTTTGAGCCTATGCTTGAGGATCCATTCAAGGATGCAAGGGAGATCAAAAGATATGGAACAGTGTGAGTGGTCAGCTCTGCTGTTCAACAACCCAAGCATTGCGAGTGGCTAAGAATTGTACAGAACAACCTTTACTTGGATCTCCTAAGAGATGCAATCTCTCGCAATATATATACCAGTTTAAAATAGAATTTTAAAATGGAAAAACTAAAACCAACAAATTTGTTTCGAGCCGGCGCTCTCGTCATATCAGGGTGTATACAATTTGGGCACGCCACCGGTTTTATATGGTGTGGTGTGTGGGCGCTTGAGCTCTGCGCGTGTGGCACGTGGCCTGCAGATTGTATCTTTTTTGGGGCACGTTCGGGGGGGCATGCTAGGGAATGGTGCATTGACAAGGATTTCCATTTATGCCTGCAATTGTTATCATTTCTACTTTAGAGTTCAGAGATGCTAGATGGGGTTTACATAATATCAGCCACTTTTCTGTAGTACAGAAGTTGCATTTTTTAGAAATGTTGTATGGTGTTGCTCTTTTTATAATTTTCCATGATATGTTGTAATCTATTTTCTTATCTTTAAGCTTCCAAATATATTTGCTTAGTTCTGTTTGGTTTTTATATTTTTCATTTTTGAAGGACTGTTTATGGTTTGCATATCTGGTTTTAAAATGGTTTGCCGTGATCCCTATGTATGTTTCTTTATCACTGTCTGTTGTTACCGTAGCTTGGTACACAATATTGTTGTAGAGACATTTATTATTCAGAGGGCACTGGTCTTTTTTTGTGCAGTTACAAGATATCCTTTCATCACCCTTTTTGGCTGTGTTGTTTTTGGTTTTATTGGAAGAATCAATTATATTTTTAAGGTTGGGCATACACGAGTATGATAGCGTGATGGTATTTTTGTTGAGTATTTTAGATAGTACATGTTCTTATGGAAATGATGTTTTAAGGATTTTGAGGAATTCTTTTCCTACGTTAGTTTTTGTTCTTCCATCATATGGAGGGTTATACCATATAATTTTTCTTTTCCTGTTTTTCCTGTTGCTGTTCATGTTGTTATCTGGGTTATATTGTAATTTGTAGTTGTAGCCACTTTTTTTCAGCGCCTCTTGGTATTCAGCTGCTACACTGTTAAATTCTTTCTCATTGCATGACAGTTTAGATAATCTTTTGTTTATACCATTAGGAATGGAAAAGAATTCCTCAAAATCCTTAAAACATCATTTCCAAAAGAACATGTACTATCTAAAATATTCAACAAAAATACCATCAAGCTATCATACTCGTGTATGCCCAACCTTAAAAATATAATTGATTCTCTGAATAATAAATGTCTCTACAACAATATTGTGTACCAAGCTACGGTAACAACAGACAGTGATAAAGAAACATACATAGGGATCACAGCAAACCATTTTAAAACCAGATATGCAAACCATAAACAGTCCTTCAAAAATGAAAAATATAAAAACCAAACAGAACTAAGCAAATATATTTGGAAGCTTAAACTTGTTAAAGATAAGAAAATAGATTACAACATATCGGAAAATTATAAAAAAGAGCAACACCATACAACAACATTTCTAAAAAATGCAACTTCTGTACTACAGAAAAGTGGCTGATATTATGTAAACCCCATCTAGCATCTCTGAACTCTAAAGTAGAAATGATAAACAATTGCAGGCATAAATGGAAATCCTTGTCAATGCACCATTCCCTAGCACGCCCCCCCCTGAACGTGCCCCAAAAAAGATTTTAAAAAATCTAGCAGGCCACGTGCCACACGCGCGGAGCTCAGGCGCCCACACACCACACCATATAAAACCGGTGGCGTGCCCAAATTGTATACACCCTGATGAGAGCGCCGGCTCGAAACAAATTTGTTGGTTTTAGTTTTTCCATTTTAAAATTCTATTTTAAACTGGTATGTCGCTCCCTACTTGGTTGAGCATTTTTATCATTCTGAGTGGCTTTTTAACTCTAATTTTATATATATATAGATATATATGATAATATATATATAGATATATATATATAGATTATAATATATAGATATATATAGATATATATATAGATATATATAATATAGATATATATATATATATATATATATATATATAATATATATATATATATATATATATATATGTCCTTCTTAACTGTGAAGCTTTGTTATAGTTTTGCATTTCTTAATCTCTGTTTTCCTAAATAATGTTGTGTGGTTTGTCAATTGTATTGGACTTTTTTTGTTTGACTGTTTATTTTACAAAGTATCAGGAGCAACTTCAAAACACACAGAATCATTTTAGAGTTCCGCTCATTCACAGATGCTGATTTTGCTGCAGAATGTTGTTTTGGGATCTACAGAATGTGTGGAAGGATTTTTTTTTTCACTCCTCTCTCATTTTGAAAAACCCCAACCTTTTTCAAAATGACCAGATAAGTGGTTTCTCGTTCTCTGTTTTTGTTACTTGCTTTTGCCTGAAGAAGACCCAAGAGGTTTAAATGCATTGTGTCTTGTCCAGTACATTGTTTGTCTTATGTCCTTGGCAGTAACTACCCCCCTTTCTTTTAACGTGGTGACAGCCCTGATGTGGCCCTTTGCGGTCGGCTGGGCTATAAGCAACATTATCTTATCTTATCCCCCTTTCTTTCTAAATTTTGTTTTGTTTTCAGCCCTCGTCAATCCGTTTTGGAACTCAACCTTTTTCTATTAAATATCCAGATTTGTTTTGTGACAGAATTTATTCAGAATAACCTAAAATATGAGGGGAACATACAATGTCATTAGACTTTTGGTGATTCACCTTCAGTATTGAACTAAAAGCAGCTCTTGTAGAAGGGGATAGGAAAGGAAATCTTTGCATCTATCCGTTTCTCTGTCAGTAATGTATTGTGTAATTACTTTCCAGTTAGTTATTGATTCCAGTTGTTTTCAGGTTTTAGTTACTTATTGATTCCAATTGTTTTCAGGTTTGATTCACATCAGGCAGACTATCACCCAACATGGTAATCTCCAGCAGCTTCTTGACAGATCATGTTCCCTGGAGGCTCAAACTACAGTTTATCGTTTGGTACCAAGGGGTGTAGAGGTTGACGTCAGTGTACGTGTCATTGCTGACTCTCAGCTGTGTGTGTGGTCAGGGGTAGCCACTCTCTTGTCCCGTTCTCAGCATGTGCAAAGCAGTGGTGGTACAGGCTCTTCCACAACACAGCAGATAGTTGATGTTGATTGGGGAATTACAAGGTATGCAATTTAGTATGTTTTGTTGTATTACATTGCAGTGTGTTAGATTTACATGTTTATTGCATCATTTTCTTCACTCAAGAAATATTGTAAAGTATGTAAAAAAATTGTGCTGCTGTCATCCGGTAGAGCATCTCACCACAGTATAGTTCCACCTGTTTTTTGTGTCTTTTTTTCTGCCTGCTAATGTCTAGTTGTTTACCTGTGAATTTTCCTGCAGAATTCCCATTGATGTGGGTGATTCATTCATATGCATCAAGTGCATGCTCAATATGGACATCAGTTAATCATCTTTAAAAGACTGGTAGTAGTACTCAGACCACGAAGTTCTCATGGATAGGAGGGAAACACGAGGGCAGACTGCCCTGTATGTGGGACCATGGACTCACAGATCTCTTCTGAGTGAGTGCATTAATCCATTGTGTCACCATTTTCACTTTTCTGTGGGCACTCAGCCATATAGCAGTACCACAGAGTTTTTTTTATTCCAGCTCACCTGTACAAATGGAGAGATGGCCATGTGCATAATGCACATGTTTACATACCTAGGAAATCAGAAGATCTCTCATCTGTGATTTGAGGCTGGCATGATGTGGATTTTATCCCCTCCCTACTAAGTTTTAAATGATGTCTTTTTTTCAGGTTGAAACCATAAACTGAGATCTTGTGTGCAGCAAGCACTGATCTCACATAAAGATAAGATAATGTTGCTTATAGCCCAGCCGACCGCAAAGGGCCACATCAGGGCTGTCACCACGTAAAAGAGCTGGGGTAACTAAATTGTGCCTGGTAATAACCTGTAGAAAAGGTTGTTTTGATCGGTGAAGAAAACACGACTGAACACAGAAATGGAAGAATAAGGAGGCTGCACTTTATCATGATAAAAAGCTATCCCTAAGGAAAGCAGCCCGAGTTTCACACTGACAAATCTGTTGTGATAAGTGAATCTTAAGCAAACACACTACAATACAATCCATGCTTTTACACATGTTCATTCCTTCATAATTTTAACAACAGCAGTTTTCAGAGAGTTGAATGTTGTTCACCTACATGAAATGGGTAGTGTTCTTTTGTTTGTTTTACAGATTTTGACAATGCAAAACTGCTTTCTCACTGTTACCTGTTTTAAATGTGTGAAAAGAATGCTGCACAGTGCAATTTAAACAGTTTTTCAGCAGACTGAAAAGACTGGTAGCCATATTGTTACTCTTTAGATTTGAGGAGAGAGGATCAAGACCATTCTGTTTCTGTCAGTGGTCACTGCATACCTCAGAACCATTAGGCTGCATTCGTCAATTAAAATGGAAGCGGTAATTTTGTAGAAATTATGGTGATGTTTAAAGCCATGGTGAAATATCTCCAACCAGTCTGTGAATTTTCTTTGAATTCCAGCAGATTCGAATAATCTTTCCTTCATCATTTACTAAGAAGATGATGTAGCCACCTTGTGTTCCTCCATCATTCAGATTTCCTAAGGAAGCATCAGTACAGACTGTCAGTTTCAATGGTCCAGATCCCAAATGATGACGCTTCAACTCAACATGTTCTGACATGATCCTATTGATGACTTTATTTGCTTCTATCAGATGTTCTACTTTTCCATCTTTTATGTTTGAAGCAGGCTGACAAGCATCAAAGAAAATTCACAGAGTGGTTAGAAGCACATTGGCTGGAGAGACACTGGCTATGGCAGAAGGCATTGATGAAGCAATGTTTGTTGCTACATTGTTTATGGAGATCACAATAGGAAAAGCAGCCACAGATTGTCTATCTCTAGTGTGTATGACTGACTGCACGTCTCTACATGATGCTCTGAAGTACACAAAACAAGAGACAGAAAAACATCTGAGGCTGGAAATCAGTAGTATTAAAGACTTGATGGGGAAAGGCACTGTGGAAGAAGTGAAGTGGTCTGAAACGCTTTGGCAGACTGTCTCACCAAGACAGGTACTTCATCAACAGCACTAATGATAGTCCTGAATTATTAAAAGAACATTTTCATACATGGACAAACATACACATTTAATGTTATATAAGGCTTATGTTAGATCTCATTTAGGATATGCAAATGTTGTTTGGAATTCTTATCTAATAAGACAATAAAAAAAATGATTGAGAATATACAAACAGAGGCAACTAAGTAACTTATAGAGTGTAAACATATGAGTTAAGAAGAAAGGCTTAAGTTCTTAAAACTTCATTCTCTGAAAGGTAGGAGGGTTAGGGGGATTTAATACAGGTGTACAAAATAATGAATGGGATGGATGATTTATTCGTTGAAATATTTTTTTCCTTTCCACAAGCTAGTATAACAAGGAATTCAGAAGGCAAAATTTTTGTTAAACAAAGAATTACAAACAAAAGAGTGTTCTGTTTTTCGAACAGAATTGTAAAATTGTGGAATGCAATTCCTTTTGAAATTAAATTTACTAACAGCATTAACAAATTCAAAAATTTCCTGGACAATGACTAAATTCAAAATTTTATTTCAGGAAATGGACAGAAGCATATTTGCTCAAAGTATAAATAATAAATTGACAGAAGCATATTTGCTCAAAGTATGAATAATAAGGCATGCTTTTCAGACACCCCCCCCCCCCCCCCCCCTTCTTCAAAAAAGCTAAACACATGAAAGATGGGGCGTTAAAAGGTCTAGGCTTCGAGCCAGCCCTCAACTACTGCTACTACTAGTTCTGCTAAAAGCACTTGAAGATGAAAAAATCATTGAATATATATTTTTTCTTTTACATAAAAAGAGATGAGTTTGAGTGCAATTCTGTGGCATTGCTCAGAGTAGCAGCTTCTCGGAGTGCACAGATTTTTGCAGGATCTTGTTTCAGTCCCTCGCAGAAAAAATGAATCCATAGAATTCAACTTGAGGTTGACGAAATATGTATTTTTGACAGTCAAGTGTCAGACCAGCATTGTGAATGCATTTCAGCACCTCGTGCAGGGCACAGTCATGATCAGCCATGTCTTCGAAAATTGATAATGTCATCACTCACATTGCGGGCTCCTGTGATCTCAGATACGACTGTCTGTATTGCGTGCTGAAAAATGTCTGCAGCAGAATTTATTCCAAAACTCACTCTTTTATATCTGTTAAGTCCGCAGTGTGTGGAAAATGATGTGATATATCGGCTCTCTGGCTTGAGTACAAACTGTTGATAACCTGATCTCAAACCAAATTGACTGGAGACGGCGGCATCATTCATGTCAGCAACAAATTCTTCCAGAATGGGCGTAACATGGCAAGTTCTGACTAGCTTTTTTTGCCTCTCTCATATCTATGCATACTCTGATTTTATTCAGATTTTTTGGTTTTGGTGCGGTGACACATCTTGACACCCATTCTATCGGACCTGAAAGTTTTTTTTATGTGTATACACATTTCATCTGTCTGTGTCTGTGTGGTAAATGGATGGGTGAGAGGGCGTGTATGCACATGTACATGTGTGTGGATGAGAAATGTTTGTGCCCGTTACATGATGTACATGTCACTTGCACATGTGTGCAGCCACCTTCCGTTATCATCTCCTTTGTTCACGCATGTGCAGTCTTGTCTTTACATGGTCACTTCCGTAAATATCAATGTCGTCAGTTTATTGATCGACCTATGTACCGAAAACCTGTTATCACATGAAGCTCGAAAGGCCTTTGAGGCAGTGTCACTGCATCAAGTGATTTTAGTATTTGTTTGAAAAAGAAAATAAATCGAAGCTTTTTGTGCTTACACATTTCATCTGTGTGTGTGTGTGTGTGTGCGTGCGTGTGTGTGTGTGTGTGGTAAATCGGTTGGTGAGAGGGCGTGTGTGCATGCACATGTACGTGTGTGGATGAGAAATGTTTGTGCCCGTTACATGATGTACATGTCGCATGCACATATGTGCAGCTTTTTGTTTATCTGTTCCTATCAGAAGTGGGACACTGCTCGTTATTGTGTATGTGTGGTGTGTTTGTGTGTGTGTGTATGTGTGTGATGATGCTTTGATAAAATTTAGGTCTTTAGAATAGCCAAGCACTGTCTCATAGCTATGTTTCCATTTATTATCAGTCTGGGATATAGTTCACATGGCTGCCATCAGCAAATAACACAGAGCCCATGTATCAGTTATCTTAATGTATGTATGCAAAACAAAAAAATAGGATTTGCATGCACATTGACGTGCATACACACATGCATGCACATGCACACACACTCGCACGCACAGGTATGCGCGCATACAAGTTTGCCAACAACAAATCCCATATGCCTACCATATTGTCACACGCTTATCTGACACAATCAGCTGATGGCGTCAGCAGCTGTGCTTTTCAACACCTTGTGTTGATATTCCACCGTTTCCTACTGTTTGCAATCCTATGTGTATGAGTAAATATGTGTGCAAGTGTTTGTCTGTGTGCATGTCGGTGTGTGTGTGTGTGTATATTGTGTGTGTGTGTGTATGAATGTGTATAAGTATTTGCTCTAAAGAAACACTCTTGCCCTTAAATGTTGAGCCTTCAGGGGCCTTACTGTGGTAGATCAAACACTGCAGCTGGTTAAGCAGCTATGCTCTTCCCAGAAAGGATAAAAAATCCGACACAGATACATCAGGCTTACACTTCGCTCCTGTGCAATGCATTGTTGTTGTTTTTCTTGCACACAACATATTTCCATCGACACATGTTGAAATGCCATCCTATTTGATACCAATTCATTTGGGCTGCTTGATGCTGAACCAGTTTCACTTTTCTTATTCATTTCAAATCAAAGAAACCAGTATCTGAATTGGACCTGCCATCCTTGCAGTATGTCACACGGTTATTCTCCGTGTATCATTCATGGTAAGCAAAATTCATGATAAGGGTCAGCCACAGGAGGCAAAGGAAATTAACTGTCATGTTTACCGTTTATTGGCATGTGTATGGAAGATTCTCTGAATCCAAATGATGTACCGATTGGTTGTGTTGACGGATGAACAAATAATGTCAGTTATCTGTGCTTTTTAATTATCACTGTTATTTCTTTATGTGGGTAGATTCATTCATGAGCATCCCCATCAGAAACACACATCTGTGCATATTACTTATCATTGCTTTTTTCTTTTTTGGGGGTGGGGGGTGGGGTGGGGGCGTCTTTCCAAAGGGGGGGGGGGGGGGGGGGCGCTTGAGGTTGTTTTTGGGAGGTGTTTGCTCATTTGGTTTTGTGTGTCTGTAGATCCGTTCATGAGCATCCCTCATGTGTGAATTCTGCTTAATATGTATATGAATTTAAACGTTTTCCAGAAAACATTTCCAGCCAGCAGATAGAAGTAGCAGCTGATACAGGTCTGAAGTACGCTAGAGTGTCTGGAGACTGGAACCCTCACCACCTGTACTGGTGGTCAGCTCGCTTGCTGGGTTATCAGGCCCCCATTGCTCATGGCCTGTGGACACTGGCCAAAGCTGTGGATCTCCTTGAAGGTAATGATGCTACCTCCCTGCTCCTACCCCTGTCCCACCCTCTCTTGACCATTACCTTCCTCCTCCTTCATCACCCTCCTCCCCCTTTGAATTTGACTTACTTAAAGTATAACAGAATAGTTGGGCGTCCTTTTTTTTTTTTTTAAATCTATTTCTGCTTTGACAGTTATTTCAGGTCACCTTTACAAATTTGGTATTTGACAGGTAGACGTTACGAAAGATTGTGTGGGAGAAACCTTTATGGTCAAATTATAAGGCATAAAATGAAATATGCATTTGGTACATGATATGGTATATCCATTTTAGATGATGATGAACACCATTTTGGATGCGACAATAGCAGTTCACATATGTCCAGGGGTGGCAGTGAACATTCTTGTGTTTACCTACCCATGTGTTTGCTATATCTAGAACTATTATTCATGAATTTATATGTGGAGGCCTTTGTTGGTAATGCGGGTGCGGTGTGGATTCGGAGGGGATGAGAGGCCTTTGTATATATTATTTGAGAGAGAACAGGTCGTGTGTGTGTTTTGTAATGTATATTGACATAACCCATATTTTTGTTGTTTTTGATGTTTTAGCATGTCAAATCGATATTGTGAAAAACTACCATTATCTCATATTTGGAATACATTGAAGAGAAAGTAGTTATTTGGTGTGTTTTTTTGTTTGTTTGTGTGTGTGTGGGGGGGGGGGGGTAGTTTTTTTCTTAGTATACTTCAAAATGTTGACAACATATTGGACTTGTCCATATGCACCCACAAAAATAGATAAAAGCTGAAAACAGTAAAAGTGTAAATGTTTAGCCACCAGTTTTTTGGCTTATGACTGTTTCTATTTTGTTACTGTTCACAGATGCCAGAGATGACCCATCATCTTTCTCAAAAGTGGAATGCAGATTCAAGCGCCCCCTTTTTTTGCCTGGCTCTGCCATTTTGCAACACTACACAGATGGCAGCCCAATAAAGTTCAGAGTCGTCGACTCCAAGACTCAAGCACCACATGTTGTTGGCACGGTGGCATAGACGAGTCTGAACAATGCCGAATGTGACAGAGATGCCTGGTGCAATGAAACAATTACCATATTTTGTGTCAAGGAAGAGTTGTTATGAGAAATTGTTCGCAACATGAGTGTATGAGTGCAAGCATATATCATGTTCAAAAGCCTCTTGGAACCTATCGACATACAGGAGTGAAAAAAATCAAACATGCTGATAGTTCACTGCTGACTCCAACGTTAAAAGCAACTTTCAGATGAACAGAAACAGAACATAATTCACTGCCAACTCGAGCAATAAAATGAAAGCCACTTGCATAAATGCATTAATATAAAAAATTATTTTCTACTACTCGACTCTCGCTAAGGATCAGAGTTGGAACACATAGATGTAAGACAATAGTGTGAAGTGGGAATGGTTAGATGTTGCTTCCCAGGACACCACTTCAGGCCAGTCTTCTCACTACTGTTCTATCTGTGATCATGTATTTAACCTTTTACTAAATTTTTTCCCACGCCTATCTATGTGCTCCAGATCTGCTTCTCAGCAAGTGTTGAGCCGAAAAGTTTACAAGGCTTCTCATCTCATTGATCCTGTCTCATCTTGTTTTCAATTTGTTTTTACTCCAGTTTGGAATTTTCAAAGTGTGAGAACGAAATACTTGCCCATTCTGTGATCAGTGTGATGTTAAGATTTTGAGTTTATTTTCTTCAGATTTTTCAATCCTTACAAGTAGTTTTAAAAATAGCTGTCACATAATCATGTTTATCTCCTCACCTCATTTGACTTCTAAGTTTCACCAACAGCAGCCAGATATATACACTTTGACATCTCCTCCATCACTCTCTTCCATTTTGTTTCCTCCAACTATAAGCTATTCATGGAGAGACTGACAGTAGGATTTCTCAAAATGGGCGATACAAGTGAAGGGGGCCAGGAAGTACGTAACAGGCAAATATTTTCTTGATGGCACATTCTCTCCAGTCAAAGGTAATTGGTTGCTGCATACAAAGCCTAGAAAATGCAGCCGTTGCTGTGCCTATTTTTAGCACTGTCTTGCTATGGCTACGTGTTGATGCAGTAGTCTGCATTGGTCACTCGTATTACACAGTATCAGATAAAAGCTTCCAGCTTCGCTCCTGATTTTTGTTTCTGTAAACTAAATGCGCTGGCCATATTTCTACAGGTTGATCAAATGCACTATACAGTATTTTAAAGGATAAATGTCATCACACATTGAAAATGAAAGAAATGGGTTTGAGCTCCAAGGCGTGAAATACGCACAAAATGTGCATGACCAGGAGCCCTTGTTTATCAATAAGAAAATAAATAAAATCCAGATTAGTAGAAATAGATGGCTGATCTTGGGAGTTAATTTATTACTGACCGACACAGTAAAGCAAAATCAGATTAGCGCCAAGCACCCTAGAGCAATGGATAGCATTGTAGATTCCGGCTGGGAGGTTATGGGTTTGATACTCATCCCAGTCATTTATATTCGGGGGATTTTTTGGCCCATGACTGGCTTTCCCAGACCCGAGTTTGCTATGGGTTTGGTTGGGAAAACTGGAGCTACTCGGTCAAGGTTCATCTACTTAATGGGTGCTTTCCTTTGAGTGTTGCTCATATTTGCCCGACCAACACTGCAGGTGTCTGTAACTTTCCACTCAGTTTGATGCCGGGATATATTATGAATATTAGCCTATAGTACAGCCCCGTCATACCTCCATAGCATCATCTTCATCAGTCAGCATTAACACAAAATCTTGATCCGAGGCCGTTCATGTTCTGCTGTCATGGCAACTTAGTTAGTTTCCTTGCTACATGGATGCCGTTGGCAAATTCATGTCAAGGTTGTCGGTACCAGTGAGTTGATGGGAATTGTTAGATATGGTGGGGTCCCCCAGAGGGAGACGCTCCCTCGCTCTGGCTCTGCAACAATATAATTACTGTATTCAGTAGGTCCCCCAGAGGGAGACGCTCCCTCGCTCTGGCTCTGCAACTATATAATTACTGTATTCAGTAGGTCCCCCAGAGGGAGACGCTCCCTCGCTCTGGCTCTGCAACTATATAATTACTGTATTCAGTAAGGAGCACGTCTTGCATATGTTGGATCAGAACAGGCACCGCTGAACACCACCCAAGTGGCTCGGCAGCAATGCAGTGTGTCCTGTGGCGGGTTGCCACTTGACAGTGACTCTCCTTGTGGACCGTCATGCTGGTGCTGTGGGGAAAGTCGTAGAGTATGACTGTGAATTTTAACGGCAGAACTGAATGTTACCAGAATGAGCAGCGTGGGGCAATGCTACTGGAATGGCATTAACCAGAATGAGCAGCGTGGGGGCATGCTACTGGAATGGCATTAACCAGAATGAGCAGCGTGGGGGCAATGCTACTGGAATGGCATTAACCAGAATGAGCAGCGTGGGGGCAATGCTACTGGAATGGCATTAACCAGAATGAGCAGCGTGGGGGCATGCTACTGGAATGGCATTAACCAGAATGAGCAGCGTGGGGGCAATGCTACTGGAATGGCATTAACCAGAATGAGCAGCGTGGGGGCAGTGCTACTGGAATGGCATTAACCAGAATGAGCAGCGTGGGGGCAATGCTACTGGAATGGCATTAACCAGAATGAGCAGCGTGGGGCAATGCTACTGGAATGGCATTAACCAGAATGAGCAGCGTGGGGACAATGCTACTGGAATGGCATTAACCAGAATGAGCAGCGTGGGGGACAATGCTACTGGAATGGCATTAACCAGAATGAGCAGCGTGGGGGCAATGCTACTGGAATGGCATTAACCAGAATGAGCAGCGTGGGGGCAATGCTACTGGAATGGCTTAACCAGAATGAGCAGCGTGGGGGCAATGCTACTGGAATGGCGTTAACCAGAATGAGCAGCGTGGGGAGCCGATGGCTACAATGCAGCGTGGCATGCTATGGAATGGCATTAACCAGAATGAGCAGCGTGGGGGCAGTGCTACTGGAATGGCATTAACCAGAATGAGCAGCGTGGGGGCAATGCTACTGGAATGGCATTAACCAGAATGAGCAGCGTGGGGGCAGTGCTACTGGAATGGCATTAACCAGAATGAGCAGCGTGGGGGCAATGCTACTGGAATGGCATTAACCAGAATGAGCAGCGTGGGGGCAATGCTACTGGAATGGCATTAACCAGAATGAGCAGCGTGGGGGCAGTGCTACTGGAATGGCATTAACCAGAATGAGCAGCGTGGGGGCAATGCTACTGGAATGGCATTAACCAGAATGAGCAGCGTGGGGGCAGTGCTACTGGAATGGCATTAACCAGAATGAGCAGCGTGGGGGCAATGCTACTGGAATGGCATTAACCAGAATGAGCAGCATGGGGGCAATGCTACTGGAATGGCATTAACCAGAATGAGCAGCGTGGGGGCAATGCTACTGGAATGGCATTAACCAGAATGAGCAGCGTGGGGGCAATGCTACTGGAATGGCATTAACCAGAATGAGCAGCATGGGGGCAATGCTACTGGAATGGCATTAACCAGAATGAGCAGCGTGGGGGCAATGCTACTGGAATGGCATTAACCAGAATGAGCAGCGTGGGGGCAATGCTACTGGAATGGCATTAACCAGAATGAGCAGCGTGGGGGCAATGCTACTGGAATGGCATTAACCAGAATGAGCAGCGTGGGGGCAATGCTACTGGAATGGCATTAACCAGAATGAGCAGCGTGGGGGCAATGCTACTGGAATGGCATTAACCAGAATGAGCAGCGTGGAGGTAATGCTGCTGGAATGGCACAGAAGATGAAACAGCCTTAAAGAGAGAGTAAAAAAAATCAGATTACTAAACATGGATGGCCGATTTTCAAGCTAGTTTGTCTCCGACTAAGTAAAATAGAATCCAGGTAAGCAGAAATAGTTGAAAGATCTAGAAGCTAGAGCATGGCTTATTGAAGTTGTAATGCAAAATCCAGATAAGCAGAAATTGATTGCTCTCAAGGAGCTAGTGTATCATAGGTTTAGATAGTAAGCTGAAATGGATGTCATCTTGGAGCTTGTATATCACTGCTTTAAATAGTATAACAAAATCTAGATCAGTGGAAATTGAGTTATCTTGGATTTTGTTTATCGCTGATTGTAATGGGGATAGAAAATCCAGACTCAGAAATGGGTAGTTGGGGCTTGTTTATCCCTGACTGCAGCAATGAAATCAAATCCAGATCCACATAATCAGCTGATCTTGATACTAAAATTAAGTATCAGCTGTTTCCATCAGTAAAACAGAATCCAAATTGGCAGAGAGGGATGGCTAAACCAAATGCTAGTTTATCACCGATTGCATTCGTAAAATGAAATACAAAATGTGCAGAAATGGATGTCTGACTTCCGATGTATTCTTGATAAATTACAGTTACAAATTCAGACTTTATAAAAGATAGTTTGTGACTGATTTGATCATCTTTGATTGTGCAGCAGCTTCTTGTCTCAGTATACCAAGCACAAAGCAAATGGTCTGAGAAATATATTACTCGAAAGAATTTAAGGACAGCTTAAATATGAATACATATGCCGTCTTAAGTGGCACATCTGTTATGGCTGAGCCAGTAGCCAAGACACAACGTAAATTTAGTAGCAAATCACTGCATAGCACAAGGCAAGAATGGTGCTTGCAGTGCACAAGCAGATTTCTATCACGGGGAGAAAAAGTCTCATGTCAAAAATACTTCCCATTGGGAGTCCAAGGACTCTTGTCAGTACGAATTGCTTCCCTACTCTCTTAAGTTCTGTGCTTGTAAATTTCTCTTTCTTGTCACTCTCTTTGACTGCCTTTTTAACAAAGATTCTTTATTTTTGTCTTTCTTTACCGTCTTCTGCTTTTGTGAACCATTCTCCTATCTTTGTTCTGGAAACTCCTATAAACCTTGTTTCTCTTATTTGCATTTGGCCTTTTTAATGTGTGTGTGTGTGTGGGGACGAGGGGTTCTTTTTGTGGTTTTTTTTTTAACATTTGATGTGCCCTTTCCATTTTTTCCCTTTGCACAAAAGATTCTATTTTTGTTGAATACATGTCACATCAATATTTTCACAATTCAAACAAGGAAAATATTCATTATAACAATTCAATTTGAATACCAGCCCCATGGCGAAGTGGTTAGCATCGTGGACTCCCTGCTGGGAGGTAGCGGGTTCAATTCCCATCAGAGTCATGTAGGATTTTTCTGCCCCAACAGGTTCCTACCTACAGTAGAGTTTGCTATGGGCTCAGTTGGGAAGACTGGGACCACACAGTCAAGTATCATCCACTTGTTGGATGCGTTGCCGAGTGTTGCTCAAATGTCCTGACCAACACTGCAGGTGGCTGTATCTCTCAGGCCTGGTTGACGCCAGGATATATAATGAAAAGAGGCGTAGAGTACAGCCCTCAGACTGAAATGGAAATCCGTAGCATCGTCTTCATTATCCTCATTGATCAGCTTTAAAAAAAAAAAAATTTTAAGTCTCAAATTCTGTGGCCCTTCATGCCCTGCACTCATGGTGCCTTACTTTCGACATCCTCTCTATCTGTGGCCTTGGTTTCGTTCCATCGGGGTCACTGGTATCAGTGGGTCCATGGGGGCTGTCATTGGATGGACATGGTGGTGCCCTCCAGGGGGAGAGCTCACTCGCGCCAGCTCCATGACTAAATAGTAGGAGGCTTAAGGTGTTGGTGTCCTCTGTCTGTTGGATCAGAACAGTTGCCACCGACCACCACCAAAGTGACTTGGCAGCAGGGCAATGTCCTCCAGTGGGTTGTCTCTTGACATTGACTGCTCCCTGTGGACTGCAGGTGCCGGGGCCGTCGCAGGACTAACCGGGCTATGGCTGTGGACGGGGGATCGGAATAGGCGGCGTGAGTGCACTGCCACTGAGGTGGCACAGAAGTTGGGACAGCACCAAAAAAAACCAAGGGGAAAAAAAATCGATTTGAATGCAGCATGCATTGACATAATTGTTTAGTATGACATGGTGCTATACAGGTTTACAATACTGTTATAAAGGGAAAAAAATGACGAAATAAAGGAAGAAAAAAATCTCCTTCCATGACATGGTGCTATAAGGGTTTACAATATTGCTATAAAGGAATAAAATGGTGAAACAAAGGAAGAAAAAAAATCTCCATTTCTTCCCTTTGCTGTCTTCCTGTGTAATATTGCATTCAGTTTTCTATGGAGTTAACCTTTACCATGCTTCCTGGGTCTTCCATGACCCAGTGACTCGGTAAAAACATCATACCTCATGAACGGATAGAACTACACTCACGAAATCTTAGAAGTTCCTCAACTATCTTAATAGCCGTTGGTCACTAAAATTTGATGTATGGGCACAGTCAATTATCAGCGTAGTCACAGTTCCCCGAAGACCTATGTATTTTAATGGGTCGCACATGACGTACGCCATCGGGTGAGGAATAAGTTGCTGAACCGCCCTTTATCAGGTGCAGGTCTTACAAGACTGAATAGGGATAAGCAATAGGAAAAGCTTCTACAAAGTGTGTGGGTCTTGGGCTACCCGCACGATCGCATCTGTGTAGTCAAAAACGTCATCCGGTAAAGGTTAAGGAAGAAAATCATGGAGGAAGAAGGAGAGCGGATAACAGTAGCAATGTTTTACTGTAATTAATTAGGATACTATAGTAGGGAAAAAAATTTCATCCCCCCTTCCCTCCCCCCTAGGGTTCAGACAGCGTGCACAAAATTGGTGAAAACTTAACTTTAAAACAAGATGCAAAGCATATAAACGTACTCCCAGTTTATCCTGAATACGCGTGAGATATTCCATAAAGAGGAAAAACCGTCTTGGACTGGTGTAACCGTTAGTAATGGCTATTCTGGTAAACATCGGCCATCGTCTGTGACCTATAATGAACATACCTACAAATTTTCAGAAATATCGGCCACGTACTTTCTGAGATATTTCATAAAGAAGAAAAACCGATACAGGCCGTTACAGCCGTTAGTAACGGCTATAACGGTAAACTAAAACATTGGGCATCATCCGTGACCCATAATGAACATACATGCTAATTTTCACAAAGATCGGCCAAGTACATTCTGAGATATTCTACAAAGAAGAAAAATTGTTACAGGCCGTTACAGCCGTTAGTAACGGTATAATGGTAAACTAAAACATCAGGCATCATCCGTAACCCATAGTGAACATACTTGCTAATGTTCAGAAAGATCAGCCAAGTACTTTCTGAGATATTCCATAAAGAAAAACAACCGTTACAGCCGTTAGTAATGGTATAATGGTAAACTAAAACATCGGGCATCATCCGTGACCCATAATGAACATACAAATTTTCAGAAAGATCGGCCAAATGCTTTTTGAGATATTCTATAAAAAAGAAAAATTGTTACAGGCCGTTACAGCCGTTAGTAATGGCTATAACGGTAAACTAAAACATCGGCCATCATCCGTGACCCATAATGAACATACCTACAAATTTTCAGAAAGATCGGACAAGTACTTTTTGAGATATTCTATAAAGAAGAAAAACGTTACAGGCTGTTACAGCCGTTAGTAACGGCTATAACGGGGTAAACTAAAACATCGGGCATCATCCGTGACCCATAATGAACATACCTGCTAATTTTCACAAAGATCGGCCAAGTACTTTCTGAGATTCCATAAAGAAGAAAAAGCATTACAGGCTGTTACAGCCGTTAGTAACGGTTGTAATGGTAAACTAAAACATTGGGCATCATCCGTGACCCATAATGAACATACCTACAAATTATCAGAAAGATCGGCCAAGTACTTTTTGAGATATTCCATAAAGAAGAAAAATTGTTAGCAGGCTGTTACAGCCGTTAGTAACGGCTGTAACATGGTAAACTAAAACATTGGGCATCATCCGTGACACATAATGAACATACCTGCTAATTTTCACAAAGATCAGCCAAGTACTTTCTGTGATATTCCATGGAGAAGAAAAACAGTTACAGGCCGTTACAGCCGTTAGTAACGGCTATAACGGTAAACTAAAATATCAGGCATCATCCTTGACCCATAGTGAACATTCCTACAATTTTCCAGAAAGATCGGCTGAGTAGTTTTGTCTGGAGCGAGTGGAACACATTTTGACCACGGACACACACCACACACACACACACACACACACACACACACACACACAGCATTTCTTCGTTCCCATTCTAAAGTACTCCCTGTTCTTTAAGAACTGGGAGTACAAAAAAGGGTATATACATACATATATAAATATATAGTGAGAAAGTGCTCATACAGACTCTTTTTACAAATAAATGTAACACATTCCTCTCTCAGTCACTAGTATGGAGAACAAGAAATCACTATTCCTTATACATTACGACCACGAATAGTTGAGGAGTCCTGCGTAATGAGACCAATCAGTATTTTCGAATAGATTGTTGCATTGTATTTGTCAATTTTATACCTGTATTTTAAATCATTAACCCGTTGACTGCCCTTGCACGAATGGCGTTCATGGTGGTTTCGGGAAAGCTGTGTGCCCTTGCACGAACAGCGTTCGTGATAATTTCATCATCAAAATTTGGTGGTTTAAAGAAGGGAGGCAAGGAGAAAAAATGGTTTCAACGGTTGTACGGACCCTAAAGGACGGTTTCTTCCCTTTCACGGGTTGCTGACTGACCGGCTCGCGTCCGTTCGGATGATAACTTCGGCAAGGTTCGGCCGAGTCATTCTCGGTTCAAGATGGCGAGCCGAGCAGGCAGTTCGATCAAGTGCGTGCCGTTTTCAAACGATCTAATGCTCTTGAAGTGCTTCAAGAAGTGATCAGAGACTGTGAAAGCGATGACGAAGACTTCAGAGAAGTGGAATAAAGCGATTTGGAGGAGGAATAAAGCGATCACAATCAACACCACCCTTTGCTATCGGAGATTGGTGTCGATGACGAAGCCGATCCCCGACTTCGAACCGAGCGATACCAGCGCAAGTGGGCCTGAACCGGAGAGTGACGAACCTATTCTGTCGACTGCCCCCCTCCCTCCTTTTGTGAGAGGTTGGAAGGAGAGTCGAGGAAGTGGAGGGGGTTTAGGTCAACGGCGAGGGTCAAGTGTGAGGGGGCGTGGCAGAGGAAGAGGGTGTGGCACTCGTCAGTCTGAACTTGTTTCAGAATGGACAGAGGCCAGTGCTGATCGCCCTAATCTCGACCTTTCTTTCATGGGTGATTCAGGTATCAAGATGAACATTGACAATTTCAAGCCTATGGATTTCATGGAGTTGTTTTTGTGGTGTGTGTGTGTGTGTGTGTGCTTGAGTGTGTGCACGAGTGTCTGTGTGCGTGTGGTGTTTGTGCATGGTGTGTGTGTGCGTGCGAGTGAGAGAGAAAGCAGTGCTTGTGCATGGTGTGGGTATACATTGTGTACGTGCATTTGTGTGTGGTGTTTGTGTAGTGTTTGTGCATGGTGTGTGTGTGTGGTGCCGTGTGTGTGTGTGTGTGTGTGCATGTGTGTTGCTTTTGAATATGGTGCTTGTGCAGTGTGTGTGTGTGTCCAAATGCGTGTCGGTCAACTATAACTGGCATTTACTGGCAATAGTGCGAGATCCTGATCCTTCTGTCCATAGGTTCTGGTTCTGTGGTAAGGTGTATTCTCTGCAACACCGGTTATTTTTCAGTTGTTAGTGTGCTTTCATGATCTATGGTGTGGCCTTTTGTAGCTCAGTCCTATCTTTAGCAGTCTTTTTTTTTTTTTTTGGTGTGGTTGGTTTTGCATTGTTTTATTTATTACCTTCTGTGGTGATGGCTTGTTATTGATCGCACTTGGTTCATGAGTCGGAAGTTACACTTAGTGTTGTTATTGTTAGTTAATCTCTGCTAAACAAGACCAATTCCAAAGAGGCTTGCAAGATGTGCAGACTGATGCTGTGGATAATGTGCAATTCTAATCTTCTTCCCCGTGTTACCTGGGCTGGAGTGCCCCCTATGATATGGGTTGCTAAACATTTTATGCATTGTGAAGCTTTATTGTGAATACAGATGTTTGTCCTGAGGTTCAAAGGATACCAACATTAGTTTTTGTGGTATTTCATTGTGATTTTAGTGCTAGTTTTGTTTATGTTCTGAAAGTGTCTGTTTTTCAAACAAAACGTTCATCATTATATACATTTTTGGTCTACTCATTACAAACAAAATCAAACTATTGTGATATCTGGCTGTAGCCAAGAATATAACAAGAAAATTTCCCAAGTATCTAAGATTATGTCAAGAATTGAAAGAGCAGTGGGCATATCAGTGAACCTACCGAAGAAAACAAAATTGTGTCCCTTAATATCTGGATTGTACTGTACCCCAGAAATGCATAAATTTATCATATAAAACAATTGTGGGTTGTTAATTCACTACCAAATATTTACACAGGTGTTCAGTAAACACTAAAACTTTTTTTGCTGGGTTTGTATGTTTTTTGTTTTGCTGCTTTTTTGTATGCTTGCAGAATATAATTTTTTTTTAAAGTTGAAATATAAGATTATTTATTATACTCAGAATGAACAAAATAAAATATTATTTGCAGATATTATAGCCCTGGGTATAAGAAGAAAACATGCCAAACATCTCAGAGATATCTCCACAAATAAATGAGCACTGATCAAATTGGTGAATCTACCGCAAAAAGTCAAATTTTGCTCCGTCACACAGAAGTACAAAACTGATGCAAAATAGCGGCAATCAAGGGGTTAATGAAAGACATCAAAGTGGATAAGTGTTATTGATTTCACATCTGTGAATACACATTTTCTCAAATAATATAATGAAGTCAAACACTGGTGACACTGAAATGTTATTTATTTTCTTTCTTCTTTTTTTTTCAAATCTGGGAGCATAAAACTATGGGGAATGCCTGCGCTTCTCAGCACAGCCTAATGTTTTAAGCAAGATAGGGAGTGATAGTGTTGCTTATAGCCCAGCAAACTGCAAAGGGCTATATCATGGCTGTGACTACATGATGTGTAAGCCTCAAGACGTTGATAATTAAACACCATGTCGTAACTGCATTTTTTCATTTGTTCTTTTTTCCGGATATTTTTTGGGGGGGTGGGGGTTTGGGGGTGTGTGGTCTGACTTATTTTGTGGTGTGACTTTTTTCTTGCACAAGTTTGACAGCCCTGAAAAGACTGTGCCGTTGGCTGGGCTGTAGTGATTAAACTTTGAACTTAAACATGTCAAAAGTATGATTGCTTGACAAAAGTGATTATTTTATTTTATTATTCTAAAGATAGATTGCAAGACAAACATGCCATATAATGACAATTATTTGGCAGCATTTGAATCTTTTGGATGAAAACCCTTGTTCTGTGCCATTCAGATTTTTTTTCTTTTTATGTAGGAAACTTGAGAGAGCAGTCTCTGTGTTCTTTAGAGTGGTATATTTCATCAAGTTTTTGGCAGCTTTGTTCATTTTAACAAGTTAATGTTTAATGTGAAAATGTGTTTGTGGTTGATTCAGAATGTGTCTTCATGTCATGTAATTATCACTCAGATTGAAAATTTATCAGTCACTAAGTTGGAATGGAATTGTCGGTGACTGGTTTGGAAAGGATGCAAAGGAAGAAAACTGAGTTATGTATATGATTGATTATGGTTATAGAAGTTCTGTCCCTTCGTACTTCCATTAAAGTGAAACTTTTAAAAGTATGCAATTTCAGTGTTCTCAGTTGATTTTAATCATGAATCTGCTTACAAAATTCCCACATCCTCCTACCACACCCCCTTCACTTTTGTCTGTTCCCCCACTTTCAGTTACTGCTACATTTTTGTGGTGTGCCCTTTTTCCCAACCCACACCCCTACTCCCTTTTCCCAACCTCAGCTGTCCATGCACTGAAACTAATATTCCCTTGTATGGAACATCAGATATTGGGGAAAGTTTGTTTTTGTTGTTCAATGCCTGATGTACATTTAATTCACAACAAAGAAACGCTGGTCATGGCATTGACTCTGTTATCTTTTAGGATGGAATTGCTAAAAGAGGAAGAACAGCTGTTGACATGTTCTCCGGTACCACCTTTCTTCTCATGCCTTCAAGATGAGTATACTCATTCTAGTGTGCCTTCTAACGCAGCACATATATCTTTTACTTGAGGGAGGAGGTGAGGAGGCCATTTTTTTTTTATCATTCCCAAAAACAAATGCCATCGTAACTGTGGACCAATCCCTTTCACGGGAATTATCATGAATAAACATGATTACAGAACCGTTTGGGAATCTGAAGATCTTTCTGGCTTCCAAATTAACCTCTGTAATGAAAACAAAATGGAGATCGAATCACGGATGCAAGAAAATGGCAAATGTTAGCAAACAAGTTGGTAAGTGAAGCCGAAGTGTGGGAAATAATACTGATTTGTACATTCAGGGTAGAAGTTTTTTTCAGTCTTTTTTTTTTCTTAATTTTAAAGGCTTGATATCCCTTACTTTGAGAAATGGGAATGAAGTCTTAATAGCTATTTAGGATGTTGAATAAGTAGCTACTTCAAAGGCTGCAGCAGAAACATAAAGAGGAGGGCAGAATTGTAAATACATAAAGACAATGATTATGGACTTCTGCAGAACAGTCTTCTCGAGAGAAACAGGGAAAGTCTGTTCTACCCCACTTGCTTCCTCCACGCAGGTTTTGGGCGAAAGTGGCCTAAAGCCGACTTCCCTGTTTCCTCTGACAGGTAAGACTTCTATAACCAATAATAACGATTTATCTACAGACAAAAATACTGTGTCAGGATTATCCGTTTTTAAATAATATTTACTAAACTTTTCAGATTTCAGTTTTTGTTTAATCCTATGTTTTTCTGATCATTTTCAATAACATTCATTTCGCGCAAAACATTCTTCAAATGAGTCTCTGTCTTTCATGTTGAAATAAACTACAGTCTTTAAATGTTCTCTAAGTCTTTAATACGAGTTTATTTTTGGCAATTAAATCCACACACTTTATCCTAGCATGTCTTCCGCTGTATAGCTGTTTCGACCAAAGTGTTTCTCTCTTTTTAACTATGTCTTCTTTATGCCGAACAGTCATCTATAATAAAATAAGTGCTGCGTTCCTTCCCCCAAACAGCCTATAAAACTGTTCTAAACTCCTCACTCAGTTTTATTAGCTAGGATTATCTAATGATATGTCATATTCTGTCCATATAAACCTTCTATATTATATGCTTTGTTCCATTTATGTGTTGGCGGCAGAAATTCACAATATGTCAAAATTTAATTACGATAAACTGTTTGTCAGGTCGAGGATAAATACTTGCTTTTTCCACAACCAGTCTGTCACAAAATTAATGAACAATGAGGGGTTTTTGTCTTTAAAGTTTAAATGCTCATAGTGTTATACTAGAATTTTATCTATATCAGTTATTGTTTTTATCATACTCTCTGTCAAAAACTTGTTCAGTGTAATTAATACCCTATGGGCCTAATGCGTAAGATTAATCCAATCATTTCTGTAAGATTGTTTCTATTTAGACTATATAGTTTTTGTTTGCTTGTTTGTTATGACCGTAATATCTGCCATTGTGATGAATGACGACGGTAACTTTAAGTTTTTCAAGGTCTAAGGTTTTGGGGGGGCCTACCAATTAGAATTCCTTTTAGAAGGTCGTCCTAACGCCCACAACCCTCCCTCCCCTTATCTTTTAAGGACAGAAATTTCAAAGATCCATTGTGAACGCATCTCCTATTTCATTTTGAGGATGAATGTAATTGTGTAGAAAGCCAAAATAAATCCCTTTTTAAAACCGTTTCTCCTTCTGTGGAGGATGTACTGTTTACTTCCCATAGGCTTTATTTCATTCTCGTTTCCGACTATTGTAGTTCTGAGCATATAGACTTACATGTTTTTTTTTTTTAAGGGCAGTGTTGAATGCTTTCTGAAATTTTTGATGGCTAAAATATGTAAATGGGCTTATGTAATTCAAATTTTATGGTGCCCATTCTAAATATGGGTTCTAAGTGCCATTTGTGGTCAGGCTTTCGAATATTTTATATTCAAATGGCCAACATTATTTGCTTTCTCGATTGCGAAGCTGTTAGTTTAGGAAACTGTTGTGCTGTCGCCAACCTTTTGCGTTTATAATCACCATCTTTAGTGTACTCAAAAAACCATACAAAGTGCTATTTCACCATTCTGTTCAAAGTCCGCAACGTGCTGGCATGGTCTTTTAATTCTTAAGGTTATTAACCTTCACAGGCGCTAATGTAACTCCCGGTTCTTCTGGCCCACGCGACATTTTTAGTACAGTTTATTATTTTATTTCCAAAACAATGTGTAGGTTATTGCATTTCACAACTTTCCCTGCTTTGTCTGCAATTTTTTATATTAAATGATCCAACCCTCCCACAAACTAATCTTTTAAACTGTAAATTAGGGAATTGTATAATTTCATAATCGCAATATGCAGCTTTCCCCGCCGGTAAAGCTCTTAAAACATTTGAGGGCCTTCCATCATATAAGTTTTCATCAGTGCTCAGCTCATCCAAATGAACATAAAGTAATGAATGTAATGCAAGATCGAGCGGATTTTCCCCCTTAAAAGTAGTTTTGTTTGGCGCAACAACAAATCTTTTAGTGACCTGAGTGTCAACTTTAAAGCCTAACATTTTAGCTAGCTCTTTTTCAAATAAGTAATCTGCATTTTCAGGTTCGAATGTTAATATTGTTTTTAGATTTGCATTGTTAAGTTTGAGAGTAATGCTGAATTTACTCATTGCTTCTTTTAGTGAGCAAAACCCGTAATAACCATCAGGTATTGTTAACTGGTTAGCTTTGAGCCCCACAACTTTTGTAATCTTATTATTCCCCTTGGTTTCGCTTATATTAAACCCTTCGACTTTGTAAAATATTTCATGGAGCGCGACCGTTTTGGCCCCGCAATTGTTATCAATAGCATGTTCTAAAAACGAAGGACTGTCTTGAGTTGTTATTGTTACAAACATTTTTTAAAACAAATTAAAAATGAGTGCATTCAATATATGGCGCAAAATATTCTGTTGGGCCGCACTACAATCTTAAAAATATAGCAACTGACACCTCGACTTGCTGTGACCCAGACTGCCTCTTTTCATAAAAAGGTGAGTACTCCATTGAAGAGCTATCTTAACCCCCTATTGAAAACGAGCACATCCAGAAAGCGTGGTTTAGTCATCCGATGCAGTTTTATCAGAACCAGTTAAACGTTGCTGTGTTTGCGCATCAACTGGGGTGTGGCGAGTGTCGTATGCTGATCATTTAATCACCATGATCCTGTGGTGAGGTCAGTGTACAGATTTATTTTTATTACACCTTTAGACGTATTTTGTCTGAACTGCAAGCGCCATTACCATTGACCAAACCATTTAATCCACTCTGCACAGAATTGACATGGAAGCTTTTGAAAGGATCTGTTAACGAATTCCTTATAACTCAAGATCAGACTTTAGACAAAAGTTGGATCTTAATCATGGCCTATGCGTCATTTATTTTCAGGGCACGCACAGAAAGTATAACTTTTGATGGCGTTCTCCTTTCAAATTGTTCAGCCCTGGTCCATGAGCAAGAGCATTAAAACAGCATGGACAACATTATCTTAGCACTTTAAGGGCCTTAACTAGAGCGGGAATAGAACGAAAATATAAACGACTCTTTTCGTACTTCTTTAGGTGTTTGATAGGGTCGGGCAAGCACAGGCAAGAGCAAGCATAACTGAATCCTTCTTACTGGCTTTGATCGCGCAAAAACAATACTTAGCAAATTTAGAGGACGCTATTAATCTACAGTAGATAAGCACAGGCAAGATCAAGCCATTAACTTTATCCTTTCTACTGGCTTTGTCGCGCAAACCAAAACAATATTAGCAAATTTAGAGGACGCCTATTTATTCTACAGTTGATTTACTTCAAGTATTTCAAAGGTACCAACATTGTTTTACAATACGCAAGATCGAAGTAGACTTTGCGTTGGCACTGGTTTATACATGCTGCCTTCTGACCTCAGACTCAAGGTAGGAATAATAATAACTATAATAATGATATTCCTTATAGCAGGCAAAGAACAGATGGTTGGGAATACGACATAAATTCTGAGCTAGTAATATTACAAACAATAAAGAACACCCAAGATTAAGTCATCAAATCCCCGAAGTCCAAACCCCAAAAAGAATCATTGAAGATCAGCAATGCTCGCGGACTCTGTTCGCGATGACCCATGATATGAAAGACACGCTTGTTTTGGATTATCTGGCATAGGATTACTTCGGTCTTTATATTACTAAATGTAACCCAACTTTTACAAGAACTAATGCTCCATAAGTGCTCGGCCATAAAGCCAACTACTTTGCTTGCAGTAGACAAAAAGCCAGCTGACAAATACTCCCCAATATTCCTGGTAAAGCGTCACGGCTTTTACCAGCTAATTTTTTTTAATAAAATTCGCAAGATGATCAAGCTGGGTTTTTTTTACTGATTTATCAGGTGGAGGCGATGGCTGGTGGTGGCACTGGATCTTGGACCACGCCCGCCTGTAATAGCCACCACCAGTGTCACTTATTGCAAATCTATATGGATTTTTATAACGCTTGCTAATGTGACTCCCTGCCTCTCTAAAACAATGTTCTTATTCGTTTCTGCTAGAGTTGCGTCGTCATATAAATTTTTTCGAATAGTTTCTCTATTATATTCATTGAGTTCGTAATAGGTCTCGGTTAGCAGTCGTCACTTTAGTCTTGCTGATTCTCTTGATCAAGATCTTTTAGTCTTTGGGTTTTTTTCTTTAATTTCCAGGCCCTAAGTTGGCGTTCATCTGCCTCTAAACGAGTTTTTCTTTTCTCTTTTTATATGCCATCTAGTTCCACCTAGTTTTGTAAACTTGCTTTTTTTGCGTTAATTCGCCTCTGATGGTTCTTAAAGTACGATCATGGCTAATAATTCTCGCATAGGCAATGGGGAATCAATTAATTGTTTTAACGCTGTTTCTTCTGAAAAACTGGTTTCTGCTGCTATTGTATTTATTAATTCGGCCTGCTGATTGATTTAATTCTTTAAGTTCCATGTTTTGCATTTGGGTATCTGTCGGGAGTTCTGTGCAGTGTGTTTGAAGTTTTAGAAACTGCCTCCGCCCTTAATTTTGGTTAGCAATGCAAGGCGATTTTGATCTTTCACACTGAGTCTATTTTCTAATTGAACCCACGGCTAAAAACTTTGATGGGGCGGGTTTGTTGTAAGCCGATCAAGTTGCCCGTTGATCGTTTTTTACAGACAAATGACCATCTTTAATTCAAATCATTTGGGTCTATATAATTCGGGTGGTTCTTTGACCTAAACTTTTGTAAAAGGCTCCGACCTTTCTTTCTGTTAATTCACGCTGCATTGAGAGCGTTGAGCGATGCTGTGTCAAAGGGATTCATTTACTCATGTCGTCTCCCACTGTGATCAAAAACATCATAATCTTCTTCAGTTCAATTCCTGCCATGTTTTTAAATAATTAACTTTTTTATTTTGCTTCATAAAAATGCCACAACTAACATATGGCTCGATTCTTGACCCGCCATTGAAAACAGGAAAGAGCCCATGCGTGAAGGAAATAAACGGAATATTAATTGTTTCCCCCCCCCCCCCCCAAATAATCCATCTACTAGTGATGCAGATCAAATTCTTTACCAAAATGTCCAAATTTCCAGACTTAGGACGCGGATGAATTGATCTGTGCCCGCTCTGCGCGACTTACTTTCAAAATAGAACTCGTTTCAACAACAGACCCTAACGGACATTGTACGAATCTGGGTGCGGGCAATTGTTAAGAAAATTTCTATAAAACTTGTGGGCAAAGAAAATTTTCTTTACATTAATGCTGGACATATTTATAACCTATTTCTGATCTATCGGCTAACCGGGAATGAAAGAGGATGATCTTGCGTTTCATGGAATCGAAATGAAGAAGCACGATAAACATAGAATAGGCGCTGGAGTTACTAAAGACCGTCAAAAATGTATGGTAGCTGTAAAGTTTGCGTATGGAATCCTTTTCCACTTCCCCTTAGATTTTGAGTTGTTAAAAAGCGCATGCTCCATACTTCAAGGAGCATTAATAAAGACAGATTGTCATATGAACTAACTTTTAATGAATACAAACGGGTTATCAAATCATCAGACACGAAGCAAAGTACTGCATTTCTGACATTCTCGTTAGATAGAGTTGACGTTGTTAGCAACTCTAATTTAGCAGAGCTGATTGGCACCAATATGAGTCACATTTTCCCTATATATTACGAAAGGGTGAGCATCATTCAACATATCCTAGAAGACGCAGGGCAGACACTCTATATGGAATTTTAGTTTTAGCGTCTCAGCAAGATCGCTTAAAGGTATTTATATTGCTGTGTGAAGATGGAGATCCATTCAAAAGAGGAAGTGAAAAAAGTTTTTTTAATCCAAAAATAACGAAAGTACAATGTACGATTGAGGGAGTTCCTAACCAAATCTATGCTAGCGGCGTTAAACCTTATCCAGCATTTTGATTGAAATAAGAAAACTGTTTGGAGGTGGGACGGTGTAGAAATCCAACAGTTGACCTTGTGTCTATTGATTTACATCTTCACAATGTAGGCTTGAGATTATTTACAACGAAATACGGTTTATTGGATTGACTAAGGGTCAACAGAGGATAAATCAGTTGGCATGGAGCGGGAGAGCGAGAGCTGTGAGTGAGTAATTAAACATTCAAATTGATAAAGAGAAGAAGCGATAAAAATTAAAACCGCTTAATGTACAATTTGTTTTTAATATATGTATGTGCGCAGTTGAATTATTGTAAAGATCAGATTAAAGATGTAGTTACTAAAATTATTTTTATTTTAAAAAGCAGTGTCTGTTCAGGTTTATCCAAATTGTGCCTACAGCGCGGCAAAAGAAGAGATAGCAGGCATTTCTGCTGTTTAGAAACCCCTAAATTTAAAATCCTTCAGATTAACCAACTTACACAAAAGGCAGCAAGGACTAGGCAAGACCTTTCAAATTACAGCAAAACCAAACGAAGGTATTCCTGCTGCCTTTTATTGCTTGTTACATAGTTAATACTGAGCAGCGGACTATAAGTGCCTCTATCAGCAGGTACGAGTGTTGGTTATCTTAGAACGTGCATAGCGCACCCGCAGCTTTACCTCTAGGAGGTTTGTCTTTAGCTCTCGGCTGTGTTCATTAGCGGTAAGTGCGGCTCGGCAAAAATTAAAAACTAAACTCCAAACGACACAGCTATGGTTCAACTAATAACAGCTAAACTTAGTCGTTCAAACTGACAATAAATAAAGCGCCTTGTTGACTCAAACATCACGGAATGAAGAATTTTTAATCGTTTACAGGCCGATTTTGATGAATACAAAAGACAAAAAGTTTGATCTTCAAAGAAAGGCGAGGGGACAAAGTTTCCTCAACAGCCTGACCCCGAAGCAAGATAAAAATGGAATGCTTAAAATAAGTAAACGAGACATTAAACTCTGTTTCTAAACAGCTCACATTAACAACGCCAAGGGTGTTTAACTTTAGGTTATGAGTCCAAGCGCAAAAAGACCGTTGATATGGGTTCTGATTAAGTATTATTTTTTTTTAATGTTAAATAAAATATTTTGGCTTAGAATAAAAATACCGCATGGCTAGTTAGTATGATGGACAAGACGAATTGTTTGAAGGAATGCTCCGAGAGAGGATCGTTTATCAATGCACTGAATGATATTGATCTAGAAGTCATTGATCCAACAAACGTACAGGCAAGCGTTGTTCATTGCTATTTCTCAAGTCCCAAAGTAAACTAACAATAGACCACCGGTTAAAGTAATGTTAGCTGTTTTAATCGACTATGTAACAATAAATGAAGAAAATCTAGAAGTCTGGGTCTCAACTAAACAGCAGACTATTCTTTCTCATAATGACTTAACACCCGGTTGGGCAGACGAACTGCTTACACAGTTTGACGCTGCCGCTTGAAGAAGCTAAAATGAGAGGCTCTGGTTGGTCAGAGGGCGAAGTCTTAGAGATTAGATTAAAACAGGCTAAGTATGCACCGATTGTAGGCAAGGCTTACATTCCGCTACCTCGGGAGTTGGTTTTAAAGAGAGCAGTTTTAAACATAAAAAATTCAGACAACAATGTTTCATGTGGTGCGTTCTTGCAAGGCTGCATTATGTCCGCGAACACGCAGAAAGAGTGACTAACTATCGGCAATACGCCAAAGATCTTAACTTCAATGGAATATCCTTTCCTGTTAGTGTAGACCAAATTGATCAGTTTGAAAGAACAAAACAACCAATAACTGTTAATGTATACACATGGGATGAGGAGACAAATTTGGCGCCAATTAAAGTGTCCAAGAACAGTCCAACAATAGGCGAACCAGCCAAAAGTCATGTGGACTTACTCCTAATGTTTTCGCCAGCAGGGCTGCCCCATTACACATTGATACGCACATGAGCAGATTATTGGCGCATACTTCAAAAAAACACTAACATACAAGAATTTCTGCAGAAAATGTTTAACAAGAATTCCATCTGTGCAAGCCCGCGAGTGAACATATAAAACATTGTAAAAGTTCTGTAGACTGTAAGACAGAACTAACTACGCCCCCGCCAGGATCTAAGTTAGTTTTAAGAACTGGAAACGGCTCCTGCAAAATTCTCCATACGTAGTTTACGCAGATCGAGTCGCTTATTGTTCCTTATGAAGGGCCAGCACCACAAAAACTTCGAAAAACAGTCTTAATGAGTAATCATAGATTTGTTCATTTGCCTTCATTTTGTTAGGGCGGATGGCGTTTATTCAGAGCCAGAATGATATAGAGGACCAGATGCTGCAGAAACATTCTTAAAACGCAGCAGCAAGTGCGTACGCCTGTTCTAATAATCTAAACTTATCTGGAAATTAATGAGACGCCTTGAAGACCAACAACAGTATGAATAAGCAACGCATTGTTGGATTCGGCGGTTTAGAGCTAACGCCAAGTGTGTAAACCCCAAGTGAAGAGACCATGATACAGTAGTGGGAAGTGTGAGTGTGCAGGCGCCACAGTAAATGCAATCTTCAATAAAAGTTTGAACAAAGACATGGAGCTGCAGTATTCTTCATAACTTGCGAGTTACGATTCTCATTCTTCTATGAAAGCAGATGGACGATGCGTTCAGGGTGTCATGCATTGCACAGTCATCAGACAAAGTACATGTGTTTCACTTTAATAACATGTCTTTCTTCGAATATATGCAGCACATGATGGGATCATTTGAAGCACTGGCTATGTCCTTAAAAGTCCTGCCAATAACGGAAAAATATTGTGGATCAACTCTTGTTAGAAAGGGTGTGTACCTTATGTATACATGAACAGTTGGGAAAAGGTTTGATGAAGAACACCTCGCCTAAAGGCGCGTTCTTTTCTAGTCTTAGAGGAAAGGACATTAGCGACTCGATTACCAGCATGCTCAATGAGCGTGGCAGAAGTTAGAGTGCTAAAACGATGGGGGACTATCATGACTCCTTTTAATGGCAGATGTATGTTTGTTGGCGGACGTCTCTTTGGAAAATTATAGAAAGACCTTCAAGAAACTTTAGCCTGGATCCCGCGCATTTACATTTTGCGCCGGGATGAGTTGGGACGCTTTCTTAAAGTTTACTGGCGGTACAGATTGATTTATTGTCGGATTCCAATGATTCTGATTTGATTGAAAGGAGTTGCGTGGAGGAATTAGTATGGCGTCGCATCATTACTGTAAAGCAAACAACAAATACCTAGATGATTATGATCCAAGTAAAAGGGTTTCTAACTATCTTATGTATTTAGATGCAAACAATCTGTATGGATGGGCAATGGCGCAATCATTCCATTACGCAACTTTAAAATGTACACAGGTACAAATAATATTCAAAAAGCATTAAAGTGGTTGGCAGTTTAACGCCTGATCAGCAGCGTGGTTTCATTCTAGAAGTTGATTAGAATATCCTCATGAACTCCATGACCTGCATAATGACTATCCATTAGCAGCAGAAAGTCTAAAGATGGACCAAGAGAGCCGCTAAACTTGTGCCTAATCTTCGGGGCAAAAAAATTATGTCTGCCATTACAGACTTCTACAATTTTATTTAAGACATAGTTTGAAAGTTGACAGCTGTTCATCGCTTAATTGCTTTTGATCAAAAACAGTTCATGAAACCATACATCATGAAGAACATGATCTTAGAACTAAATCCACAGATGCTTCAGAAAAAGACTTTTTCAAGCTGATGAACAACAGCTGTTTCGGAAAGACTATGGAGAATCCCACAAGCGTAAAGATGTCAGATTGGTCACCAGAGAGAATGAAGCAATTAAGCTAACTTCAAAACCAAATTATCAGGACTTTAAAAGATTTCATGATCAGCTTTTTGGCATAATGATGAAAAAAAAGAAAGTCAAATTAGACAAACCCGTTTTTATTGGGTTTACTGTTTTAGAATTATCAAAGCTTTTGATGTTAGAATTTCTTTATGACTACTTTAAGCCCTGTATCCTGAGTCCAGAGTGCTTTACACAGATACAGATAGTTTTGTTATAGATATCCCTACTGAAGACATCTATAAAGACATGGAATTAGAAGTAGATAAAGGGCATGTGGGATGGTACGACACATCTGATTATCCTAAAGATTCACCTTTGCATTCATCCGTTAATAAGAAGGTTTTTTGGAAAGATGAAGGATGAATTATCTGGAAAGGTAATCAAGGAGTATGTGGGGTTAAGGTAAAAATGTACAGTATTTCGAGCCAGGAGAAAATCATTAAGAAAGCAAAGGGAATATCTCGCAGTGTTGTGCAGTCAAACATATCACATGGCAACTACAAGAAGCATTGTTTGGCAATAAGACTTTTCATCATGACAACGTAAAACTGCGATCTAATCTACATGAGATCAACACAACAGTTGTAACAAAGAAGTCGTTTAGATTAGAACAAACACAAAACGTGTGTTTGTTAATCCAGAGTTTTCATATGCAATTGGGCACTGGAGAACCGTAAATTTTAATTAAAGCGGAACTGTGCCGGCGGGATTATCTGCAGTTCTTCCTTCACAAAAGATCTTTGAGGAGCTGGTTGTTTTGTTGTGTCAGTTTCTCGTAAATAATACACGGGCGGATTCATCTTTACAATTCTTTTTATTTCGTACGGGTCAACACTCAAACCGGATCAGTTGCCCTGATGCGAGTGTCCCCTTCTGCTTCCCCGGTAAATAAAGGTACCTTACTTTCAATCCAAATGGTAATAGTTTGCCGGATGAAGACTCTCTTCAGCAACATTTATTGTTTTTCTTTTGATTGCTTGTATGGTTTTAGCCCTTTAAATTCTTCATTATTCATTGCGCGCAAAACTGAGGCCAGTCTTCTAACCCATTCTGTGTTGCGAGAATTGTCAATCAGCTCTCTGTGATAATGTAGGAGAAAAGTTCTTTCAGCTAACTGTTTGTTAAAGTTTTCGACTAAAGCTGTGATTATGAACTCCTGGAATGCCTTCTTTTAATGGTAACTCTAAGTTTCAACAGTTAATTGATGCACTTGGCCTTTTAAATTTCTTTCCCATCATCGACTTGAATCATGCGAGGGAAGTTAAGGGGCCACGTGGTATATCGCTGGTATGGCAACAGCAACAGCAGAAAGCACTCTTTGTGTTCATGGTTTCTGCATCTTTGGATCTTGAAGCCATGTTCAATGACTGTGCGTGGTACTTAGATCTTGTTCGTCTAATCCTATCAGAGGGTAACTATAAAGATCATTTGATGGGTGTGTTTGAAGTTGTCTTGACAAAGTGTGGTCTCTGTATTCGCCTAGGTCAGGTAAATAAATTTGCCAAAAATCGCTTGTTTAGATAACATTCCTTTGCTGTTTGTTCACTGGACTCCCGCCTTGCTTGGCTCTAGCTTTTTAATTGCTTGATGCCCTTCCAATATCCTTTGGGCGATAATAGATTTTGTTCTTTTTTTATTCAGCCAATATTTTGTGCAACAAAATACACAACGGTCTACCAACGACAAATAAACGCGATTTCTTGCATCTTTTGGTTTTTCTGATGGATGATAAAAGTCACTGAATTTGGTGGGGCAATGTCTGGACTGGTTGGCCTGTTACTAGATACTATTGTTTATTGCTTGATCAACATTTTTAAATGTGTAAGCTGCATGCCTGTTCTTTCAGTGTGGTCATTAATAAATCTAACTGCTCAAGTCTCTGCCTTTCATCGGCGTCTAGTGCAGTGCTAGTTGACTCATAGCTTTGCTTAGTGCCTTTTTCTCTCGCTGTCATTCCCCAGTTTACTAAATGCCAAAATTACTGCCGCTAAAAGAATGCGCATTCACCACAGCGCCGCCTATCATTATTGCGAAGTGAAGCCATTTTATATAAATGTATTTTTTTTCTTACATATTTATATTGTCTGGGAATATTCCTTGGCTTGACTAGAAAAATCTTTCGTGGCAACCGAAAGCTGCAATGATAGCAATTAGCTTTGCTGAATCCTCAAAGTCTAGTTTGCCAGATCTGCTGGCTTTATTTTAACAAGCTTTTACCACGCATCGTGTATCTAAACTTCGCCCTCCAATAACAGCAGGAATGGTATATAGGATGGTAACAGTTTTTTCGGTGCTCATTTTTAAAAATATAAATAATTATAATTTAATAAAAACATGAAAACAGTGATGATTACTACAGCTACAAGGCGGTCTAAACCTTCCCGAACTTATGAATGACCAAAGTTGATGGCCAAGCTATTATGCCAAAAAGGAAAGGCTGTATTTTTGGCAGCATGTGGGAAAACAAAAACAGTTCCTCGGAACTGAAGTCAGCATTGAACAAGATTCAACAGATGTCGCCACAAGACAATTTTAAAGTATCATAAAACGGGTATGAAGCGCAGCTGGGGTCTAGAATGGTGAAAAGTGTGGGGCAAACGGTTCTTAGTTTGTACACTAATAGTTCAGTAGATCTTGCTCCCAATGATTTGAACAAGATCTTACGTAGATTAACGCAAGATCCAGTTTTAACAAAGTCATTAGAGTCTCTGGGGTGTGATCTGTATTACAGATTGGAACATTATTGTCGCCAGCGATCTGGGTTTAATTACTTTTAATCATATAGATTTGTTTCCCTTCAAAATGAACGAGCTAGAAAATCATCAGAACCAGATCAGGTGGAGAAAGTAACCAACCCAGAAAATCACCCAAAATCAGAAAACATTAAATCAGGTGGGGGAAAGTAACCGTAAAATCCTGGGCGTGTTGAAGCAGGAAAAAAAATTAGCAGAGTGGAACAGACAAAAAAAAATTAATGTTACAGAATATACCTCATTGAAAACATCAACCGCCAACGCCAGAAAAAGTTGATTCAAGGGCAGCTATAAAAACTCCATGTGATACAAGGGCCCCAAAGTCTTCATGGAATATTAAACTTAAAACTGTTGCCATTTTTGGCGCTATTGCTGCTGTTGGGGGCAGTTATTGCGGCTATAAAATTATACACAATTGCAACAGAAACAAAAGCAATCAAAAAAATCTGAACATTAAATGCAGAAAAAGACAACTGCACCCCAAACCGCATAACAAAGCCCCATTTTGATCCATTTCAAAGGGAAATTTATATTTTAAGAATTTAAATTTTTAAAATTTTTTAATAAAATAGATCATGGCGTATTATAAATGATGGTGTCAATAAATAAAGACCTGGAGTCTATAAAGGCATTTCCATAGACCAGAATTGTAATCAATGCGGTTGCTTCGGATGTAAAAACCTTCCTTAAGATCTATGCAGAAAACGCTGAGCAAGACATCCTCAACGTGGACGCGTTTTTTGAGGGTGTGTGTACTATATTAGACATTACTATTTAAGATAAAAACATGCTTGTATTTTTTTGATAATTATAAGATAACTTAATAAGAACCTTAGTTGTACTTAAAGGAGACTTAATCAAGAACTTATCAAGACTTGATCAAAAACTTATTAAGAATTAATTAAGAACTTTGTTCAAGAACTTATTAAAAACTTGGCGCAACTAATTAAAAACTTAGAAGTAACTTAAGTAAGAACTTGGGGATAACTTGAGAATGATTAAGGGAAAACTTTAGAAGTAACTTAAGTAAGAACTTGAGAATAACTTGTTAAAAACTTAGAAGGAACTTGAGTGTGTGCATGCGTGGGTGGGGGGTAGGGCAGGTGGGGTGGGGGGTGTGCATGCGTTGGGGGCAGGACAAAACAAACAACAAACACAAACAAACAAAAAACACAATAGACAGTCCAGGGGTGGGGGTGGGGGGACGTGCCCTGCGGGGGGGTAGGCCAAACCCCACAACAAACAAAAAGTGGAATCCTTTGGGCCACTTCTTGCTTTGTGACTAAACAGGTTGTGTCTCGCGCGCAACCTCAATCAACCCAAGTGATCACATAGGGTCGTTTGGGCCCAGTTTGCCGCTAAGCTTTGCTGGTGGTGCCGCGCTTTGTAGTCAAGCGATCAATAGGGTCGTTTGACCTAGTTTGCCACCGAGCTTTGCGGTGCTGACGTCATTGGCAGCAAGCGATCACTAGGGGTTTTTTGGGCCCAGTTTGCTGTGCTCCTCTTTTTCAACCAGGCTTGCAACTGGCTTTTGGCAGAGTTACGCAATTACTGCTGTAGCCAAGCTTTTATGGCGGCTTAATCGCCCGTAGTGTACTCCGTCATTGTATTTTGGAGCATTTATATGAAGATAGTGCTGGCCACACACTACTCCTTTTCCCTACTGGTAGATGTACTAAGGTTGCCTAACCCTATCTAGTTTTGCCAGAACCCCCGAAATCGCCATCCAGTTGCATAAAATTATAATGGTTTGGCGTTTGCTAACACAGTTCATTTATACTGATTCCTAGCTTGTGGAATTTAGGTAGTTATAAAAACACACAGAAAGTTGAATGGTTTCCTAGCATACGAATCAGACATGTTCACCTGCGTCTTAAGAAATAAACGCCATGTTTGATGCGTTTTTTGTTTTTTAAACATGACTTGGGCTGTCTCAAGCCAACGCCCAACAATCAACGCGTGATGGATTGTTTTGCTTTGGCCGGCTTTCAACAATGCAGCGCCATTTATTAAATAAGGAACCATCTCATCGATAGTCAAACACATATTGAAATTGGCTATATTTTGTTCAGCAATATTGCCTTCAACGTTTTCATTTCCTTGAACCAACAAACCTTTAAGATAGTCGTCCATTTCCAAAGCAGCCGGTTCACTTTTTTCTTTTTCTGTTCCTTCTAGGAAAGCAATACTTCTTTTCGGTTTCGGCGGCAACGAACATGCTTCACCTCGTTCTTTTTTCAACAAATACTCTGACATGAAAGTATGGTAAACCTTGTGGTGTTCAATGGCAAGAGCCTGCTCTTCAGTAAAACGGGTAGCCATTTTTTAGAATAAGACACCAAGCACAGTACACAGCGAAGTAAAAGCGTCCTTGCAAGTCCGGAAGTCAGTAGAAGAATGATGAAACCGGTGTTAGAAACTGGTCATGTAAGCGCTTTAACAGCGCCCTCAGGCGGCAGAGAAAAAGCTGATGTAATATATTGCAATGCGCAAGCCCGGCGTGAGGGAGTGGGGTGAGGGGAGGAGCGGGGCAGCAGTATTGATTTTTTGGCCTCTCAGTTTGTCGGCAGGTGTGAGGCGCGCGCGCGCGCGTGTATGAGTGTCTGCCTGTGCCCATGTGTGTGTGTGTGTGTGTGTGTGTGTGTGTGTGTGTGTGTGTGTGTGTGTGTGTGTGTGTGTGTGTGTGTGTGCGTGTATGTGTGTGTGTGTGTGTGTGTGTGTGTGTGTGTGTGTGTGTGTGTGTGTGTGTGTGTGAAGAAGTGGTAGAATAAGAAGAAGAAATATGATTCTACTTTTATGTCAAAAATATAACTCAGTTTTAAAAGACTTTAGTTTTATTTCACATGAAAGACAGAGACGCATTTGATGAATGTTTGCGTGAAAATGATGTTATTGAAAACGATCAAGAAAAACATAGGATTAAGCAAAAACTAAAATCTGAAAAGTTTAGTAAATTAGTATTAAAAACGGATAACCCTGCACAGTATGTTTGTTTGTAGATAATCGTTATTTTTTGGTTATTGACGTCTTACTTGTCAGAGAACAGTAATATGCTGATTCTAGGGCACTTTCGCCCAAAAACTTGGTGGAGGAGCAAGTGGCCCAGAACAGACATTTCCCTGTTCTCTGCAGATCTCTGGGGACGAATCCAAAACTTGGTGATGACATGTTTGAAAGAGATCTGGGACATTTTGGAATCAGATGAGCCACTGGATC
>CM031606.1:52190751-52201439 GCA_018398815.1 Conus ventricosus
AATGGAATATGGGGTGTACACTGTGTATGTAAATAGAGTATGATGTCTGTTTGGAAGATGAATCCAGATGCTCTCGACCGCAAAGAGAGGGTACTGAATCAAACTGGATAAGATTGAATGAAAGCAGGGCAAAATCAGCTTTTGATTTAAAAAAAAAATTCTTCTTTTGACTGATCCTTTTCATGTGGCTGGTGTGTTGCATTAAGTGGATCAGTTAAATTTGTAACTTTAAAAGTTTATAGTCATTTCATCGAACAAAGGCTGTCGAATAAACACCAGAGTGAAAGACTAAAAAGAAAATGTCAGGTAGGGTAGGATGGTGGAAACAAGTTCTGTCTGTCAGACTTAGTTTGTCTCTCAGACTCCATTTATAAGCGATTCGAAAGCTGAATTATTACAGAATTCTGTGGACTCTGCAAGTCTTAATTAGTTTTACTTTTGGTTTGCTGAGGGATGTAATGAATGAAAAATGGTGTCTTCATTGAGCTGGTCAAGTACCCTGTCAAATAAAATCTATACAAAAATGTTGTATGCTCAAATGATGAGTCGGTCAGTTATCCTGCAATTCTCGCTACAATCTTGACATCTTCTTGGGACTTTTAATGTGGGTTTTTGCTACTTATGATTGTTGTTCTGGGTTGTATGAAATACATAAAAGCATTAGGTTTCTTTAACTATAGTAATGAGCACTGTGTTGAACATGCTGTTTGCATGCAACTTTTGGTCTGCAGTATTAATTTGCAGACTATGGAATGCATGGATGCAAAGAGCACGTTTGCAATGTACTTATGCACACATGGTTTGATGAGGGTGGTGGTGCATGATCCCGAAAAACATCTCAGAGCATGATGTGAATTTCTCTGTTCTCGAGGCAGTGACTTAATAGGAATGAACTCGCATGGACGACAAGTATAGTGAATTCATGGAAGTGGGGAGGGTGTTGAGGCTACCACGCTTCGTCATTAAACAGCTGAAAAATAAAACGGCACTAGGTCGGGATGCCATAATTTGTAAGTTGTTAAAGCAGCCTTCATTGGTGAAGGCTGATTGGCCTTACAGATACCAGAGTGATGTGGGCAAAGGATAGTATTATCGAGGAGTTGGGGACAAATAAGCAGCTAAATAGCAAATGAAGTGCAATTTTGGTTTGTGTGATTATTGCAGTGCTGGAACCAGTAGAAATATTGCTAGCTTGGTATCAAGGTTTTCTGTGCTGAAATGAAAGAGTTTTTTTTTTCTTTTTTTTTTTTATCCCACTGTTGGTGGATGGACTTATACAATTGAGTTGCTTCTGTGTGATTAAAAAAAATTTAAATCACACACACTTACATGCACGCCACATAATGCATGGCATGCGAACACACACACACACCACACACACACACTCACACACAACAACACACACACACACACACAACGTTATCCATTGAACTTATTCAAGCAGTACAAGCTAGGGTGTTTAGATTGCTTTTAATTTTCTGAGGCATGTAAATTCGTTCTAGATGTGTATTTACAAGCTCTCTCATTGCTTGCGAAGAGGGGTGGCTTTCACCTTCATATGAAATTTTGTGGTGGTTTATCCTTTTGTTTCAAACCTAGTGAGTGATTCACTAACTGAATCGGACAACAGTAAGCAGTATTCAATGCCTAGTGTCTGTTAAGGCACAGCATCACGTGCAGGATTTATTTATTTTGAACATTTAATGTGAAATAAAATGCTGCTACAGGAATCAGTATCAGTGGAGTATTAAGTGTGGGTAGGCTAAATAATATTAATAATAATGTATATCTATTATAGCGCTGTTCTCGGCTAGCGGCAAGCTCTAAGCGCTTTACACTCAACACTCCCTTTACAATGGGCTGCCTACCTGGTAGTGCGACTGAGAAGCTGCCCGTGGGTTATTCAGTCGTTCCGTGTCATCCAGTCTGTATCGTTCAATAATCGATCACTCATTTTCCTAACTTTCACCTTTCCATTCTATTCCATTTCTAGCAGGGTGCATGCTATGTCATTATATTTATAGCAGATGTATGAATGTCTTGATGAAGTGAGATGGAAAAATGCTTTATTCCATTTGTATTTGTACCAGTGATGAAAACAGTTAAACACACTGTGAACTTCAACAGTAACAATAAATGTGTATGATATTAAGCGTGATTAGAAAAATGACAAGCAAAGGATAATTGTTTCTCATTTTTATTTTAGGTACGGCTGTATGTTGTCGTCATTTGATTTTGGTTTTGATTCCAAATCGTCCATCCAGAGCAAGTCATTTTCTTATGGACTGCTGTTTGAGTTAGGTGATCAAAACTGTTGCTCATTACTGATATTCGTTGATGCAGTCTTCTCTGCTATCTTATTACTTTTAGATTATTTTGAATCACTGTGTCCTGTATTACGGTCAAATTTCTATTTGGGCCTCATTAACCAGCTTTTTAATTAAGGGGGGGCAAACAATTTTTTTATCCTTATCTTATCCCCAAGGGTTGATTAAAAAAACCCACTAAAGAAAAGAAGAGGGGAAAAAAATTTTTCATAATTGGGGAGGGGGGATTAAATTTGTGAAAAGAAAAGGGAAAAAAAAATAATCTTTACTTTGAAATTTGTAGACTGTATTTCTTTTTTTCTTGGGAAATTTTTAAACACCTTTTTTATTCGATACTTTTATCTTCTTTTGGAGACCCCCGGGTTTAGCAATCAAAAAGGGGCTAAAATATCAATGCAAAAGTCTTTTGGCCGCGTGTTCCCCAATATGGGTTTACCGGCGGCCGCAAATTTGGGTTTGGTTTCCCTGGGGTTCTTGCAAATCCCCACATACTAGCCCCATTGCAGCCCGGTTTAAATTTTTTTAACCCTCTCACCCTTTTTCCAAAAAAATTTTTGTACAATTTGGGGTTTGGTCTTCCCGGCCCTGTTTGGGTTTGCTACTAAACAAAACAAGATTATTCTTTTAAACACTATTTTAATTTTGGGGTTTCCCCGACAGTGTCATTTGGTTATTGCGGGAACTTTTTTGTGTACCAATTTAAAAACCAAAATTTTTGTTATTTTCATATTTGATGCTCTTTTTAAATTAGATTCTTGGGGCAAATTTTCCACAAAAATTCCCGTGGGAAATTTTTAAACGTTATTTTGTTCTTTGCATTTCTCAATTTTTTAAAGTAAGCAAAAAAAAAATGGGTTAAAAACATTAAAACTTCTTAAACAAATTTGGGGTGCTTAAATTTTTTTGGGGAATTTTTGGCAAAGGCCCAACTGCGTTTTCCCAGGGTGTGCTTTGTTATGAGCTTTTAAAACCCAAAAAGGGAAGGACGGAAAAAATTTGATGCAAAAAATTAAATATATTTGGCCCCTAAGGGGCCGAGGGAGACTACCAAATTTCCCCCCAAACCCAAAAAAAATCCCCATGCGTTTGCTGACCCCCAAAAATCCCAAATTTTTTATAGAACTCATCACACAGGGCAGGGGGAAACCCGTCTGATTTTTTCCATGTTAGCCCCGGGCATTGAGAGCCCCTAGTTTTTCTACAAAAAAAAACAAAAAATTAAGGGGCCCCTCTGGGCCAAAAAAAAGATTCGCAAACTGAAATGGCATGGACAAGTCCCACAATCCTTTAGGGGTTGTTAATTCTTTTTCAAGGCAAAGTTTGAAGAGGAGAGGGGAAAACAGGAAAAAAAAAGGGAGGACAGCGTCCCCAAATGGACAGGGTTTTAGATGAGGGGCACCCCAACAGGGTGGAAAACAGGAGAAAAATGAAGAAAGCTGGTTGTTTGATCACTTCATTCCCACTCCCAACAATGGGGATTGTGTTTATCAAAAATCAAACAGAAAACCCAAAAGAATTTTTTCCAAAAGGGCAAAAAATCCTTCCTTGTTTAAATGTGGGGTTTGCTTTACCCAAAAATAAGCCCTGTTTGCAGGACTTTTTACTTAATTTTTTACTAAGATTTCATTCAGGGCGCTTTGAGATTTGATGAAAAGGAGGGGGGGGGGGGGGGACCCCTGTCTGAGAACTCAAAGCACGGACCCAAGATTCCTGTCATCATAAATAAGTCCGCTACCACTGAACGCCCTTTCTGCAATCCTACAGATATTCCTTTTTGATGGTGGGGACTGAGGGTTATTTTTTCTCTGCTTGTTTCAGAAGGCCGAGACTGCTTTTATGCGAAAGCTGCTGTGGTTGATACACAAGCAGGTGGACAGTGAGGGGTCTGCAAAACAAGGTTCTGGTGGGATCCTGTGTGTGGAACAGGGTATGGTCTACATATTTTTTGTGTACAGCATTCTGAAAGTGCTGTGTCGCCTGTTCATAAAATTGTAACCCAAACTGTTTTCTGTCTGTATGTATGTTTGGGGGTTTTTTTGTGTATTTATTGCCATGCATGTGTGTTCTGATTATTCAGGGGATATGAGTTTGTTAAAAAAACATTGATGTTGTAATTGGAACAGAAACTTGGCTAAAACTGGAACATCCAGCAGCGAACTTCTAATGGAGGATTTTGATATTTATAGAAGGACAGACTTGGAAAAAGAGGGGGGGGAAAGTCTTGATTGCCATTAGGAAGAACTTAGCCAGTGATTTTTATATAAAGGCAAAAATAGTAAAAGTTTATTTTGTAGGTTTTAATTTTAAGAATAAGGGGACCTGTCATTGTTGGATCAGTTTCCAGACCTCCAGACTCAGATGAAAATGTATGTTCGTCTACTGCAGAGACATTTCTAATATTGTTTTGGCCAATAGGAAGGCAATTTTATGGATTGGTGGAGACTTTAACTTACCATATTGTTTGGAGTGAAGGGATGCCATACTTGGTAATCAATACAGTAAAAATATTAATACTCAGTTTTTTGATGCCACCAAAGACCTTGGATTAGTACAGTCAGTTGAATCACCAACTCGTGGTAAGGCATTCCTGGTTTTATTTTTTACAAATTGTCCAGGCGCCTTAGGCAATCAGGAATTAATTTGCGGGCCTGGGTGATCAGATATAGTTCTCTTAGAGAGCAACTTTAAAACCCTTTCGAAGAAACCCCCTAAACGTACCATCAGACTCTGGAACCAAGCAGATTTACCAAAATTGCGCAGGGAACTCGTGATTTCAGCCGTCTTTTTTTGAGGTCCCATAGTGTTAAAGATAATGTCAGTGACCTTTGGAAGTGTATAAAATCTAACTTGGAATTTATTATGGATAAAACATACCTACTAAAAAACTTCAAGCAAGAACCACCACCCCATGGATTACTACAAAAACTAAAACGTTTTTTGAGAAGGAAACATCGTTTCTTTAAGAAATTGAAACTACATCCTAATTCAGAAAAATTACTGGTTAGGTATAAACATTTTAAGAGACGGTGTCAGAGAGAATGTAGACTTGCTCACCCAATTATGTTAATTCGATGATTTGGGAAAGGGTGATCATCAAAACAAGAAATTATGGTCTTACATAAGGAGTAAGAGACAGACAACTTTTGGGGATTCCAGACCTGAGAAACAACCAGAAAAACTAATACGGGACCCTGAAGGGAAACCCAAAACTTACAAAACAAGCATTTTTGTTTCAGTTTTCTAAAACCCCAAAAACCTTTAATTAACGTTAGACTAAAGGATAAATGATAAACTCCCTGAAATGCAAAACATCAAAGTAAAAAAGCAGGAGTATTAATTTACTGCCAAATATCAATGAAAACAAAGCTACTGGTCCCGATGGCATTCCTGGCAAGCTCTTAAAATTATGTGCCAATGAATTGAGTGAGGTATACCAATTACTTTACCAAGCTTCACTGGACCAGGGAGTAATACCTGATGAGGCGAGATGCGAGCATTGTTCCCTTATTCAAAAAGGGTGACAAAACAAAAGCAAGAACTATAGACCTGATCTCTTACATCCATATCAGCTAAACTACATGAACACATAATAATAGTAGCATAATGGACCATCTTGACAAATATGACTTAAATAATTCCCAGCATGGTTTTAGACAGCGAAGGAGTTGTGAGACTCAACTTATAACAACTCCAATGATTTTAGTAACTGTTTAAATAACAGACAGCAAATAGATGCAATTTATTAGACTTTTCTAAAGCCTTTGATAAGGTTGACCATGAGGGCCGCTGCTTAAATTAGAACACATTGGCATTGACGGTTTCTTTGCTAAAATGGGCTAGATCATTCCTCGTTGGGAGAACGCAAAAAATTGTTGTGGAAGGTCGTCATCCCATTGTAAACCAGTCTTGTCAGGTGTACCACAGGGAACTGTTCTGGGGCCCTTGTTTTCTTAATTTATATAAATGACATAAGAAAAAAATCTCCTCCTGGAACTACTATAAGGCTTTTTGGCAGATGACGGTTTTAGTATATAGAACAATCAGAAGCAGAATGATACTCGCATTCTACAAGAAGATCAAAAACGCTTTACAAGAGTGGGAAAGAATTTGGGAAAATGGAATTTCACCCCAAAAGTGCCAAGTGTTGCGTATAAGTAACAAACGCTCACCAATTAGATCAGATTATTCTATCCATAATACTATTCTTAAAGAAACTAATGCTGAAAAATTTATTTAGGCGTGATTATAGATAGTCGTCTCAAATGGAAAGAACATTACAATTTAGAAATGAAGAAAGCAAAAAAACATCTTAGCTTTCTTATACAGGAAAAACAATGACTGCCCCCAAAAGGTTAAAGACGACGCTACAAAACACGGGTTAGACCATACTGGAATATGGTTGCTCAGTTTGGGATCCTTTACCATCTAAAGGACTTGATAACCTCGAAAAGATTCAGAAGAGAGCACACGGTTCGTAACAGGGAACCACATAAGAAAAAGGGAATACTGGGAAGAACATGAGGAAATTAGAATGGAAACCCTAGAAGAGAGAAGAGTTTTTAAATTAAACTTAACACCTTTTTCAAAGGCAGAGCTAAAGAATTGATATTCCAATGGAACAACTAGTATTGAATAAAAGTAGCACCAGGATGGCGGTCAATGTTATACCATACCTGCATCAATATTGACAACCACTTACATTCTTTTTATCCCATTCTGTAACGGCTGTGGAACTCACTGCCGGGTGCCATCAAGATCGCCACAAGTGCAATCTCATTCAAGGGCCAAATTGATTCGACAGTTTTGAGATCTGCATATTGATGATTTTTTTATTTTTTTTTCCCCAGATATTTTTTTATCACCTGGGCCTGAATTTGGCCATTGCTTTTAAATCGAGTGCGACCCCTTGTTGCCAAATTTGCTCCAGGGCCAACAGTCAGAGTCGCACTGTTTTTATGTATTTTATTTTATTTTTTAATATGCGCGCTGGTGACCTACTCGTTTTTGAGTGAACCATATTTTAGGAAGAAGAAGAAGAAAAACAGTGGGTATGTTTTTGTGCTTATAATGGCCTGCATGTATGTTCTGAACATTCATAAGATATGAGGCGTTTCTGTTGCTGTTTGTCATACAAATATATATACCAGGTAACTGAAGTCTGGAGGCATGGAAACCAAGTTTATAGATTACAAAGTTGACATTTTTGGGCAAACGGTCTTCAATTTACTATGTTTACATTTCATGTTTTATCACGGGTGTTTAAACATGAACATCGCTTATGGGAGTAAAATTTTAAAATTCCCCTTCAAATAGAATGCTCTGTCACTGACATTTTAACAAAAAGATGAAGCAATCGTTTTTCTCTTTTTTGTGTTGACTGAAATTGGAAAAAGGGGCCCGAAATTCTCTCACCAAGTGCACAGGATTTGCGGACTTGAAAAGAATAAAATAAGAAATCAAGAAAATGTATTGCAATAGATTTTAAAATAAAACATCAGGGCATAGGAAAAAAAAAGTGAAGACAAATGAAATCAGGGCCCGATGGCAGTAGAGTTGATAGATATCTTGATTTTATACTTGGAATATGGTGTCTGTGTCATGTAAACGAGTATGATGTCTGTGTTGGAAGATGACATCCAGCATGCTCTCGACAGCAAAGAGAGGTACTTTTCAAACCTGACTAGAAATTTAATGAAAGCAGGGCAACAATCAGCTTTTTATTTAAAAAAAAAAAATCTCTTTTGACTGTTCCTTTTCAAGTGGCTGGTGTGTTGCATAAGTGACAGTTAAATTTGTAACTTTAAAAAGTTTATAGATCACTCATTCATCGAACAAAGGGCTGTCGAATAAAACCAGTGAAAGACCTGAAAAGAAAAAATGTCAGGGAGGGTAGGATGGTGAACAAGTTCTGTCTGTCAGACCAGTTCTGTCTCTCAGACTCCATTTTTAAAAAAGCAGATCGAAAAGCTGAATCATTACCGAATTTCTGTGACTCTGCAAGTCTATTAGTTTTACTTTCTGTGCTGAGGGATGTAATGATTAAAACTGGGTCTTCATTTGAGTGGGTCCAAGTTACCATGAAAAACATCATACAAAAATGGTATGCTCAAATGAATGCACGCTAGGTCAGTATCCTGCAAATTCTCGTACAATCTTGACACTCTTCTTGGGACTTTTAATGTGGGTTTATGCTACTATTGATTGGGCTGTTCTGAGAGTTTAGAATACATAAAAGCATTAGGTTTCTTTAAATATAGTAATGAGCACTGTGTTGAACATGCTGTTTTGCATGCACTTTTGTCTGCAGTATTAATTTGCAGAAATATGCATGCATGCATGCAAAGAGCCACGTTTGCATGTACTTTTGCACACATGTTTTGAATGATTGGGGGTGCATGATCGAAAACATATCAGAGCAAAATGTGAATTTCTCTGGTTTTCGAGGCCAGGAATTAATAGGAATAACTCAGCATGGACCACAAGTATTTGTGAAATATCATGGGAAATGGGGTGAGGCTACACAGCTTAGCTCATAAACAGCTGAAAATAAAACGGCACTAGGTCGGCTGCCATAATTTGTAAGTTGTTAAAAACAAGCCTTTTCATTGGCTGAAGGGTGATTGGCCTTACAGATACCCGAGTGTGTGGGCAAGGATATATTACGAGGAAGTTGGACAATAAGCCAGTCTAAATAGCAACTGAGTGCCAATTTTGGTTTGTGCTGATTAGCAGTGCTGGAACAGTACGAAATATTGCATGCTTGGTATCAAGGTTTTCTGTGCTGAAAAATGAAGAGTTTTTTTTTTTCTTTTTTTTTTTTATCCCACTGTAGGGGGTTGACTTATACAAATTGAGTTGCTTCTGTGATTAAAAAAATATAATCACACACACTTACATGCACGCACACTAATGCATGCGCATGCGAACACACACACACACACACACACACACACACACACAACCACACACACACACACACACAACGTTATCCCTGTAATTTTCACGCTGTACAATCTAGGTGTTAGAAATGCTTTTAAATTTTTCTGAGGCATGTAAATTCAGTTCCCAGATGTGTCTTTACAAGGCCTCCTCTCATCTGCTTGCGAAGAGGGTGCTTTCACCCTTCATCTGAAAATTAGAGGTGTTATTATCCTTTTGTTTTTAAACCTTAGTGAGTGATTTACTAACAGAATCGGCACAACTGTAAGCAGTATTCAAAAGACTAGTGTCTCGTCTAAGGGACAGCATCAGGCAGGATTTTTTTATTTTAACATATAATGTGAAATAAAATGCTGCTACAGGAATCAGTATCAGTGAGTATTAAGTGTGTAGTCATAAATAATATTAATAATAATGAATACTTATATAGCGCTGTTCTCGGCTAGGGGCCCAAAAGCTCTAAGCGCTTTACAATCAACACTCATTTACACAACGGGCTGCCTACCTGGGTAGTGCCGACTGAAGAGCTGCCAGCTGGCGCTTCATTCAGTCGTTTCCCGTGTCATCCAGTCAGTATCGTTCAATATCGATCACTCATTTTCCTTACTTCCTTCATTCTTTCCATTTCTCACGCAGGGTGCATGCTATGTCTTTAATATTTATAGCAGATGTATGAATGTCTTTGATGAAGTGAGATGGAAAATTGACTTTGTTCACATTGTATTTGTACCAGTGAAAACAGTAACACACATGTGAACTTCAACAGTAACATTAAAATGTGTATGATATTAGCGTGATTAGAAAAATGACAAGCAAAGGAAAATTGTTTCTCATTTTATTTAGTGTACGGCTGTATGTTGCTAGTCATTTGATTTTGGGTTTTGACTTCCAATCGTCCATCCAGTGCAAGTCATTTTTTATGGACTAGCTGTTGAGTTAAGTGATCAAAACTGTTGCACACTTACTGATTTCGTTGATGCAGTCTTCTCTGCTATCTTATTACTTTTAGATTATTTTTGAATCACTGTGTCCTGTATTACGGTCAAAATTTCTATTTTGCCTCATTAACCAGCAAAGTAGTGTTGCCAGTTTTGCTGGTCTGTGAAATGATGAAAGATGGGATTGTAATCAGTCACGGGTGACCTTTCTGTTGGTGAGAACGATATCAGGAAACAAGAAATTTGAATAGGATGGTGTTTTTCAAGCAAAATAAAAGGTGGCAATATCCAGTTGTCTATGGAACCCAATTGCCCATGTATATAAGCTTTCTAGATCAGCAGTAAATTGTAACATTTAGTAAGAGACGAAGAATGGATTTGATACAACAGTGACCAAAACAAAAACAAAAACAGAACAAAAAGAAGAAAAAAAGGAAAGAAAACAAACAAACACTGAAAAGTCTTAACACTTATGATTGATATC
>CM031606.1:52201539-52276539 GCA_018398815.1 Conus ventricosus
CTTATGTAGACCAGGTTGTCTTTGAAAACCATGATCAACATGCTTTTCATGTCAGTTTTTACATTTATATTCTCTTTTGACACCTTACTTTAGGGAGGTGGTTTGCACATGTTTGTTCAAATGATGTTAAATATTGTAGTTCTGCTGAAAATTATTTGATGTTTTGGCTATTGTTTCCATATTATGCAGTCAGATTGCTTCTAGACTCGGTCTTTGGCTTAGTGGAAGAAACATAGCCAAAGTTTTTTGATCAGTCATGAGCAGTGAAGCAGGGCTATGTTTAGAACAGATTATTCAAGGAACTTTTGTCATGGTTTTAACATCATTTGATTCAAAGCAGACACTGTCATTAATTCATTGCAGGTTTTAAAACTTAGACGGTAATTGAATTTAGGGATCATACTGGTGTAAGGTAAGATTCCTTTGTGTTTGATTGTCCTTAATAGATTACTTATAATCCTTGCAACCTCTTTATGGGATGAAAAGACAGGACATTCGTAACCAATGTGATTTTGAAGTACATGGTCATGGTTCCAGATGCTGACGGCGTGTCCTTCAAAATTGACAGACTGGACACTCGGCAGACAGATGTGAATGCTTCGCTGCTTCAAGATGATGTGCTGATTCCTGTGCAGGTAGGTCATGGTTTTTAGTAAATTTTTACTGTATTATTTAGTTACTGGAAAGTAGATATCTGAAACTAGGACTGTGTACTCAAATTCACATTTCCACTACCATTATCATTGAGATAGGTATTGGCATTTGTGTCATTTGTGAGATTTTCAAAAGCAGTAATATCGTGACCTGGATGTGTTGGTGTTTACTCTTAATTCTTCAAATTACGGTCTGTTGTCGATTTTGATAATGTTTATACTCAAAAATCTTTTTTTAATGGTTTTTACTTTTTTCAGAACAGTGGTGTTTTTTTCGAGTACTGTTACTTACTGACTGTATGTAATTACCACTTGTTCAAATCTTCAATTAATCACAACGTACTTGATCTGATTATTTGAGATTTTTAGAATAAGTGACAGCAATAAAACTTTTAAATCTTGTTACAAACTGCAGATTTCCACGAACAGTAGCCAGCAAGGGAATGGTGGATCCAAGGAAGACTATGCAGAAGCAATTAAGGTATGTCATCAGTGGAACGTTGCTTTGTTGGTTCAACCCGTCAGATTTTGCAGAATCAGGACTTAAACCTGTAAAGGGAATTGTGTGCAGGCACATGAGTGTGTTGAGAGCTTTCATGTGTGAAGGCAAATGTAATGTTAAAGATTTGCGCTTTTTTCATGGTCTCATTTTCCTTGCTGTCTCCATGGCATTGTGCTACGCTGTACATTCTGACTTTCCCATGCACACCCTTACTAGTTCTCCTGTCTTGTCAACAGCCTTAGCATTGTCCACAAAGAGCTGGCTATTGATATCAGGTCGTCACGATGTAACCCATCAGGGGAGACGTCAGACTGCGTGCAAGTCACTGCCGTGTTTCTGTTCTGAGCCAACGTATGTATGACACCGTCTGCTGTGGTTCCTACTCATGGCATTAAATGCTTATGTGCAATGTCAGCTTGAATGAGCAACTCCTTGGGAGGTGCCACCACATTCATCTGATGATGTTTCTGTTCATGTATTTGTGGGTACTAAAGACTTCAACTCGACATGGACATGGAGAGGAGATTAAGACTTGGGTCACCATGGGAGCAGGACATTAACCCTTACACTGCCTGCGTCGCCATTTGGCGACAATGTGTGACACCGCTGACGTCGCCATTTGGCGACTTAGTAGGGTGACCTAACTCCTGATACTCTCAATCTCGAACATGACGAGATAGAAAGCCAGCGATACCCGTCATAGTTCCGGTATTCACTGACGCATGCCTCACAGCCATTAGCTTCGTCAGAGTGGTGTTCAGTTAAGTGTTTTTATCCATTTCTGTTGATAAGTTTTTTATTCATTATGGCGTCACAACCAAGCACTTCAGGTACTCGGCCTCGCCATATATTTACGACAGATCAGGTGCTAGAAATGTGGAGTAGATGGTCAGTTGATACTGATTTAGTTCAGGAACACCCAGATGGTGACCAGGGTACATTATCTGACAGTTTAAACTCGACCGAGTTGAAACAAGCGTGGTTGACCCAGGTGCACGCATGGCAAGCAGAGGGCGGCTGGCCTGCGCACAGTGGGCTCGCGTGCTGCTGGCAACGAGCCAGCACAAACTGACGCTGGTAGTGAGTTTCAACTGATAGCAGTGTGAGTGAGACGACTGATAGTGTAGGCTACCGTTGGGGGCCAACACAGAGGGTTCAGAGACAAGTGACTGCAAGCACAAAGACGTCAAGGTCGAAGGGTCGAAGCAGAGTGACACATGGCAGAGGTGTGTGCTGCAGCTAGGCCAGCCACAGAAAAGTTTGACTGGGAGAATGGCTCCCCAGGTTCCGGAGGCCAACAGGCAAATGAATGACTTTGTTTTCATAAAAATTATTGCTTTCAAAAGTAAGAATGAAAGATAGATGTGTGTGTGTGTGTGTTCCCTATTTCTTTCTTTCATGTGTGTACCAGTGGGGCATAAGTTGTGTGTGTGTGTGTGTACAATTCCCTTTTGGTGTAAGAAGTGAGTGTGTATGAGCGTGTTGTGTTGTAGTGTGTGTGTGTGAGAGAGAGAGAGTGTGTGTGTGTTTCCCTTGTTCTTTCTTTCATGTGTGTACCAGTGGGGCGTAAGGTGTGTGTGTGTGTGCGCGTGCGCTATTCCCTCTTTGTGTAAGAAGTGGTGTGTGTTGTATTGTGGTGTGTGTGTGTGTGTGTCTGTTTGATGTTTGTGTGTGTGTGTCTGTGTGCGTGTGTGTGTGTGTGTGTGTGTGTGTGTGTGTGTGTGTGTGTGTGTGTGTGATTGCTTTTCTGCATCACAGCACAGACAGTAGGAATAGTGTCATTTGTAGTTGTAGAATTCTTTTTTTTTCATTCTGTCTGAAAATTGAACCTGGACACACTCACAAACTTGATACTTGCCTGTCTATTGTGCACTGCCCTCACCAGTTTTCTGATTTGGAGTATATGGTTTTGAGGCTGTATTTTTTCATTCTTCTGATGGATATTACATACTTTCTGGTCTGCATTTGGTGAGTGGAATATTTTTCCTTCCTTGTTCAGAGTTTGTTGGCATGCTTACTTCTTTGTCATGTTGAGATGAAAGATAACATTCAAAATTTTATTTTGCATTTTTTTAAACTTCAAATTACTGAAAAATTTGAAATTGTTCTTGACTTACCATTACTAATGTATTTTAATATTACAAAAATACACTTTTTCTTTTCCATTTAAAAAAAAAACACCACAGAATGAAAATTGTATTTCTAGTTCCTGAGATATCTGCGTTTCACACATGCTGGAATGAAATTACAGTTTTTCGCAAAAAATGGCTGACGATGGGGATTCATGCAAAACAGAATGTCTGGCGGTGAAAGGGTTAAGGACTACAGTAAAAAAGATACTTTTTTATATTGTCTATAAAGAGGATGCTGTTTTGAGTTTGAAACTGATCTCAGACTATCAGACAGCTGTACTCTGTGCACCTGGTGTATTGGTTAGGAAGTTTGAGCAACGCTATCAATGGCACAACTATAAAGTCGGTGAAACTTGAGTGTGATTTCAGTCTTCCCATCTGAGTCCATAGCACACTGGAACATAGAGCCCCTGAAATGTTTGCCCTAACATTTTTTGCCCACTGCCTCCAAGCTCACAGTCTGTAAAAATGAAGTGTACAGGTGTTTTGTTTCCACCCAGAAAATTACAAATCTGAAAATCATCTACTGTTGGATGTGAAATTGTTTCATTCCACCCTGACTCATGACCTGAGAAATTCATGTTAAAGCCTTTTCATAGTTTGCTTCTGGGTGCGAACAGGATCATCACGCTTTCCATTTTATCAATCTGGCTGTCTCCTCTACCTTTGTCAACTGTGGCCGCAAACAAGATCATCACATTTTCCGTTTTATCTATGTGGCTGTCTCCTCTACCTTTGTGAACTATGGCCGCAAACAAGATCATCACACTTCCCGTTTTATCTATGTGGCTGTCTCCTCTACCTTTGTTAACTATGGCCACAAACAAGATCATTACACTTTCCATTGATCTATCTGGCTGTCTCCTCTACCTTTATATTCTTTAAATGGAAATGGGAAACGAACTTGTGAGCATATTCACGTGTCATGCATGTGCAGTGTGAAAACAGGAAAAATAAGAATGTTTTACTTCCTCTCCCTGTCCATCAGATGCTGCAGAAGCGGTGCAGCAGTCATGAGACGCTGGAGCTGAATAACCTGCTGCTGGTGAAGGGCTGGTGCACTGTGCGCAGCCACCAGCACGCCGAGCAAATTGTGGTTCATCTGCAGTTTGATGTGGTCACGCTGGGCAATGTCTTCAAAGCCACCCAGTCAACCCTGTGCCTATCATTCCCTCTGCTCTGGCTAAAAACTTGGCAGGGCCTCGGAACCTTAGTCACATGCAAGGTCGCCCGAAAATGGGGTAAGCTTTTAATGATTTTTTAAAAAATTTTTTATACACAAAGCATTTTGTTTATCAACGACATAAGTCTTATAGATTGTCATGTTTTGTAGGTTTGTTTAATAGGACTTTGTCATCCTCTGTTGAAACAGCCCTGATGTGGCCCTTTGCGGTCGGCTGAGCTATAAGCAACATTATCTTATCTTATCCTCAGTTGAAAAATTCTGCCATCAGAAACACATTCGTCTGGGGAAAAAAAAGATAATTATGATAATATTAATTCAAGTAGAAGGGTAACTGAAAATGATTTCTACATTACACAGATTCTCGCCTTTTTGTTTTTGTTTTAATGGACTAGGAGTGGGAAAGGCTCATGTATACCACAGACTGGTAATCCAGACACACATTTCTTCTAACGAGAATGTCCTTTTTTTTTAAGCCAGATTATTTTTAAACCCAATTAATGTAAAAACCTTTACAAAGCCATCTTGTCACAGTAGGTCTTTTCTGTGTGAAAATGGGGCCTGATGTTGCAGATTATGGTTAAAAGTATGTTTTGAAATTTATAATAATTCTGTTACATCTGAATTTTCACAAGATTTCTCTTTAAAGTAGTAAATAAAACCTGCAACCAAAGGAAAAAAAGAAAAGAATATAACAATGATGTGGCATAGATAAGAATATGCTGTGAAATAGTAGTACCGCCCATAACTGGGTATTGTGATGTTATGTTTTATTTGTTGCAGTTATTTGTCTATGGATGCAACAAGAAAATTGCTGTTGGTGTTGGAGACTGACCCAAAGGTGGCTAGTCTGCCTGTGGTTGGCATGTGAGTCTGGTTTTGGTTATTTTGTTGGTGTCCTAGAAATGTTGACCGTCTTATATTGACCATTCTCAATTAATCTGTCTCCAGCTGGGAGCAAAATGAGCATATTGTTGGTCCCTTATGACCATTTGGTGACCCTTTAAAATGGCTTAGTTATTTCAGAATACTGTAGGTAACCCCCTCAGTGGTCCAGTGAAACCATGTTGTTAGTTTTTAGTATAGCATCTTACGTCATTGAACTTGACAAACTCATAACTAAAAATAATATGAAAACAAGTTTGAATTTGTAGAGAATGTAAATGCAGAAGAGTTTAATGCAAATTGTTAGTGTATCATTTGTAAGTGCAATAGCAATTTCAGTTATTTAATGTTCATTTATGTCAAAATGAAATTTGCCATTCAGTGTGTAATTGATAAATAAAGAATACTTTCTTTATTTTCATATCTTATCTGAAGTTTCAGTGTAAATTACCAGTAATGTTATGACCAAGAAAGTAGCCACAATTTTTGTTGTTTTATAAATGAAAAATATATATTTATACATGGACAGGTGAAATCAGAATAGTGCAGTAATGAGCGCACATTCCAGTGGACATGCTAAATCAGAACAGGCAGTCCTGAGCAGTGTTCTTGAGTGGGCATGATAGATCACTTTCAGTACCTGTTGTGACTCTGCATCATTGCTGGGTCTTCGTCAATGATGACCTGATAGTGATAGCCTCCTGTGAACTGCTAGCAGTGCGACTGAAACAGGATGAACTGGGTGTGACTGTGCATAGGGGAGATAGGATGACGACTTCAAGTAAGCAGCTGAGATGATCTGACAACATTTTATAAGGGGAAAACTATGACAGTGGAACCTCGCTGCAAGAATGACCTATAGAAATTCATAGACATTGGGACTGTAAAGGGAGAGATGAAATCTGTCAGTGAGGAAAAATGGTTGAGAGAAACAGGTCTGAATTTCAAATAACTTATTGAAATACTTTGCTGTACCATTCAAATTCACAAGTTTGTTTGACATCTTGTTTTCATAATATGTTCATGATCCACGAATGGCATTCAGGTTTGAACATCTTGTTGTCCTACTTTTGTTAAAGTTGGGTGTCCGGCGTTTCCATGGTGCATCATCCTTTTGTATGGGGCTCATGTTTACGTTACCTGCAAAACGAGCGCCTGCAGGATCGTGTATGTTCACCCCCTGAAGGCTTTCTTCTCATGGTCTACTCTTCCGTGCACTCCAAGCCCGAGTTCTATGAAATCAGCACCACGTCAGGCAAGTCAGACCTGCAGTTTGAGTTGTACACCGGCTACGAAGTCACCACTTTGTCCAAGGTCAGTTGCAAAGTGCTTTTGTTGGTACTTGTAAGCTGTTTGTGCATACAGATGTTCCTGTCCATGTGCAATTCTTTATGTGTGTTTTCTTTTCTTCCTTATCTCTCTCGCTGTCTCCTTCGTTCTCTCTCTCTGTGTTATGTGTCTACCCATTTTGTTCCACCTTTCTTAATTGAAAGTGGATATTTTATTTAGTGGGCCCCCTTTTCAAAATAAATGAAGAATAAAGCTTGAAAGGACTGGGCTTCAATTTACATTGCATTAGATGTGTTTCTTGGTGGACTGAATGTTGGCTACTGGGATTAGTTGCAAGTAATAGAAGCATTTCATCTTATTGTGTATTACGTATGACAGATAGCCAGTGGTCTTAGAGTTGATTGGGTGCTTCAAAACTTTGACTTTGCTCAGTTTTGTATTAGTTACATTTTTGATGGTCTGTTTTGAAGTTTATTTTTTTAATTTTTTTAATCATTTATATTCCTGTTATTGGAATAAGACTATCAAAATGGCTGAAACATCTACTGTATAGTGTAGACTACAGCAGACCGCTTTCGTCAGTTGTATGCTGCTTTTATTGAGTAGCTGGCCGGAAATTACTATTTATTCCATCTTTTCCTCTTCCTATACTTTAAAAAAGGATACTTCTGACTTCTTTTTTTGTCACTTTGTTTCGTTTTCCTGAGTTAGAAGTATAATAAATACATAAAGCTTGGCATTTGAAAATGGGTAAGATGAGAATTCAGTGAAAACAAAAGTCAATATTATTGTCCTTTATACATTTAGTATAGGTTTCATGTAATTGTGTATTATATCTGACAGAAAGCCAGTGGTCCTGATGTCTTAGAGTGGGAACTCGCTCCAGTTCGGAATGGCCCAAAACGGCAGATGTTTGATGCTGCCTTGGAATGTGTCAAATCTCAGGGGTGAGCGCAAAAGTGTATCGCTGTGTGCGTGTGAAAACGAAATGGGGAGAAAGAGAGAGAAAACGAAAGGGGGAGAAAGAGAGAGAGGGGGATAGTAAAGTGTTTAGTGCATGTGTGTGTCATACTTTGAGGCACACGTTAAAATGTTAAAAACTTTAAATGTGACCTTCCATTCATAAAAATGTTGCTTGTAATCAGATAGTTATATTTCTTTTTTTTCTCTTTGAAAATCTGAAAGTGTTGTAAATTATCTCATAGGGGAACAAAAAGAAAATTATTCAGATGCTTATGCTCTGAGGCATAAGCTTTGGAAGATGGTACTCACCACACCACACCACACCCATTGTCCCACCCCGGTTAAGATGCCATTTTGATTTCTTCTCTCTCTCTCTCTCTCTCTCTCTCTGGTCTCTCTCTCTCTCTTACACACATACACACACACACAGATTGAATCCTTAGTTTGACATTAAACTGTTGGTTAGGTGTCTTTAATGGCAAAAAAAAAAAGTCTCTGGCATCACTCTCATTTATGTCCTCTCGCTCTGTCTTTCTCTCTCTGTCTCTCACATGCATGCATGCTCACACACACACACACACACACACACACACACACACACACACACACACACACACACACACCTCTCTCCTCTCTCTCTCTCTCTCTCTCTCTCTTTCACACACACACTCTCTCTCTCTCACACACACACACACACACACACACACACATACACATACACATGCATTCACATATGTGGCCACCCACGTACCATTACCCATACACACACACGAATACATGCATGCATACATACACACGTGCATATACACACACACACACTCGTACACACACACACACACACACACACAGATGTTTTATTACATCTTGCTCCTGTGATCATGTTGCTGTTGAACGATTTCTCCCTGTGTTGATTCTTTTATATGACAGTCATGTAAATACTTTTATATCTAGATAGGTACAAGCAAACTTAGATACAATTTTCATTCAGTACAAGCAAGTGCATTTATTACAAACGCGTTATTATTTGTGTATCAGGCAAGAAGGGGACAGTGGCAGAGCCAGGCCCTCCTTGTCAACCAGCGAGGACATTGTGCCCAGAATGACTCCTGCTCCACACCAGTCCAAGGTCAGCTGAGTCTTCTCCTCATGGATTTTACTTTGTATGTTAAAGTATATTGTGTTTTTCTCTGTGGTGTTACTAAGCTAAATCGTCACATAGAGTTTTTTGGTCTGGTACATAGGGCTGTTGTGTTCATCAGGGCTAGAAGCAATATTCTTTCTCTCTACCTGTCTGTCTGTTCTGTCTGCCTGAATCTCTCTCTCTCTCTCTCTCTCTCTCTCTCTCTCTCTCTCTCTCTCAAGCATGAACCCTATTTCTCACTCTCTCAAGCATGAACCCTCTCTCTCCTCTCTCTCTCTCTCTCTCTCTCTCTCTCTCTCCTCTTTCTTACATGCATGAACTTTGTTGTTAATCTAATCAAATATTGGTTAATACTGACCAGTAATAAATATGATCTTTCTCTTTTTCTCTCTCTTCTCTCTTGCGCATGAACTCACTTGTTAATCATAGGCTAATACTGGTAGATACTCATCCTCCCAAAAATGATATGAGTTTCCTGTTCTTAACTTTTGTACTTGTGAACTGTGGGATTTTGAGAGCCGGTATTGTTATTCTTCCTTGAAAGTTGTGTCTAGAATTTGTATAACAAAATGGCACTACTGCACCAGGTTACTTGCACGAATGTGGTGATTTGCTTGTGCAGACTGTGACAATCAGACCCATGGTGCCGGAATTGTCCATGATCTGGAATGATGACAGCATCCCTCACACAGCTTACAGCCTTTCTCCTCTGCCCCCAATCCACCGGCATGCCTCAACACTGCCTTCAGCGCTCCATGCTCAACTCCTGCCTTAAACTTCACTGCACCTGTTTTCCATGGAGAGGAAGCAGATGGGTCTTGTGCCTTCTACTCTAGGGAAGAACTGCCTGGTGTCTGGTGACATGCCGAAAGGATCTGGAGCCAGTAACTGTTGTGATCCTGGCAAGGCCCCTCAGCAGGACAGCGACTGCATGCCACGAACAGGTTTCCCTGCTCAGTATGCTCAGCCACATATAGCCTCTGACCAGAACAACAGTGAAAGGACATGTTTTACCTGCGTTTAGTTCTTCTTCAGGATGTTCAGGTGCAGCCTGCAGTAACTATGTGCCTCAGTCATCAGTAGTGCCTCATCAGCATGTTGGTTTTCAGGCAGGCAGTGAGTATAGGACTGGGAGGTTCCTCGTCACAGTTCTCAGGGCCCTGCATGTGTTTTACAACAGCAGTGTCATCAACAGCAACAGATGTATAATCCTGGTGCCTTCATGCCTCAGCCTCGGCCTCAAAATCATCCTCGGCCAAGATTGATGGCGCCAGCTGGGATGCATTTTACCAGACCTACCTTGGCAGGTCCACCTGTCAGATCACCACATTCTCTTCCACACTCATCAGTTGGTACGCTAAGACCACCTCACTGCAGTTCCATCCCTCAGTCTGTTGTCAGTCAAGCCAGCATTTCCCTGTCTCTGTGCCATCCAATCATCCGAACGCATACATCCCAGGTCATTTCTTAATGCAAACACACTGTCCGTCCATACCACAGGCAGTAAATATGTCACCTGCTGCAATGGGCCAGACAAATGACATTCCCAAGTATTTGAACTCTGTTTCAGGAACCCCAGCCCCCCTGCAGCATTCTCAAGAGGTATGACCCAACAAGGCTATCCATCAGCAAACATTTTCCCCCCACAAACTCGGCCAGACTTGCAGTCTGGCTTCAGTCCTTACGCACAATTTGCAGCAGGTAAACAAACAGGACCACAGCCTTCTTTTAGTCCCGCTCAAAGACATCTACAGCCTGATAGGTGTGTCGGCACTATACCTGTGGGTACCCAGAGCCTCAGACCAACAGCTGAGGCTGCGAGTGATACTCACCACTCGGACAACACCTCCAGCAGTACCAAGTCAAGTGATGACAGTGGATTGAGTGTCACCCCTGAATGCTGTAATCCCCGCCACAAACATCCCATTTTGCCAGCCCTCAGGTCCAGTTGGAGGTCAGTGGGGCCCAGGCCTCAGGTCTGGAAAGGGTGAACTGGGCAGGGGTGCCCAGTGAGGTTGTTCAGCTGCTTGTTCAGCAGGATGCTCAGCTCAAAATGTTGCAGGCTCAAATGCAGCAGCTGCTGTCTCAACAGCATCAAGCAGCTGCACCATCCCCAGCCAGCAATGTTTCCTCCACTCCTACCCTAGTTGAGCCTTCCTCCAACCTGTCCCACCCCATCCACTTTGAAGAGAGAGACATGTTCCACAGCAGTCAATACCACCTTGTTCAAGTCTGGGTCACCCTGGGTCACGTCAGATCAGGTACCCAGTGCGCTTCCATCCAAACCAGCCCTCAGAAACTCCCCCCACCTCACCCCCACAGACACTCCAATTCCACCTCTTTCCATTTGCAAGATGCTCCCCCATCCCCACCAAGACTTCTGTCCACTGGAGCCACAACAGTTGATGGAGTGAAGTCTAGCAGGAGTCGTAGTCCCTCCATGCTGGAGGTAGTTGGTGTGAGGGAAACTCCCGCAGAGCTGCGTCATCAGGGACCAGTGCAGCTGAGCAGTACAGAGCATGAGGAGGTCACTGGCAAGACCAGCAGCCTCCACCCACTGGAAGCTTGGAACATCCATCTCCTGTGAGGTAATGTGCCATGATCGTCGGAAAGGATAGTGTAAGTGTGTATATATGCACAGGTGTGTTTGTTATCAAATCAAGTCATAATGTTTATAGCTTTAGACCAAGCAGACCACATCCGGGCAGGCAAGAGAAACTTTTTACAGGTTAGAATGCAAAGACTAACAGTCCAGACGAAGTTAATTAAGTGCTGAAATTTAGAGAGTAAAAGAAAGGATATCACCAACCATGTAACAGTCAGATGAAGAGAAACAATATTGATTTTCTTCATCGATTAGATGGCTTGTGGTGAGTGAACATTGTATTCCATGTGGAATGAGATGATTGGGTCTTTTCAGAATTTTTGGTCTATTTTTTAATTTTATGACTACTTTTTGGTTTTAACTAAAACTTAGTGTGTGTTTTGTTGTTGCTTTTTTCTTTGGTGCCAAAATGAGTGTGTGAATAAGTGGTTTATTTTTAAATAGGAGTTTTATGACTGAAAGTAGTCGTACAATGTACTTACTTGTCAAAGCGAATCCCTTAACCCTACATGGCATGTAACATGGACATACTATCAGGATAAAGATATTAAAAAAGAAATAAAATTGAAGATCCTACCTCCATACCCAGTTTGGCAGAAAGAATAATCACACTTTGTGAGTTCACTTGATATGGCCATCGTGGACTATCTCAGTTTTCACACCTTTTTCCAACCGAGCAGGGAGTTTTTGGACAGGTGAATATACTGTTGTTTACATTTCTGTACCTCTGTTATTTTGTATTCAATTCTCCATTCGTTCACAACTAGTCAAACAGAACAAACACCAGATTAAACCTTGTTTAAGTTTCCACAGGGTAAAAATCCACTGGCCAGTCAGAAGCCAGTGAATACAAATTTCCTCAAATCCATTGTTTTCTCCACTTTCTCTTTCCTCTATAGCTGCTCGTTTGATAGACTCATGAGTGCAAAAAAAATTCTTTGTTATATCAAGCAGATATATATGCCTAAAGGAAGTCTCTGTATCATTTGTATTTTTCAAAATTTTTGTTGTGAAAAGCAAAAATAGCTTGTAATACATACTTTACTCAGAAATTATCAGCCAGGATTTTAATGGTATGGAAATGACTGATGTCATGCACAGTGTTCCATTCCAGTACTGACTTTTTTTTCTAAATAGTTGGGAAATATATATTTTATTATTAATGGACACTATAGTGTAAATGTTCTTGTATCTTTACAACAGTATAAGGTTTTTACAATGATGATCATTCTGATTGAGTATGGCAACTGAAGATATTGTCTTTATTTGTTTGCATATATGATGCATACACACTGAATGTACAACCATTTCATATCAGTATCAGCAGTTGCTCTTTACTTTAAATTTGCTTCTGGTTTGTCATGTTCTGTAGTATTTTCCCCATCTCGCTCTCTTTCTCTCTCTCTCTCAAAATATATATATATATATATATATATATATATATAATATATAATAATTCATCAGCAGAAAGTACAGATGATGCTAATTGATAAAAGAACATACAGATGAATTAATAGATACACAGAGCATATTATGTAAAAAGTGGAAAAGAAATTATAAGCTTTGCCTACATGAGTTAAATTTTGCCAGCTGTCACCAAATCAGGACTTGTCTTAAATTTGGCAAGTGGCATAAGAATGAAACTGCACAGTAAATGCAGAAAAAGACTGGTTGATAGGCATTTTGTAAGATAAAACAGAATTAAAAGACTATCCAACACTTTGATAACTCTATATATACTAATCTAGATTTGGACCAAGTGAGGAATTTCATCAGTAGTTGGTGTGAATTGCAAACATATCTGTGCACACTGTTGTCTGCTCTGACTGACACATCTTGACACAACCATACTTCTACAGTCACAGCATCGATGTCTGTTATGTAACTGTTTCTAAATGTGCGAAAGCAAAAGAAGTCTTCCCAAATGCATTTATTCTAGTTTTAGAAGATTCTAAAGACAAAATGAGTAAATGTTATATTCTGGCCTCTGAGTCATTCAGACAGACTCACGCAAGGAAATCATGATGTATTGAAAAAGGGCAGTTGCTGTTAATACAACATCAACGACATATGTCTTGGTGACATTGCCGAATTGGTAATGTATGAATCTGTATGGGCATGGATAAGTGATTTTTGGGTATGTGGTGGGTTTTTTTTTCCCTCAATATTTATTAGGTAAAGTCTTAAGCTGGAAACAAAGAAAAACCTCAGCCTGCTGTCTTGTGATTAGTAGGCTACTATAATTTTGATGAAGCTTTTTTGTTGTTGTTTTCTTTTTCATAAAATTGGTGCATCTTTTATTTAAGATAAAAAAGACAGAATTCTAAATGCAAAAGTTCCAATGTTAAAGAAAAGTTTAAAGAAAAAAATCTAGAATACTTGCAAAAGGAAACTGCTAAAAGAGGATGGGAAATAGAGAAAAGAATCAGCAATGTTAAGACGTAAGAAGGCCTGAATATCTGGAGTTAACATGGTCTTCCTGCAAGGAATTATCAAATGCACTGGAGGATTTGAATGTGAGGGTGTTCCTAATATGTTGAAGAAATATGAACTGGAGGGATACTGGGAAGATAGCATACCTCCTCCAAGGTCGAACATTCTTCGGAGCATACTTCCTCCAAGGTTGAACATTCTCGGGGAAAAAATAGGTGGATCTGCCCCTTAATCGAAATCTGCATTTTTATGTAGTCATGCCGTCAGATAGACAAATCATCCAACACACACAGTAGAGAAAATGGCCCCTGTGGCAGAGGTACAGTTCAGCTTGTTAACACTCAGATTGCCTGTGTGTGCAGGTCTATGGAGTCACACTTGCAGTTGTCAAATTCCACACCCAGCCCACTGAGTGCCAGCATGTGTGTGAGACCAGATGAGGTGAGAGGCAGTGTATGCAGTAAACATTTATAGAGATAACACTATGTAATAATCAGTGTCACTGTAGCTTTAACATTAGAAAATGAGCAAGGAACGTAACTTTCGCTACCAAGGTGAGTTATGTTCTCACAGCCCCAAAATAATGCTGCTTGCTGTACCAACTGATCTGGTACACATGTAGACATGAGGTTCACAGAATCAAAAAAAGAAAAAAAAATTCCACAATAAAAGAAGTTCCAAGCTTGCCCATAAGCTTATACATGCACACAGCAACAATGACAGAAAAACAGATTAACCCTTAACCTGGTATATATTCGCTATAGATATTAAAGAGCCACTGGTGAATTAACAGACAGAAATTCTCAGAAAAACGTGCATCATCTTTATAGGCTTCTATCTTGTTTCTTGTGCATATTTGAACAATATACCCAGAATGAAAAATGTACAGAAATGAACAAAGAATACGAAAAAACACAATGTTAGTGATTTAGTGGTCAACTGTAATTCACTCACCTGGATTATATTGGAGAATACAGGTAATCCAATTCGGAATCACACCAATATGCACAACTTGATAAAAAATGTAATCCACAGCAGTCAAGTAGACACACACACACACACACACAAACACGCACACAAACACACACACACACACACATTCATTCTTGGGGTTTATAGCCCTGCCGACCACGGCGGCCATATCAGGGCTGTCACACACACACACACACACACACACACACACACACACACACACACACACACACACATACGTACACACACACACACACACACACATACACACACACACACACACACACACACACACATACACACACACATACGCTCTTTAGGAAGAAGACACACACACACACACAAACACGCACACATATGTCAGATGCACATGCAGACACGCCCACTCATCACATTACATTAGCAATCAATTATCTAAAAGACAAAAAGTCATTTTTACTTACCTGAATTCTAAATGAAAAAATAATGGTATGTGTGCGTGCATGCGTTTGCCAGAGAGAGAGGGAGAGGGAGAGAGAGGCTCGCACAAAAAAAAGGCTCATCTTGAGTTGGGCTTCAGATTGCCGGCTTCAATTTTCCGTTGAGCGTACAAGTTGGTTTGCTCCACGATCGACCTCAAAATATCGTCACCAACAAAAAGCTGAAAATAGTCCAAAGGATGAGGATTGGCAGGAAAGTTGTCAACAAGCAGACGGCTTTCACCTTCGAACGGCATGTTGATTATTCCATCACCCCCTTCACTACTCCAACACTCATCTTCATCATCTTCAAAGTCTCTGTTGTTTGGGGCTTGATTCATGTCTCTGATGTCGCCCTCAAGCATCACATTTTGTAGAACAGCTTGTAAATCTTCTAAGTTACCATCCTCTTCATCTACATTCTCTACATCGCGGAAAAAATCTTCGAAAAAGTCCTGAAAAACATTCCAACCACGATCCACGTTTCGCGCAGCCGCCATCTTGGTTTTGTTTACACTTCGACAAGCAGTCTGTATAATCATAGCACAGACACTGAAAACATTGCCTGAACACTGAATATACAGGTCGCAGGGCCCCTCTAGCCTGTATTCCACAAATTGTAGCGCCCCTGACCTGGTTTCTAAGCCAAGAACAATAACCCCAAGCGGCTGATTTGCGTCACTGTGCAGCGCGACTATAGTCGCGACTACCAGTCGACAGTATAAACAAAGCAGCGCGACTATAGTCGCGACTACCAGGGAAAGGGTTAACATTTATTTCAATGACATAGCTTTTTTCTTTTGAACAAATTTATGATTTGCTGTTTTCTTATTTATTTTGTTCACTACAGTTAAGTGTTTTTGCTGTGATTTGATAGTGTATGCCTTATACCTCAGTTCCATTTTCATTTCTGTTACACTTCAGACAGTTATCCAGATTGACTGGAGCAGAACTTGTACAAAATTTGAATAGAGCTTTGTCACTTGCAATTTATACAAGCATGAGAGCCTTTGACATGCATATCAGATACATCTGTTACATTATGCTTGTTTGTTTTTGTCTGGATCCTTTGACCTGTGGAAGGGACAGCCTTTTTCTCTTTTGTTTTGAAACTATGTATCAGGAGAAAAAATGTGGCAGCAGCTGATCTTCAGTACCTTGTCAGAAACTATCCTTGAAAGAGCAGCAGTCTAAAGATCAATCCATACCAGTGCACAAAATGTCACAGGTATTGGTGGTGGCCAAGACTCAAAATTTTACATGTAAATAGTAGATCTGTTTACCCATACGATTTTGCCATATTTTGTACACACATTTGAAGAAAATTCAACAATTAAAGAAAGAAAAAGAATATATTGAGCGGAAAAAATCTATAGAGACAAAGTTTATTTTTTAAGTAGTTTGAGGGTGAATGGGTCTGAAATGGAAAGGCCTTGGTGCAGACGGTAAAGGAGCAGGAAGCTGCAAAATCCATATTGATTTATGAACTAAGGAAAAAAGTGGAAATCAAATTTCATAAGTGAAATGTCAAGAACGCAGTAAGAATCCAGATGAAGTCTTATGAAATTTTCTCATCCTCCCTATATATCCTTCCCACCCCCACCTTTGTGAGTTGACTTCAGTCCTGTGACAGCCCTGATATGGCCCTTTGCGGTTGGCTGGGCTATAACTTATAAGCAACATTACCTTACCTTACCTTACCTTACCTTACCATACCAGATCTAAATTAGAGTTTGGTAGTTGTTTGGAAGAACACACAGAATCATTAGATATGCTTACATGCTTGTGTATGACTGCTGTTCCCTTGCAGAGTCTTCGGCCTGCCCATCATTCACACAAATTGGCACAGAGAGTGTGTATGTGTGTGTGCAACAATGTTAATATTGTTAATTGAGTTTGCGTTGGCAAAGTAATTAAGCATGAAGCTTACAGATAATAATTTCCTCTCTAATTTTATCAGATTCAGAATTTTATGTAGGTGCCCTCTGTGCCTCCCCAAAAAGATGAAACGAATGTCACTTTCTTTGTGTTTTTACAGAGTGAAGAAGAAAATGGTGCGCAGGAAGTCAGCCCAGATTCCAAAGAATACTATGATCAGCTGATTGTGAGTAAATACAAAGTTATTGAAAGGGGAAAGAAGGGCTTTGGGAGGGTGTGTGTGTGAATAATACATGATTGTTTTTTTGTTTGTGTATGCATGTTGTGCGTGTGCCTTATGATGAGGAACAACATGTTAGATTTAATATAATTATCGGAGCATCAGGAGAGGAGGTTGTAGTTGTAGGGATAATATGAAGATGACCCTGACTGGGAAAATATGATATTCGGCAGAACACTATGCAATCTCAGTGTTCTCTCTCGCTCTCTGCTTGTCTGCCTGTTGTCATTACACAAGTTCTGACCATTATATCCAGAAAACAGTTATGCCCAAACGTAATGTGCATCATTCCATTACAACCAAAGCAAATGGGGATCAAAAGTTGTTTATTTGTTGTTGTTTTTTTTTTCCAAATGAGATGTTGCCTGTTGAACAGTTGCATTTATATAAAAGTTGAATAGCTGACAGTTTGGAGCACTGCATACTGTGAAGGGTAGCAAGTTTAGCAGGATTTTTGCATTCTCCCAGCAAATACAAATGCAGCCAGCTTGTGGCTATGCCCCATTTGTGAGTTGTTTTTTTTTAGAAGACCAGACACACACTTTAAAGATCCTGTAATACAGTTTAAGATGTATTTAGGAACGAATGTTATACTGTATGCGTCATAATGCTTGGTGAAAAGATCGGCACTGCTGGACGTATCCGTTAAGAGCAAGGAAGTGCTACTGTGAACACTCCAGCAACAGCCCTCTTGGTCATGCAGATAGTCTCTGTCACCTCATCCCTATGAAATGATCCATAAAGATTTGAGTTTATCCTGTCAGATTTACAAAACAAATAAACAGTCATACAGTGTATCTAAGGCAAGGGTAAAAATGAACTTCATGTTCTGCTAGTACCTGCTAGAAAAGCTTTCGTTACCCTGCAGTGAATTTGATCTTTTGTCACCATGACTTGACCATGATCTCGCGTAACTTCAGTCTTGTCTGTATATCCTGTGCAGAACAATATCCGCCTGTTCCTCAACAGTCACAGTCAGGACGCAGACAACACTGATGCCAACAGAACAGACACTGCCACTGCCACAGAGGAAGACACAAACGCTGGCTTGAAGATGTTTGATTCCACAGTGGACATGTCACCTTCCCAGCCAGCTGTGCCAAGGTCGGTGAACAGGACGCTCTAGCTGGGAACAACATGCTGACATGTCTGTTATAAGCAAGACGGTTATAACTGAACATTGCCCATGCATATGAATGTTGTTGTGGGACAAGAATGTTACGTCAAGATTGCCTGTAGCCATGGAGAGATTCAAGTTCACTAAAGGCTTTACATGCACACTGCATTGATAAAACCTGACTGCAGATCCTTGATATCTGCATTTAAATTGCATAAAACATTTAGGAACCTATCTTTTCAGATAATTATTTTAGACAAGACCATTCCCACATGTTTATACATAATGAATTTTATAAGTTAGGTCTGTCTTGTAAATGAATGAAAATATGCGTTATTTATGAAATCACCAGAATAGTTTTCAAGTAGAACAGTACTATATATATATTTTTTACAGTTATTTTTAGTGTCTCAGTTACACTACAGCAGTATCATTCAGATGTACCTCATTAAATTCCTTACGTCGCTTTTGGCTTCAAAATGTATTGGTAGCATTAATAATTTGATGCACAAGATTAAAATAATAATATGACTAGGGGAAATTGATTGTAGCTTGCCCTGGTTTTAACCTGGTAATCTCAGAGATGGGATTCTCATAATGTGAAAAAGGAGGGAAAAAAAGGTGGCGGGTGTCCGGGGGCCCGCTGAGGCCCCCAGTGGGGTCCAGGGGCAAAGCCCCTGGTGGGGGTCAGGGGCAAAGCCCCCTGAAGCTGAAGATTTTTTAGAATTTAACCTGCAAAAATCAGCATCTGAGACACCAAAGTATTCAAAAGTATTAATAACCTTGATCCTACAAAAAAAAAAGACTTTCTCACCTTCGCCATTGATGTCTGTCAGGAAAGACCATTGACACAGGATTGGTGATTTTCCAGTTGCTAATAGTCACACAATTTTCCAGCAGTTGCAAGTCAGTTTCTCATTGCTGTCCTTCACATCACCACATTTCAGCGAGCAGTTTAGTTTCTAATAGTAATAGCCATCCTTCAAAATACTTATTAAAAAAGTTTACCTCAACACCAATCAAATAATTTCTTATAGTTGTCCTTCAAAATACCATAAGTCTGAAGTACTATCACCAACAGTCAATGAACAGAATGGGAGACCATGATTCAGATGAATGATGAACATGAATTTTAACCTTTCAAAGAACAGTTTGGATCGAGTTGAAGAATGTCAAAAGAGCTGATGAGCAAATCTGTACTGCAGCCTAAAGCAAAACAAAAACAAAACAAAAAAGTAAGGTGAAAGTCACCGACCGTAAACTAAACTATTTTACACTCTTGACTTCTTCGCTGGTCTTGTGCAACTGTCAGAAGCAGCCTTTCTTTTTGTGGATAATTCAGTCAGTCTTGCAAGAACGTGGTTGATCAATGCTGACTTGCCCCGTGAGCCATACTTGATCGCATCATTACACCATGTGCAGACTGCTTGTCCTGGATAGGTGATTTTCCTCATGCAGTCTTTCAGTCTGAGAATCACACCGTGGCTGACGGCGCCTTTGGAACTGGTCAGCATCACTTTTGCCCTCACTTCCTCCTCCAACCACTTCCAAGTCCATTTGTTTTTAACTGAAGCATCGACTTGCTTCGCAAGAACTTTCTCGCTTTCTGCTATCTGACGAAACATTCTGGTTTTCGCTAGGCTACTCTCGTCACACCGAAAGAAAATGGCGTCAGGAAAAAAATTCGCAAACAGTTTGCCGCGTTCTCAAACATCAACTTCCGCTTTGATGGTTTCGGTCAACCGCAGAATGAAAACAAAGACAGCAGTCTCGACCGGCCCAAGCAGAAACCGGAAAACATCCATTTGCGAACGGATCAATTGAGAACACAATATCGATCGACCTCTCGACGTACATTAGCTTCATCACAAACCTACCTCTACCCCCCCCCCCCCCCCCCCCCCAATTTTCTCAACGGATTTACACTGATCTCAAAAACGACCCCTGGGGCCATCAAAAAGACGGAAATCCGCCAATCGGCGGAAAAATCCCATCTCTGAATCTACTATGACCATATACTGTTTGCTGGCCCTTGAGCATTGCATGATTGTAATCCTCAACAGTGTGGCTGCCATGGCAAGGAAGTCATGATCGGCTATGAACATAGTCCTCACTCCATGCTCAAGGACTTGATTCTTTAAAAAAAAAGAAGAAAGAAAAAGGACTTGATTCTTGCCTTTGAGGATACATAAACCTCATGACAGACTACAAAAACGTTCAGCTAGCAAATCATAAAACACAATTATGGGTAGACAAAAACAGACTTTTAATAGTTAACAACAACAGGAACTCAGACAGAATGGCTTAGTGTACATGTAAAAATTCCTTATTCTTTTGACATTATCATGACCATAGGGAAATTAGTTTAGTAACATGTTTTTAGGTATGTGCTTAAACTTTGTTGCACTGCTTTTGTGTGTACTTGCATACACATAAGGATTTAATCATATTTTATATTCAACAAGTCATGATTTGTATCAGGGATATAAGAATCTTTTTTCACTTTCTTTAATCAGTTTTACAAAGGAGAACACTGAAATAAACAAAACCTAGGACTTTGTAGACACTCTCAAGCATAATCTTATGTAGAAACTGATTTCTCCAGAGTTGTAAGACTGGATATTTATAGAAATTACCTCTTGAATAAACTGTTTGAAAGATTCTGTATGTGTATGTGTGTCATTACAGTGGAGAAGTCAACAGTAGCAGCAACACTACAATGATTCCACACATCAATTACCTGTCCATGATGCTGGGCTCGGATACCGATGCCTCTATGGAGATTAACGCCATGGCCATGAAGTACCTTCGTGATGAACAGCTGACTCAGGTAGCACGCCACCATCAGTCACCACATCGCACAGGGTCCAATCACCTGCTGTTGCGTCAGGCTCTAGCTGCCTCCCTAGACACCACCGGCACCTCTGATGTTTCACGTCTGGGCATGTCTGCCACCAACCTGAGCATGGCAACCAAGAAGTACCTGGAGAAGCATGGCTTGCTGGGAGGCGGTCAGGGGGAGAGCCTTCTGGACACAAACCAGACCATCCGGCTGCAGACCGATTTCAGTCTGGCCGTCATGTCAGAGTCTCAAAGCACTGCCAGCCTTCCATCCTCACCTCAGAAAGGAGCAGGTCATGCCAATGTCCAGAGTCCTGTGAAACGCGAGATGCTCAAACCACTTTTCCAGCCATCCCCTGTGATTGCTGAAGAGAGACCCAACAAGTATGCAGGAAATGACAGAAAATGTCTGGGGGATCTAGGAGCTTCGCCAGTGTTGCGTCCTCCTGGCCGCTACCACAGAGACCCATCTCGTGAAGACAGCCCCATATTTTCTGAGAGGCATTGTAATCCTCAGCAGCAGCAGTTCATAGATGGCTGTTCTGTAGCCACTGATGATGATCGTATCCTAGACATTGAGAAATTGAAACAAATGCCAAAGCTGTTGTAGCCATAGTTAGCTACCTTTGTAGTGAAAGTAATACCTCATTACCTGTAAAGATAATGTAGTACAGCTGCCATACTGTTTGCAAACAGGAATGGAATATTACCTATTTCAATACTCTGTACATAGAATGCCAAGGGTGTAGCAGCTGCTTCAGTGAAGTTTTGCATGATCTGTTTATATATGTGCAGGCATGAAATTCGTCCGCCTAAGGCGGATTTTCCGCCCATTTTTTTCATCTGCGCCGCCCCCCCAAAAAAATGTGCCGCCCAAAAAAAAAAAAAAAAGAAAAGAAAAATCCTGAAATAAACTTTCGTTCGATGCTATTCCCATTTGGACAATTTGTTATTCTCAAAAGAGTCAACCGGTCACTTCCGCCGTCAATCAACATCCGGTCTTTTCGTGCCTGTCGAACGTCGGACATCGTTAAATTGCCGAAGTTTGTCAAGCGCGTCGCGATTTCACGCCAAAAAAAAAGGGATGAGAAACGATTGGAGGTGGGACTGGCTAGACCAGGAAGTGGACGATGTTCGAGTTGGCGATGTGTTTCGCAAATTAGACGAAAAAGGCGCTGCATTTTGTGTTCCATGTGGAAAGATTGACCGACTGAATCAATGTTGTGATAAAGGCTGCCTCATTGTTTTCTTCTTCTTCTTCCTAAAATACTGGTTCACTCAAAAACGAGTAGGTCACCAGCGCGCATGTTAAAAAGTAAAAATAAAATAACACAAAATAATGCGAGTGAATGAGTCGGTATGCACATATAAAAGTATGTTATTATATGATCTTTTGAAGTATTATTTTCATTACTGAAAACATGAAAATGTGGCTTATTTGCCCTTCTTAACAGCGCTGAAATAGGGGTTTATTTGCAGTTTTAGGCCTTTTATTTCATAAAAAAGCTTCAGCTTCAGGGGGCTCTGCCCCCTGACCCCCGCCGGGGCGTTGCCCCTGGGCCCCACTGGGGGCCTACGGTGGCCCCCAGACCCCTGCCGATTTTTCAGCCTTTTTTACTGCTGGTCACTTTCATGCCTGATGTGAGAGAAAGGAGAGTATAAATACGGGCATGGCACAACTGACTGTTGCATGCCTTTCACTTCTTTATCAGGTACATTGTATCTTCATGTAACAATTCTTTGTTGTTCAGTTAAAGTATGTACTATTGGCCTGAAAAAAACATGCGCTTTGTTTACATGTATGTTGTTTGCTTGATTTCTCAATAAGCAGCGAGTATCACCTCAGATTATGGGGTCATGTTCTCATCAGTAAATCCGTTAATCGGTAGGGATATTTGCATAAATGCACTGTTTAGAAGTGAGCATGCATGCCATAATGAAAGCTGGATTCTCACTTTGGCATCAACAGCTTTTCATGGATACATACAGACATTTAGTAACAGTAAGTAAAATTAAAGCCTTCCCTTCCCCAAAGGGAGCCGAAAAAAAAAGATTGGTATTAATGGATGGGGTGCCAAACATGAGTTAATGGAAGGGAAGCAAATAGTGTATCTGTTTTTGTATGAAAATGAACTCATCATGAGCACTGTATCACGCAGCAGTTCTCGTTTTTAAGAAGTTTCATGTTTGACTTGTTCTGTTAATATAAAAAAATATTGAACGTTTTGAAAAATGTCGAGCACAACAGAAAGGTGCTTACAATCAACCCAACCTCTCCTCCTCCAAGAAAGAAAAAGAAAAGATTTATGTTTGAGGGCCAGGTGCCAAACCTTGGTGGATGGATATGGAACACGGGTCAATGAACGTGGAAGGATGGGAATCGGAACATTCATTTTTGTACCCAGTGAATTGATGCTCAGAGCTTCAAAAGCTTGTTAGTAGATTGCATGTTCTGTTTATTACTAGATAGCATGTCATATGTATGAAAGATATACATACATGCACTCTTAAAATCTTAATAATTAGACTCATATATTTTGCCTTGTGATGTTTTTTTCCTACTTTAAAGAAAAAAAAAGTCATCCAGATAAATAGGTTGAAACACAGAGTTGATGGTGGTATCGGTCAGTCGTATTCACACAACACTTCGCGTGCGACTGTTGAAGACTGTATCGGATGATATGTGTTTATTTACCTGAGTAAAGAATGGAGATGAATTATTGAAGCAAGATGAATAGGTAGGTAACAAACTTCGTAGCATCCTATTGTTGATAGTTTTCACCATTCACTTGTTTGTCATAGGTTTTATAAGCTGCCTGTCCTCCTGCTTTGGCCAGATTTCAACTTTTTGTTTCATGTTGGAGTAGAAGTATTGGGGGGGGGGGGGGGGGGGGGTTAGTCAGACTCAGTACGCATTTCAGAACTTGTTACAGATCCAGTACAATTTGATTCTGTATTTTCATTTTCCATTGAACATGACAAAATTCAAAAGCCATACTGTATGCCTCATCGTTTTTGAACAGTAGTTGGTAGACGTTTTTGTTTCCATCATTAGAATGAATTTTGTGTATACCAAAGGCATGTTTGCATTGGGAACAAAGGAGTGATTGTTACAAAATGGTCGTTTGTGGTGCATGAACTCTATATTGAAATTTCTGTATTGTTGATAACAGACCTGATGCTAACTGTGATATACTGGGCCTTCTGTAGCATTTCCTTAGATCTGAAGTCTCTAGACAAGATTCAGAGCTGTCATGTACAGATTATTTAATATTAAATTGATACATTTGAAGCACCAATGTTATGTTTTACAGGTGAGAGCAAGTGTGAGGTGCATATGATGGAATTTTATAGTAGTCTGCAGTATGTAACATATGCCAGAATGCTCGTTGCTGCCAAAGGCTGATTGTACATTTTATGTGTCAGTGTATTTATTTCTCACCTCATGTCAGGTATAAGCGGCCACACTATTCATATACAACATGCACAGAATAAGGATCCATGTACAACCATTTTAAGGCCACTTGCTTCCCACTGACACTGCAGCATAGAACCAGTGTGAAATGAGGGGGCTCAAGGTACACTCAGCTTTGTAATTTTTTCTTTTTTCTTCTTTGTTCATCTGCCAGAACTCTGAGGTTAACGATTGGTGAGATTTTAGCATATGCGACCATTTCCCACCATTAAGGTAACATGTTTATATCTCCTGGGACGATGTCCACAAGACCACAGCAGCACACATGTGCTTGTTATATCATTCCACTGGCACACCAAAGCCTACTCCTCTTTAAAAAGTGGAATGGGGTTTTACATGCGTTCAAGATTACCACATACTACACAGGATCTTAGTTCTAGGCATAATCAAATTTGAAATGTTAGTGATAATGCACCTCCAAAAAACAAACGAATCACAAGACAAAACTGCAGTATCACTAACATTTCAAATTTGTTTAGATTTCTGCCTGCAGTCGCCTCACTTTGCAACTAGATCAAAAGACTAGATGGGTGGTAACAGTGAAAAGAAATAATCTAACCTGATGAATTGTCCTAAGTATGGACTCGGAACAAGAGTCCAATGCCTTATCCCCTAGACCAAGCAGGCCCCCTGTCATCTGAAACTGCTTACTCCATGTGTGCAGATGGGAGATGTGTGGTGTGTGTGCTTTGCTGTCTCATCTGTGACCGTTAGCACCACTCTTCCGAACTACTTGTGTGCCCAAAGACACTCTGAGACAGTTGAAGGTGGGGAGGAATGGCATTACAGCCATTTATAACCAGCACTGGCAACTGGTCCTCCTGGTAGGATGTTCTTACTCTGTCATGATAAAGGTGGAAATGCAGTGTTTGAAAATGGTACAATCTACAGCAGTCAGGAGGGAGTAGCTTTTCCCAGAGTGTTAACTGGAGAGGGGGTGGGTGTAGAATGCGTTTCCAAAGGTAAAATTTCACTAAAGTGCTAAGGACATAGACTGATTACTGCCCGTTTTGATCTAATGTGTACAGGAGACAATAGTCAATAAAGTATTATATTGAACTAAATTCTTATAACAAGAAAAAAGTTAATCCAGAAGAAAACAACACGCCAACAACGCACACACAAAAGCAACACACTGTTAATTATTCTTCATTTTTTATTATGTTCCAAACACGCTGTAGCATTCATTTAACATGTATAATTGCATCACGCTGTGAGAAACCAACATGTTTTTCTTTTGTAACAGAATAATTTAGCTATCAATTTCTTCTCAAACACACAGCATACTTCCTGCCAAGGAAAAATGAAAAAGTAAGTCCAGAGCTCGTTCTGCATGAAGGAGGAAGAACAATGCAGCCATTCAAATATATAACAAATCAGCTTTTTCATCCTGAACTGGTTTCATAAAATTTATGGCAATGGGAGAAAAACTACAGAATTCATGATGATGAATCCAACACACACACACGAGAGAGAGAGAAACAAATTCACTTGACAATATCTGATCAGAACAAAAGCAGAGCAACTAATTCCAGGGATGTCAAAGACTTTGCGTAAAAGATTAAAAAACAAAAACAACAAAAAAAACCCTGCACTTACATCGGCAGTGATCTCACACCCTCGACTCTTCTCACAGGGTTCCCAGGGACTTCAGCTTATGCCAAGTAAGGACCGATAAGGACCATTTTCTAAATTAGTAAGGACCTCTACATTAACATTAGCAGCATATATATTACAAAACGCACTTGTATATCTCTTCATGGAAATGCACCAAATACAGCGTACACCCAACACAACTTGGCTGCTGTACTGCAGAATCAAATCACACTGATAACTGTTTGTTCCCTTGTTCAGTCTTCAGTAAGAACAATGTCTTGAGTCTCTTGTCTTCCACTTCAATCCACTGTTCCCTTGTTCAGTCTTCAGTAAGAACAATGTCTTCAGTCTCTTGTCTTCCACTTCAATCCACTGTTTGTTCCCTTGTTCAGTCTTCAGTAAGAACAATGTCTTGAGTCTCTTGTCTTCCACTTCAATCCACTCTTTTCACACCTAAAACTAAAACCAGCTGATACTTTAACCTGACAGTCATAGCTGATACTTAAACTTGAATGTCAATCTTTCACAACAGAAGAGATAAGTTTTTTTAAAAATGACACCGAGAATGAGAAACAAAAACAAAACTGTTATTAGTGGTCATAGGCACTTTCAGATCCTGAATATATGTCGGAGAAAAAAAAAAGAGCACACACATACACTGGCCTTAATCAGCATTTTTTCCATTCTTTTTCGACCCGTGTGATGTCCTGTTGAACTCTCTCCGTTTCATTTTTTCTGTCCTTGGCTAACAAACGCAGTGTTGGATCGTTCAATCAGACTGAAACTTCTCTGCTCCTGAGACTGGAAGCTTAGACGGTCAGCCTCTTCAAGTAGATGATGTGCCTCATCACTGGTGCATTTATGTTTCTTCCTCAGGTTGACCAGTTCTTCTCCTAACCTCTTTCTCTTTTTCCACAGCTGCCTCCTCCTCTTGCCTCTGTTCAGCAAGGTATCTGTCATATCTTTCCTAGGCTCCTGATGCTGAGACAAGGAGTTTTTTTGTCAATGACAATTCCCTCCACACCTCCCATATTATGAATATGGTCTAGCACAACCCTACGTGCCATCGATGCCAAATGCAGTGATCTTTCGCACACAGAACATCGAGCATAATGTTTGTTTTGAGGATCCTTCAGCAACCAGTCCTTGTACTGCTTTTTTTTTACCCAACGATCCTGAAATGCACTTTCCTGGCATTTCCATTGCCTTGAGCAAAGACTGGAAAATGATGGATGTAAGTATCGAGTCTTCACGCGAAACGAGACCATGCAAAACTAGGACGAGACCTTGAGAAAAACCAAAACTTCCAAGCTGAAAGTTGTCTGCTAGGCTAGGGCCGTTTGTCAGAACCCATTGGCAAGCAGATTTCAGAGTAAGTACCGCTTGCTTCCGAGATTTTCCAACCAGCATTTCGCCATTGACGATTTTTTTTGGCTGTCATAAGGACTTATAAGGACCTTGATGCTAATATAAGCACTTGTAAGGCCTTACTTGAGGTGTTTCAAAATGTAAGGACCTGTAAGGACCCTGGGAACCCTGTCTCACATTGTATGATTGTCTGTACTTGTTCTATGAAATGTTAAGACAAAACAAAATGATTAACATATACATTGTTCAAACGTTTTTCCACCTGATAAATAAAAATATAACCCTTATTCTGATACTTTAACAATATGCACAGTCATAAAGAAAGGACATCCTCGAGAGATGTCAATGAGGAATAATACTTGCAAGATCAAGGTGAAAATTATAGTTTGATGTTCAACATCTGTTAATCTAACTTAATAGTGAGCCTCTCCAACACCATCCCCATCTCTTTTTTTTCCATTTTATTTACTTATTGTTTGGTTACTCACAATCAAATGAACAGACAGCCCCCTTATGAACACTTGCCTGGGCCATGCCCCTGACTTCTGTCGGTTATTGGGAACCTATGACTTTATCATATATGTACTACGCAAATGGCACAAGTCTGTATTAGTATTAGTGAAATTCATGAATACATATTTCTGACCTGATGACTTTAAATCAAGGTCAAGATGAGGGGTGGAAGTCGTTTTCAATATATTCTTCCATTTCACATCCAAACAATACCAGAAACAAATCTAAAGATACAAATGCAAGTTCTGCCCAAGGCCTTGACCTATGCTGAAGTGACCTTACACATGGTGAAATGACTTGATGAACAGAACATATTCATAACTGCAACTTTTTCCAGGCGGGTGCAGGGCGAATAGTGTGAGGAGAAGGGTGAGGGGACTGAAGTTGATTCTTCTCCTCATCCCCTTATACATGAAAAGGGAAGTCATGTTTTAAACAATAAGCACCCGGTACTCAAAGGCCCACCCAAATGTACTTGCATGAGATCTGACGACAGTTGATCCAAGATAACTACCAAAATTCCACTGTCAAATCCCAGAGGAACAACACAAAGAGATAATCTAGATATTTAAGACAACATGAAGTCCTAGGAGAGAAAGGAGTTGAAAGTGTTAGAAGCGACAACCATTGGTTTCAGCTGCAGATCAGGAGAGAACCCACCCATTGCCCAAACCCATTGAACAAAAAACAAAACAAAAACAAAAAATGAAGAAACAAAAGGTGTGAAAGTAAGAGTGGATTTCTAAGTATTTCATCTTTTAAAAGGCACATCAGCAAGCATCATTTACAGAATATCCACAAAATAACCTGCTCATCCATTTTGCACTTTCTCTTCTCCCCACAATACAGCTGTGAATCTTCATTGGTATTGCTCAAGTTAGTGCAGAAATGCCATGTATGTCAAGTCTTGATGTCATGTTACTGACACTGAAACTGAAAGAGCTGAAAGACAACGCCTAAGTGGCCAGTCATGTTATATTCTTTATCAGGGCTCCCACTGAGGAAAAAGCAAGCATTGTCGGAATTTGAGGGCTAGGCAAGTTGGGGGCCTGATCCAATGGACATGCTCCCTCTTCACTGAATGACAAAATTTAAACTTGCTTTCAAAATGGTACAAATCTGAGACCTGAGTGGTGTTATCATCCACTTTTAGGTCCAATTTCAACCAGGACAATTTGTTCAGACTGCTTCTGCCAATCTCTTTCACTTCAGCAGCGTCTTGCCAGCGCATGACAGAGCGCGGCATTATCCTGCTTTAAATCGGGCAGACAACCGCCACCTTTTATCCTGGAGTCAGCAGTTTTGCAAGCAATGGCGATGGACCCAGATGTGGCCAGATGCAAAGGCTACCGCACTCCACACCAAACTTGGGCTCAAAGTAAGGAAGACACAAGTTTTTTTCCTTGTCTATTTTACACTATCTCATGTCTTTTGTTCTTGTAAACTATGACAACATCACACTTCATTTCTCTACCAGACCATTCTTTTTAACCATCTTACCTTCTGCGCCACCCCAGCAGTTTCATTCACAATCCACTCATCTGGCTCCAAGTAAACAGCAAAGTTCACCCAGTTGCATTTGCACTAGCAGCCAATTTGATTCCATCTATGTTCTTTACAGCACAGCCGACCCTGAGGAAACCATATCTGGGCTACACTGGTAGTTCACAGGGAGCAATGAATATCAAGTTATGAGGCAACCCACCTTAGGAAACACTGCATTAGGGTGGAGTCACTTCAGAGCTGTCTGCAATGATGCAACACACCACCTTCTAAGCCCCCTAATGACAACTATTGCTACAACACAGTGCAAAAAGTGCGCATTTGTGCACAACCATCTGGAAAGCAAAGCAACACATCCATCCACCTACAGTTTCCATGAACTTACTAATATCAATAATTTTGAGAGTGTCATCATATCAACAGATGTTCAAAGGGAAATTGAAACCGAAGTCACCATGACAGCGGTGCATGGAGGACCACAGTGAAAAAATCCCACATATGCTCCAGACGAGAATCAAACCCACAGCCTCCCAGCCGCAATGCTAACGCTAACCACTGCACCACAAGCGAGGGCTTGTGCAAGACATTTTCAAACTTACTGTCTGTACTTGTGTTTTCAGAATTAATAATGCTCCAGGATCAGGTCCTCAATTCGAGAACTTCCTGCTCCTTCAACATTAATCCCAAGGTCATTCTATCCAGTGTTAAACAAAACCAGCAGTTGCGTAACCTAATGGTGCACTCCCAGAGAGACTGTTAAAGCAGCATACAAGCAGTAGCCAAACAAGCATGTAACAGACCAAAATGAGCAAAAAAAGACTAGTTAATAAATCAAAATGGAGAAACAAACAATGTACACAAAATTTCCCTTTCACACAATCACCACCACCTAATGAAAATCTATCCTTGTGCGATCCATCCATGCAAACCTTCACAATTTATCAACTGCAAAAACATTCAGCATTCATCACCCATCTACAGATCAAAGATGGCTTTGGCAACAGTTTGCTCACAATGGCCACTAAACAGAATAAGAATTCTCTGTTAAAGATAACCCTATGAGGACCTCAGTGGTGGCTAGCTTGTTAACCACAATAGTGATCCATCACCTATCTTAGCCTGTCAGTGGTGGCTAGCTTGTTAACCACAATAGTGAATCCACTTACCATCTTAATACTATAACCCTGTCAGTGGTGGCTAGCTTGTTAACCACAATAGTGATCCATCACCTATCTTAACCTGTCAGTGGTGGCTAGCTTGTTAACCACAATAGTGATCCATCACCTATCTTAACCTGTCCAAGTAAATCACTCTCTCTTTCCTCTTCCTAAATTTCTTAATATGAACTTGAACTGGAAGTGAAGAGACACCTATTCTATCAACACCACCAATCATGCACAATTTTCATTCTAGTCATTGTTTTTGTTTCTCTTATTGAATATTCACAAGACACATCTGCTGCAGATCAAAAGCCATGAAGACTTGGGACGGGTTTCAATTTAAAAACTAAAGGTTGTAAAAGTTCTGGGACTGGTTACCCTGTACATATCCCACAAAAGCTGTCTGTAACAGACCAGCATCACAGTGTCAGAGTAGAGGAACTGCCCCTATATTGGTTGGTTACTCAAGGGACCTAAACCATCCCATCTGAACCATGCTCAAAGGTAAGTATGGGTTTCCCTTGGCATTTTAATTTTTCATCTGGAATAAAATGGCACACATTTTTTCTTCAAAGAGTTCAATGTCAATTCAACAAAAACTGTAATACTGATAATACAGAGTTTCTTCAACACAATGCAGTACAGGGTTCCTTCAACACAATGCAGAGTAATAAGAATCAAAGTCCTTATAGATGGTTTGTGGGGCTTTGTTGCTGTTGTTGTTGTCGTACCCTGGCTAAAAGACTCCAGGGATCATCCGAACAGCCAAAGTACTTGAACACTGTGGTACAAATGCATCAGCTGGGGATGAGAACATTACCTGTGTGACCATTTTTGATTACCCCACCACATGGGCAGCCACCACTCCGACTTTGGAGGAGTGGGGCTTTCAACTGTTGTATACTGTCATTAGTTCATTATGTCTATAGCTCAGCATCATAAAATGTGAAGCCCATCTCTCTACTTCAGCTGCCTTAGCCTTTCATGAACTGTTAACTCCTGTGAAGATTTTCAAAAATCTTATCCTAAATGTATTTCTAACTTAAAACAGCTGAGCCACTCCAAAATCATACTCCTAAGCCCTATTAATTAGCTAAATATCTCATACCTAATACAAAATGAAGAAAAGAATGCATATTATCTGCTACCAATAAAACATGTATGGTGCTCTGACCTACTTCAACATGCAAAAGCATATCACACACAGCACATTAAATGTGGGGGTATGTATGAAGTTGGGGGTGAAGATGGCACGGTCATTGTAGGTCATTCATGCGAGTGTCAGCATGAATGTAAAACAAGGTACACAGAATACCTTTAAAACATTGTTTGTGACAGTCCTTGGTAGCCCATCCTATAAAAACAAGGTGTACAGAATACCTTTAAGTTTAAAACAACGTCGTTTATGATAGTGCTTTGCAGCCCACCCTATTAAAACAAGGTATACAGAATACCTTTAAAACAATGTCGTTTGTGATAGTCCTTTGAAGCCCACCCTATTAAAACAAGGTGTACAGCATACCTTTAAAACAATGTCGTTTGCGATAGTCCTTTGTAGCCCACCCTATTAAAACAAGGTGTACAGATTACCTTTAAAACAATGTCCTTTGTGATAGTCCTTTGTAGCCCACCCAACTGAAACAACATACTGAAGCAAAAGCAAGAACTTTCACTTTTCCGCTTCATAAATCATATGCTTAAAACTTAAGAGTGATCTATGTTAGTAGTATATTCAGAGCCATATAATGCTACATCTACAAATACAACACATTCAGTTTCCAGTCTCATCAGCATCCACTATTTCTTTCCTGAAAGAAAAAACAACTAGGATAAGCATTTATGATTCCTTCACAGCAGAATAAGAATAATATATATACTTTGAATGTTTGAAGAACTGGGTTCCAGCTAAAATATCAAAAGTCAGTCAGTACCTATTTGAGTGTAAAAGGATTAAAGCTGGAAACCTTGAACCAGGGTATAACATTTCATCAAGGTTAACTCAATTGAATTCAATTCATCTTGTTTATAGTTCTGCAACCTCAACAGCACTGTCATAAAACCTAAGCATGGAGCATCACTCATATTTAGCGATTTACCAGGCTTCAGGAATGATGAAAGACAGCGTTTTTCTCTTGCACATGTATGTAAGCTTCAAACCCAGGGAAATTACTTGCTTGACTATACGCTGTTCTTCCTTGTGGACCTAAAAGCAGTGCCGTATTCTCTGTTATGAAGTAGTTTTGAGACAAGTCACTTTTCGCACTTTTCCCAAACAAGACAACAGAGCTAAGGCAATAATAACTGTGAGGCATAATCAAATTCGTGGTAAGTGAAGAATGACATTAAAAGTGTTTATACCAGCGAGTTTACTTTAACTCACTGCAGGCAAATCCAGGGAAAAAAAACCTCCTAACAGTAAAACATCAGACAGTACCAAATTCTAAATACATATTCATAAAAGCGAACTCAAGACTCAAACTCATCTGTATCCCCATAATCTCCATATACACCAGCTTCCCTTCACAAGCCATCATGCCTTCATTTGATTTGTTTTTGACCGTTTGATTTTCAATATTGTACATGTTGAAAAATCGAAGTATATAATATGGCAGAGGAAATCCTTCAAAATGTTTTCATGGACAGTGATAATGATATTTATACGGAGCAAAAGGATTCAGAATTCAGGCCCAGTGACAACAGTGTTCAAGCAGAGTGACTTTAAATCAACTGGCAGTGTAGTTGAAGCTGAACCAACGCCTTTGACAAGTCAGAGCTATGCGGTCGACAACAAAGAAGACAAGGCATAAGTAGGCTTCAGACACAAAGAAAGAGCAAGTCAGTCTTCCAGCGCATGAAATAGATGACATTTTTCTACATAACAGCTTCCATTTTCATGCGCACCAGCCTCTGTGTGTGTGTGTGAACCATTTTTGTAAATTTCATTGATTTTCAATGTTTTAATTCAGACCTGTTTATCCTAAAACTGCTCTTGGGTCTACTTTTCAACTAAAATGAGTGTTTTTTTTCTACAAAGTGTGTGTATGCATCTTCCAAATTTGTGTAAAAGCAGGACAAGTGGGGAGGAAGGTTGGTTTTCATCTGCCATTACATGGCAGAGAATAGACCGGGACCGTGATGGTGGTGGATATTTCCTTTTCATCTAGTCACATGGCAGAGGGTACAGGCATACCTGATCTTCCAGTACCCACCAGAAAAATAGCTTCTTCCAACACAGATTACTTTCAAGTTACCCGACTTATCAGCGTACTCTGGTACAAATTCAGGCTCTCTCACTAGTTTGTAGTCTGTGGTCCCTGCTCTATTGCTCAAATATATCAGCATATCATGATTGAAGGCACAGATGACTTCAGACATGATTTCCCATGCAAGAGATACAGAGAGTTGTCACTCTTTGGTCAGAGCACACCAACACAATGGTTAGACACTTGAAGTTCAATTACCACTCAAAACTTTATCTTCAGCTTGGCTTTTTCCCACTTTCTTTATCTTTCAACTCTTGCCATCTTCTTCGTTCTATGAATAGTGCAAACTTGTTTGTTTACAAAACTAGGCTCCTTTCTTACTGCCTCCCAGTTGTTACTACAGCACATAGATTCCAACTTTAACTACAGCTATATGTAGACTATAATCTCTTTAGGCTTTAGGCCAATCTGTCTACAAATAAAATCACAGTGGTCCTTTCTGTCCCACTACCTGTTTTCTAGCCAGTTTTTCTAAGCAACCTCTGGCAAGGAGTATTACTGGCTTAAGGCAGTAGTGTTCTGAATGAGAGTTGGAAAAGTCATGCAAGTCTTCCCTGTGCATCTGCAGATGTACAGCTTGAACATTTTAAGGAAAGCTAACTTAACATACACAATTTTCTTACTTTTAATGACATGATTTAAAACATGGCAGAAATTTACAATGGCCACTGATGAAAAATCTTTTTTAGAAATTAAAAAAAACCAACATAATTATTTAGTCATGTGCAGGTGCAGTCTGTTTCAATGCTCTTGTCATTTTAACTGTTCAATTTTCAAAATGCAACCCAAATCATCTGTCCTGACAAAAAAAAATCCCTATTCAGAACATCAACACTGAATTGATAATGGCAAAAAATGCTGACAGTATACTTTACATGGCCTTATGAGAATAGATTTCAAAACTTAGCATGGAATGTGTTCACCCAAGCAGACCACTATATTATTTAGAAATGTGTTGCAGTCTAAGTCACGATTTCACTGACATTCAGACAATTTGAAGTCTTTTTCTTTCATCTTGTAAAACTAGTTGTGGCAATGACATTCATCGCAGCGACTTTTCTAAACGAACAGATCACTTGAGCATATCACTTTAGAATTGGTCAATACTTCAGTCTACATAAATTACAAGACCACATGGACAGACAGACTGTCTTGTGAGAACAGAATAGATCTTATAATCTATCATTTAAATTTCAAGAAAAAGATTACATACACAAACAATTTTACAGAAATATAAGCACCCCTTTTGCCAAATGAGTGACCCTGAATTTAGAAAAGGTAAACCTGTTCACCGTTTTCAATAAAAACTCTTAGTATTTAATAATTTATACACTTGCATTGATGTACATATTAAGAAAACGACTCCAAATGGTTTGCAATGCAATGCTGCTTACATGCACATACACAAATATAACACTGCCCCTTGTTTAAATAGAAAAAAAAAAAAAGAACATTTACGAATGCACCACATACACTTCAAATATAACTGAGCCTCAAAAATGGAACCAGCAGCAGTAATGGCCAAGTCATCACAGATTAACACAGTGAAGAAAAAAAAATCAACATAGTCACATGGTGAAATGACTAGACTGAGCAACTGGTATCCACTCTGGAAGATGTGTGGAGTCTCATTACCAAGTCGCCAGATTTCAACAACAAAGTCTGGCAATACCTTTTTTCAAGTGAAGAACAGGGGTTTCAAAATATGCAAGTCATGTTTTTCTTATTTCTCAATACAGCTTAGGAAACAAAAAAAGGGCTGTCCTGTTTTGAACGTCATTAATTTTACTAGCCCGCCAGTAATCTCACGATTAATGTACTGAAGACTCAACCATATACATTGCATGTAAGTGACAAATTAGCAATTTCACTGACCTATCAAAAACCAAAACCTTTCTGTGCTGTCTTTTATTTCATTATTTGGCAAGTTGTGCTAATTTATCCAAACTTAAAACCTTAAAAGGCTATATTTTTTGTTCTGCATAGAACATGTTTCAATCAATGAAATCTAGGTAAGTCTTCCATTGATTATGTAACCAGTAGAATGCATGGATCACAATTTGTTTTCTCTAATATTCAAACTCAACTGTCTCTTTGTATTCTGATCTGTCAATGACAGCATCACGAGCTTTGAAAATCTGGGGCGTCTTCCTCCACATCCAACAAATCTGACAATAAACATACTTTCTTTTAGCAAAGTGTGGGCTATCTTATATATATCTAGCACCCAAAGCAATTTTTCCAACGAATCTAAATTTCAAAAATTCTTTATTCACCTTTTACTTTTAGAGAATGAGTCCCACTTCCCATCATCAATATTCTTTAACATTGATGAACTACTTTCAAGGAAAACAAATTCCTTAATCATATTTCTAAACAAAAACATTATTAAAAAAAAACTTTTAATAAGCCTTGTAAACCTGTACTGGCTCATAATATTACCTGTCCTTCCCTAATTACTAAAACTAAAGAACTAAATACAGACAGATTGGGAAACTCTTGCCATTTCTTCCTTAACTCTTTTAGCCGATGAGCCAGGGGGGTCAGGAGGTATCCTAAAGGTGGGCAAAGTGTCACAAATGCATATTTTTGATAAGCCCTATGGTCACAGATCATAAAAAAGCACAACACTTTGGATCACACAGCTTTCTTTGCGATATCTCATCATTTTCTATAACGCCGTTTTGTTCTTAGAATTTGGGGGTAAGGGAGATTAGTCATCTGTTAAACTATGGTGACTAGGTCTAATTCTCCCCAAAGTTTGCACACACATTCTCAGAACATGTAACTTTCATAATATAAAGCATCCATGTGAAACAAGCCAGGTGTTGGAAGCTTATATGGCTAAAAGTGGCCTCCTGTGATTAATTTGTGATTGCGAGTATACACAACTTGAAGCCAATATCTTTATGACTATCTAGACTGCTTTTTTAAAAGGTAGTCTTATACGAAAATGTATTTTGGGGCAATGATTTGAATAATATAACATAATATGAATTAAAAAGCTTCTTTAAACACAATACTCTTTGAACACAAGATTCTCATTCACAGACTTACAGGAGTCTAATCAGTAGAATCTTAAAACCCAGCCACTAGAAGCTGGTTTCACTCAACCCAGTTCATGGTTTGTTGCATAAAATTTTCAATCCTTTCAGAAGTAATAGTTACTCGGCAATATTTGATCTATATCTGGATTGGGTATGTTGCTGACCCGTACCAGAGAGCAGTGGAAGAGGCATAAGAAAGTCTTGTGCAGTACATCAGAGAAGAGCTGCTGAAAAGCCCAGAAGTCATTCCTCTTGTTACCTTGACAGATAAGCGTATGGAGCATGTTTCGTCCATGGGGTTCAAAGATGTCAAAGATTCAACAAAGAAAAATATTCAACGCAAGCTGGAGACAACCTTTTGGTGACAAACTACAGATTTTCCCTGATGAAAAGGGAAAGCTCCTCGTCTTGCCAGACAATCTTGATCACCAGGAATTAGCACGTAGAAACCAAACGCTGAAGAAAGACCGCTTACAGTCTGGAGAAATAATTCAGTGGAGATGATTACACATTTTGAAAAGGCCACTCTGTACATTCATCAAAGAGTAAAGGACTGTCAAATACAAGCACCATGGCCTCTTGCCCCTGAAGATCTGACCATCATGAAAACATACACACCTCATGACCTCCATAACTTCTTCACTGTACTTCTGACAGGTGACCCTTACAAACAAGATTCCGTCAGCACGAGTCTCTCAACTTTCTGACTCCATGAGTCAGGACATAGTCTATGCAGTTACATCTGGAAGACAGAAGACTTCCAAGCATGTACTGTTATCATGTAGTATCAAGACTCTCACAGGCAATGTTGAACTGATCCAGATGATCAACAGACTAGGTCATGGTATTTCATACCACCAACTGGAAGAGAAGACACAGCACTTTGTCTGCAAAAGATGGCTTGTGCTCTTAATGACCATGTCATCCTTCCACAAGTCATCCACTGATCCAGCCTTGTGTCTTTACAAACTTGTCTTGGGACAATATCGACCGGTTGGAAGCCACAGCTACCGGAGCAGTAACTTCACTCAGGGTAAATGGCATTGCAGTGCAGCCAAAAATCTTTGGACCTCACCTACCTAAGGATGCTCTGCCTGCAATTGAAAAGACCAAGAAAAGAACAATCCCAGTTGGAACACAAGAACTTCCTCTGTATCATATGTCTCAGGTGAAAGGAAAGGACCACATCCACTGATGACTTGCCTACATGAAATGAACGCGACTGTAGCCAGAAGAAAGAACTTCATTTTGACACTGTCCCGTGTTGTTGACACAGAATGTCAAGCAATTCCTTCTTGGACTGGATTTAACATTCAAAAGCACAATTTGATCAACACTTCAGAGGACATCATTTCCTATCTTCCTACAGTCAACGCACTAGCCACAGAAATGTCAACAGTACAAGAGATACTTGTAAGATCTGAGGCCATCAGGGTTTCATTGGAACTTGACAACATTGTCATCGTGCTTGACCAAGCCCTGTACGCAAAGGCAACTGAGATTGTATGGAAGGAAAAGAAAAGTACAGGCATCTGCTCTTGCGACTTAGAACTTTTCCACACCATCATGGCTGTGCTGGCTATTATTGGGAAACGCTTTGAAGATGCAGGCCTGAGTGACCTATGTATTGAATCAGGGATCTTGGTTGGAGTGTCTGTGGCAGGTGTTTGAAGACAGAGTATACAAGAGAGGATTCAGAGTGCACAAGTGTGTGCTGGGAGCTCTTTTCCGCATGATTTGGCAGTGCTTCCTTCCATGGATCAGAGACAACCATCCTGATATGCTGGACTCTGTGAATGAACTCCAAAGCCTAGGAGACACTTTCCATGGTGATGTCAGTCAAGCTGCGTCGGAGTCTCTACTGGAGCACCCTGTGTTGACAGATGGCTTCCACTTGTGGGCTGACTTTCTGAATCACTTACGTCACAACAATTGGGACCTGGATGCCTTCTGGATGACCTATGTAGACATCGTCCAAGATATTCTGTTGGGACTGCTTCGATCCTCCCGTGAGGGGGACTGGGACCTGCATCTGCATGCCATTTGCCTGATGATCCCCTGGTGTTTTGGATACGACAGGCTCAACTATGCAAGATACCTTCCTGCTTACTATGCTCAAATGACCAATCTCTTAACTACTCACCCGGAAGTCCATCAGGCATTCAAAGAGGGCAACTTTGCTGTTCAGCTCACAGAATCCAGTCCTTTTGGCCGTATACCAGTTGACTAAACGACTGAAGTGACTGTAAACAAAGACACCCAGATAACTGGAGGCACTACAGGTTTAGTCTGAAACCTGGAGCTGTCAGTAAGAACTACCTCACAGCTGAGCAAACTTCGGAACATGGTTCACCATAACAGGCATAGAACTGATCACCCTGACCTGCAGAAATCAATGCATCAGAAAGATGAGGAGTTGGTCACGTCTGTTAAGGAAACCCTTGGCAACTGGACTAACCCTTTTCAATGCAACCTCGAGTTGATGAATATCACAAGTGGTACTGCTGCATCAAAGGCTGTTGCTGAGAATCTCAAGGATGCAAACTCAAAAGGAGAAACTGCTCATGCTGCTTTCAAAAGAGAAAGGTTGTAATCTGATGAATCTACAAAAAAATTTCATGACTCCATGAAGGTCTCGTTAAAGACATTTGGATCCTCATCAAAAAAGCAGCAGACCAAATGTGCTGATGGCAGAACAATCATCTTAAACGCTGACAGATGGTTGTTTGGGAGAATGCTTGTCATGGAGCAGAGCAGAAACCTCAACATGAAAGACTTAATGTGCTATCCAATCATCTTGGGCCACTGCCTTGGTCACTAGCTATGCCTGATGGAAGCCTGAGGAAAACCAACAAGGCTGCTTTGGCCACAAACATCAAGAGAATGCTCCACTGGTTGAGACTCTTCCTGCCCACTCTGCCACTATAATTCATGGAATGGCCCTTGTACAGTGAGCCAAGTTTGATGGCCAACAGCCAACATTTGACAAAGTTGCTGAACGCATCTTCACCATGGTCATCAGTGAAGCGGCAGTCAGTACCAGAGTAGACATCGTCTTTGACACCTACAGAAGGCTTTCCATCAAGTGCAATGAAAGAGCAAGGGATGCAACAGCTGGACTGCAGGTGCAGAACATTGCACCTGGTCAGAGGATTAAGCAGTGGCGTAAACTCCTGGCACAAGAGAGCAACAAGGTTGGTTTGATCAACTATCTGGTTCAAAAGTGGAGGGGCAAGAAGTGTTGTGAAAGACTTGATCACCTTCATAAAGTTGTCTTAATCACTTGTGAGAAGTGCTTCTGTCTGTCAGCAGTCACATGTCGTGAGTTCCCTGAGCTCCAGTGTGCCCAGGAAGAAGCCGATGGCCATCTTCTTCTTCATGCCTCTCACGCTACTCAAGATGGCTATGAGGCTGTTGTGATCAGTTCCTGTGACACAGACGTTCTAGCATTGAACATAGCCTTCTGCAGTGCTATCAATACACCGCTGTACCAGAACAGTGGAACGGCACCCGTACGCAACTGATAGACGTTGGGAAAATTGCATCTTCTTTGAACCTTCTGTTTGCACTGCCCTTCCTGGAATGCATGCTACACTGGTTGTGATTCTGTCAGCTCTTTCACTGGAAAGGAACAACTGTCAGCACTGAAGATTCTGAGGTCCAACCAGGACATTCAGCGGGCATTTTCTGATCTTGGAAATGACTCGGACATGTCACCTGAGCTCTTTGAGAAATTGGAGAAATTCACTTGACAGCTGTATGCCCCAAAACAACTGACTGCTGGAGTCAATGAGCTCGGTACCAGCTGTTTTGTGCAAAGAATGGAGATATCAAATCTCACCAGCTGCCTCCTGCCAGGACTGCCTGCTGAAGCATGCCCAGAGAGTAAACTACCAAGCTGGGTTGTGGAGACGGTGTCTGGCAAACGATCCACAGGCTCCCAGTCCTGTTCACTGTGGGTGGAGAATTGAAACTGAGGATGGCAAAGACATTCTTTCAGTTGATTGGATGAGCATCCAACCATCACCAGATCCTGTTTTACAACTGCTGGTTTGCACCTGCTCCAAAGAATGCACCAGGGAAAAATGTGTCCGCTTTCTGAACGGCCTCAAATGCACGGACATGTATGTGTAAAGTGAAAGACTGTGAAAACCAGCCGTGTAATGAAGACACTGTCGACATGGCAGTGAACCTTGCTGGTGAAAGTGATGATGGGGATGATCTGACAACTGTTTGCCCTGGAAAGAGAGTAGAAAGGTGGGGAAAGCATTTCTATGTTTTAATGGATGTGTGTTTGTTACGGAAAGAATCACTCACTCAAACAGAGCTCAATTTCAGTGAAAGGGGTGAAATGATGAGTCTGATACCTTATAATGAAGTGTGATTTATGTGATTTTTTAACTTGATTTTGTCCCTAGAAGCACCATGGTATCTACTTACCTTTTTTATAAGATTTCATGCAAATGGATTGATCTAACTGCTTTGAGTTTGACACAAACGGATTAGTGCCCGCACACAGAAATCTGAGGAAATGACAGTGGCCCTAAATAACGTGTAATAACACAGGGAAAGCTGAGCCCCCCAAATTGTTATCATACATTTCAGAAGTCTAGAGACATGGAACAGCTCAAAAATACAAATGAGATTTGCCCACCTTTATGATACCGAAGACCCCCATTTAGAGGGTATGGCTCATCGGCTATTTTTGATGAGGTACATCCCATATAATTAAAGTAAACCTTTAACTGCTGATCCAACTGTGTCAACAAAAAATCTGCTCTTCAAGGGATCACTCTAATTTTTGTTTCCACACCCGATTGTTTTGGGAAGGTTGAGCAATAGGACGTGACCTTCTGAGCAGCAAGTTTAAGTTCATGTGGGTGCTACCTGTGTTGCTTCCAAAATAAGAAAAATAAAAAAAACCTGCCAGTACATGAATGTGACTGAAACAAAAAGGGGACAAAGACTTGCATGACTCAAACGACAATGTGAAAAACCTTCACACAATCACAGCCCACTTGAAAGACCACAAAAATCACAAACACTGGCAACACTGACAAACGCATCAAAATACACCCATTACTCAATTTTTATTTGAAAAACAAGAGAGAAAAAAAAAGGGGGGGGGGGTGTGTTACAATTTGGACGCATGTGTCTTTTTAAATTTTTCTGTAATTTCTTTTTTCAAACTGCTCGCAGTTTGTCTGGTCCTTGAAGAACATAATTAGCCTGGTAGTTCAGTACATTTTGGGGGAAAAACAAGCACCTCAATATCTTTAGCACTGTGAAAAATCACTGAGCCTAGTATATTTTTGCTGAAAATCGCTACAGAACACTGAAATGAAAGTTTCTATTACAGTGAATAACACTTTTTGATGGGCAAAAGGCATGGCACAGTATCACAGATATTTTGCAGGGTTTTTTTTTTGCAAGGCATGTGTAAATACAACCAGTATGAGCAACATATGAGAGCACATGTATGCAAATTATGCATTTTTTTTTGCTGTCCCAACCTCTGCGCTACCTCAGAGGCAGTGCACCCACGCCGCTCATTCCGACACCCCGTCCACAGCCACAGCCTGGCCGGCCCCGCCGCAGCCCCGGCATCAGCAATCCACAGGGAGCAGTCAATGTCAAGTCGTCATGAGGCAACCCACCGGAGGAGACACTGCACTGCTGCCGAGTCACTTCGGTGGTGTTCAGTGGCGCCTGTTCTGATCTAACATACGCAGGACACCACCTACTAAGCCCCCTACTGACGACAATAATTGCTTAGTCGCGGAGCCGACGTGAGTGAGCTCTCCCTCCGGAGGGCGCCACCACGTCCGTCCAACGACAGCCCCCATGGACTCGCCGATACCGGTGACCCCGACGGAAGCAAACCAAGGCCACAGACGCAGAGAGGACATCGAAACTGAGGTCACCATGAGAGCAGGGCATGAAGGGCCACAGAATTTGAGACATTTTTTTTAATGCTGATCAATGGGAATGAGGATGATTAAGATGATGCTACGGATTTCCATTTCGGTCTGAGACTACATGACAGGGCTGTACTCTACGCTTCCTTTCATAATATATCCTGGCGTCAACCAGGCCTGAGAGATACAGGCACCTGCAGTGTTGGTCATGAAATTTGAGCAACACTCTCAGAAACGCATCCATTAAGTGGATGAAACTCGACTGTGTGGTCCCAGTCTTCCCAACTGAGTCCGCAGCAAACTCAACTCTGGGTAGGAGCCGGTCGGGGCAGAAAAAACCCACATGACTCTGATGGGATTCGAACCCACGACCTCCCAGCCGGGAGTCCGCGACGCTAACCACTTCGCCACGGCAGCTGGTTGAAATTTACTGAGTTAGTTAAACTGCCAATTCTGGCTCACTTCTTTTGAGGTGCATTCAACATACATTCTCCACACTCGTGAATGCCCTTGGCTGAACACAATAACGGTCAGTAAACATATTTCATTAATTTATGTGCTTTTACATCATATGTCATGAAGTGAGATGATAAGTCAATGATATGATAACTTAAAACAAAGAGTAATCATTATCATTATAAAGCTTTTTTTTCAGATTTCACATACTGTTATTACTGATTCAAAATCATGTTTTGTAATATATATATATGTTTATGAACTGTGCTGACCAACCATTATAAAGCTTTTACATACCAGGGCTCTCCCCTTGACTGATGCTTTGGTCTAATTGCGTATCACTCACACGCGAATAACATTATTTCACATCCTACGATGGTTTCATACCTAGACTTCAAAATCAAAAATTAAAACCTCCAAGTGGGTTCAATCTCAAACATTTCAATAACTAAATAAGTGCACATGTTTCCATGCTTTTTTTCACACCCTGCAACTCAAGTTCAGATGCATGATTTTGAATGATCAAAGATGGAGCACATTAGCACATTCATTTATCTAATCTTTGAAAACACATGCAGTGAAAATAAAACAGAAGGGTTTTTACTGTGAGCAGACCATGAAAACTTTTTCTTCAGAACAACATAGCAAACGAACACATGCAATAGATCAGAGCATGAACAACAACGAATGGAAAACTGACAGTGACACTGAAAAAACAAGCTAAGGTACGGTGATGTTGCTTATAGCCCAGCCGACCGCAAAGGACCATATCAAGACTGTCACTGTGTGAAAGTTAACAAAGAAGTCATTTTTTTAATTTAAAAAAAAAAAACCTCATTCACACACTTCTTAAAAATACATCTTCTAAAAACACATAAATTTCAATAAAAAATCTTTCTTTGTAAAAATCTTTGATCTTTGATGAAAAATGTTGATCTCTTTCAGATCACATCAGTTAGGAAATTTTATCTCTGAACAAGGTTTTCATGGAGTCTGCTGTAAAGTGTTTATGTCTCACATCATGCAAATCCCAACACTCTAAAACTAGTAAAAAGAATGTGTTTCACTGTGAGAGGTCATGACATGGAATGCACCACAGAGCTTCTTCACCTTTTAAAAGATAGGAATGGGTGTAAAAAGAGTGGCCTGTATGCAAACAGCACAAGACAAGCTAATAGTTAGAAAGTTTAGAGTAAGACTAAGGGTATTACATAACCACCAATGTTGTCAGGATTTGTAATTCTATTCAGTTTTTCTTGTGTCTCTTCACTGAAATCAAAATCAGCTTCTGAGTATAAATGTTCTGTAAATCTAACCAGCTAATTTTTGTAAACTTTAGAATTTCACCGTCATCTTTTGTTTCCAACTTAAAGTTCAATATCTCAAAAATGTCATATTTCTGTTGCCAAAACTTAAAAAGCAATTCTGGTCTTTTATGGTTTCAGCACGTGATAAAATTAACATATTTTCACCAGTGACTTTTTTCATGTTATACATATCTCTGTAACATCACTCCACTGTACATGTTTTGTTTTCGCTGCATGGCTAAGATTAGACATTTACCAATACACCAGCAGCAGCACCTAAAAAAATCACATCAGGCGAATTCAGCTTTCAGTTCCAGTTGCCCAGGTGGTGACATGAAAACTTCCCTGGGCAGCAGAGATTCTGTAAAAACTCTATGTCTGCCATGAGCTAGCACTATTCAGCTTCAGGCACCATTTTTCATCAACAAACACTAAAACAGCATGATGAGTCATGCAACACTTGCCTTAGTTTCCATTTGGGTGCACCAGTTTTCACACCTAGACCCGATGTTTTCTGTCCAATATTTAAAAGTCCCTGGCCAAAAAAATTTAAAAAGTGAAGAGGAACAGAATAAAGAATACAAGGATGAGAAGAAAGACAGAGAAAGTAGTTGACTGGCGAGTAAAGAATGGAGACAGGGGAGGAGAGAACATGGCATGTTGATTTACAATGCTGAAAAAAAGATGTACTGCACAGCCTGAGGAAAATGGGCTAAATGTTGCAAACAGCAAGTTGGACTACCTGAGAGAATGTCTGACCTCATCAACTTCCAAGGTTAGTGTCTGGATAGCTCCTTGGGGTGGCTGACTAATTCATCAGCACTGCACTGCAATTGGTAGACCCAAATCTCTGTCTACCAGCCAGCGGGGCATGTAATAAAGTGGTTAGCATCGCAGACTCCTGGCTGGGACTGGGAGGTCATCAGATCGATTCCATCAGAGTCATGTGGGATTTTTCTGCACCAGTCCGCTCCTACCCAGAGTTTAGTTTGCTACAGGCTCAGTTGGGAAGACTGGGACCACACAGTCAAGTTTCATCTGCTTAATTAATGGATGTGTCTCTGAGAGTGTTCTTCAAATTTCCTGACCAACACTGCAGATGTCTGTATCCCTCGGCCCTGGTTGACGCCGGGATCCATTATGAAAGGAAGCATAGAGTACAGCCCTGTCATGTAGTCACAGACCAGAATGGAAATCTGTAGCATCATCTTCATCATCCTCATTCTCATCGATCAGCATTAAAAAAAAAGTCTCAAATTTGTGGGCCTTCGTGCCCTGCTTTCTTGGTGACCTCAGTTTCAATGTCCTCTCCACATCTGTGGCCTGATTTGATACTGTCAGGGTCACCGGTATCGGCGAGTCCATGGGGGCTATCACTGGATGGACGTGTTGGCGCCCTCTGGAGGGAGAGCTCACTCAGGCCGGCTCTGCGACTAAGCAATTTTATTGTCGTCAATAGAGGGCTTAGTAGGTGGTGTCCTGCATATGTTGGATCAGAACAGGCGCCACCGAACACCACCGAAGTGACTCAACAGCAGTGCAGTGTCTCCTCCGGTGGGTTGCCTCTTAATTTGACGACTTAACACTGACTGCTCTCTGTGGATTGCCAGTGCCGGGGCTGCGGCGGGACTGATTGGGCTATGGCTGTGGGCAGAGTGTCGGAATGTGTGGCATGGGTGCACTGCCACAGAAGTGGCACAAAAGATGGGACAGCAAAAAAGAGGAAAAAAAAAAAAAGAAAAAGAAATCTCTAACTACTATGGTCTGAAAACATGAGTTTAAGTATGAATCATTTTAGCCCTGCACATCCAGCCACTCCAACAGAGCCTTTTCAGGACTGTCACGCTTACACAAGTAAAAATACCCAACAAAATTTCAGGTGCAAGGTGGAACCATCCTCTTCACTAGCAAATGAGAGGCAGCTCTGCTAACATTATACTGCACCAACCTCTGCTGAACATCCATAGGTTTGCAAAACTGCTGCTCTTCTGGACATAAATTTTGTTTACTTTTTTTAAGGCATTGTCTGCATACATTGTTTCTACAATTTTACCAGAATACAAATTTGCCAGAATTCAGGGGCTGGAAAAGTCGGGCATACATTTAAAAAAAAAAAAATCCAAAGTATAAATTATATGTGATACATAAACTTCTTGCCAGTCACATTTGCCCCAATACGCTGCCCAGGAATCACATGTGTTTATTATTATAGTCAAGGATGACACTTTTCACAGTCCAAACATTTTTCTTCTCATCTTAACCCAGCACGTCTTTAGACCAAAACAATAAAAGACCTTAAGCCACACTGCTGCACAAACTGGTAGTAGTACTCGCCAAGACAGATCTATACTGTGAAAACCAACAAAAACACCACCCAAACAGAAAAAAGTAAGCAACAGGAATGAATCACGATGACGACTTCCACATCACTTGGTATTTTTATACCCCATGATTTGGCAGGCAGTCACAAACACATCCAAATCAGGCACTTCAAACAATCCACTTTATCACTGAATTTCTTGTCTAAAATATATCAACATAGGGCAAAATATGTAGCGGGTCACCTTCATAAGATGGCAAAGTGATGGTCTGTCGCCAGGTAGTCCAATCTCCATTGATGTCATACATCCCATTTACACCAGGCCGACGGTCATTGTTTATTCTATCGGCCCCTTCCTCTGTCACTTGAGTCCTCTCTGGTAATTCAAAAAATGGTACAGAATCCCAATCAATGTCATTAATGGGTGGCAACTGAGCGTAAATTTCTTCCAAACTGTTAGCCGATGACAGAGGTACAGATGGCAAAGGTGGAGACACTGCATCCACACTGTTCTCATCTTTTGGTGCCGACTCTGACTGGTCTTGTCTACTGACTGAAAAATTACCATCAAAACTGTCTTTGGAACAAGAATCAATATATGGCCCTAGATCTAGTCTGGGTGAAGGACTAGGCAGTTTGTCGAGACTGTAGTCCTCAACAGAATTTGATGGGTCTGAGCTTTTCAAGAAGCGTTGAACTAACTCATCTTTACTGATATCTGTGGATGGTACAGACACACAAACATCATCTGTGCCCTTTCTGCCACGCGTAACCCTTGGTTTCATTCCAACTGGCAGCACATAGTTTGGAACATCTTCCTCTTTTCCTCTCTGTTTACTGTGCCTTTTAGTTAAGATGTTATTGCTGTTCTTTCTTTGTAGATCTTGAATAAGCTGCTCTGTTGTTTTCACTTTTTGTGTATCTCGGGCAGGCAAATTCGAAATTTGAGCAGAAACTGGTGAACTGGACTTCTGATGCAGGAACACATTTGACCGTGGAGGAAAGACATGACCGTTGTGTGCTGAAGATGACAAGCATGGTGACAAAGTAGTGTTGTCAACAGGTTGGACAGAACTGCAAGAAATGACACATGGACTTTCAGGTCTTTGTCGTCTTTTTTCGACTGATTTCCTATGTCCATTAACCACCTTTCCTGCTTTTTGGTTGACAGGTGAAAGACTGGAATCTGTTGCCTTTTTCTTTACATCTGGTGGTGAGATGGAATTTGTACAAGTACGTTTGCGACGGGACACATTTGCTTTTGACAATTCTCTAATTAAAGTCATGTCTACGGGACGAATAGGTGGATGACTGTAGTGTGACAGGCTAGTCCTTGAGGAACATGATGACTCATTATCAGAATCAGGTCTGCCATTGTCAGTTTTGTCACTGTGCACTGATGATGGAGTTATTCTGCCTCCTGCATTAGCACTGCTACTGATCTGAACACCCTTTCCCTTACACCTAAATTTTGACCATGGATTTTCTAAATCTAGTTTGCTTGATATGCCAGATTCTTGCTTTGTAAGATGAAGAGAAGGTGACTGAATCTGGGGTGATGGCACTGGATGGCTTGACTGTCCCCCTGTTTTACTCAGCGCTGGTGATGCTGTTTTGCTGCCTCCTGTGGCTGAGATTTCTACTGCCATTTTAGGGGAAACACTATGAGTATGAGGCACTGTTGGCAATGGCACTTGTGCTGAAGCTTTTGGAGAAGCCACATGTCCTGACGCAGATAGAGGAACACCTGGAGAACCTTCACATCCACCAGGCAAGGCAGAAGATGACTGTCTTTGTGCCCTCAGAGAAGCAAGGTTCCCTGATGTGGTATATGGGGATGTTCTTTTCTTTATCACAGCACCAGACCTGTTGTTGTCTATGGCAGGAAAGGCACTCTGACAAATACCTTGTACTGGAGTTATAGGTGTGCCTTTTGACTGGGCTGGACGAGGAACTCTCCTCGCATTCGGGGAGGGTGATACAGCAGGACCAAGATGTTTGGCGACTGCACTTCCGGGTGTGCCATTCACGAGTGGGATCTGCTCTGCAAGGACCTGCCATTTTCGTATAAGCTGTTTGAGTCTCTTAGCAAGCTGATCATTGTTGATTCTCTTGCGCAGATCATTGGCCATTTTCCCAATTCTTGTCTCCTGCAATCACATTATTTTTTCATCAATTCACCACCACCACCACAAAGTAATCTTTACTATCGCAATGTCTCTTTCCTTTTTTGATGACCTTATCAATAGACACACTTTAAATCTGTACTTTTCAAAAACAACCAGCAGTTATTTTATAAGTGTCCAACACTGAAAATTATAAATCCACAATGGTATTTTATCTTCTTCAATATAACAATGCAGTACAATGTTTCTCCTGTTTGCGGTCCAGTGCTCTTGAAGCATCAATATGAACCTTGTAATGTATGTGTCTGAACAGTGCTGTTAAATCCACAACTTGCATAGTTCAGCTCTTCCAAATAAACTGGAATCAAGCAACAATGTGCCATTCCTGGCTTGATCACTTTCCACACATAAATTGAAAACTGCTGATCAAAATTGCTCACTTTAGTACTTTCAGTGTTTTCAGTCCGCTAACATCTCAAACTGTTGACATCTGTGCCTTCCTCAAACATCACACCTCGATTTGCAATTTGAAACATACAACACATTTTCCTGAAAGGATGAAGCCTTTAAATGCATGATGATGACGCACAACCAGAAAAATGGCTGAACAATTCAACAATTCACACTCATCTGTATATATTGAATTGGTCTTATTGATACACAAATGTCACAATATACCATAACAACAGAAGCACAGCATGTACTTCCTTGAACAAACACTCACGAAAACCTGGATTGGAAAAACCGGATTTAGTATGAAAGTAAGGGTAATTAAGTGTTTCCCAATTATACAGCAGACACTTTATCTTCAGCTTAAAAATTTTGGGGACGTCAAAGTACAAATCACAACAGCCATTTGCATCAGTGCCATCCAAAACTGCACCATTGCAGTTATCAATTCTCAAGTTGCTCAAAATATTCATGCAACTGCCATTTGATTTACCCTTGATGATTGCCATATATATATGTTTTTCAATTTATTTATGACAAGAATTTTTTGCCATTTGTTTTTCAATTTATTTATGACAACAATTTTACCTCAAAAAACTACTTTTTAGTTTTATACCTTGGGCTGGCAGCTATGAGTTTCAAGTTCACACAAAACTGGGCAATTACTTTTTCTGCAGAACTTAATGAAGACGAAAACGGAAACAGAACAGTAATTTGTACAATAATCCTAGTTTTGGGGATGGAGAGGGGGTATCTATATCACTGCCAGGTTTTGGAATGAGTACTCTTTCAAGATGGTCCACCACTGTACTCCAGTGGATTACATCCCACTGTGGGATCATTGGGAATGAGAAGGCTGATGGTCTGTCAAGGCAGGCAGCAATACAATACAGAGCATTTCAACCACCCAGTGACCTACAGAGAGGCCAAAATTATCATCCACAGCCAATATCAAAACCAGCGGAAGAGAAAGCTGGGTGCAGACAGTGGTGCTGATCCAATCCATCAACTCCACAGATACCAGCAAACAATCCTCTTCAGACCGAGAACTGGCCACTGCTGACTGCTAAGCCACCTCAGCCAAATCAAAATTGCCCACACAGATGAATGTCTGTGTGGCACTGGATCTCAGACCCAGAACACATCCACCAACATTGTCAAGCCCATGTTCTATGGCGTCAAACCTGGCAAGAGGGTGTAGAATTGCAGATCCAGCTTTGAGCCATCTGTCAAGACCTCAAGAAGACAGTGACTGTGGGTTTCATAATGGCGACAGGATTGAAGATCTGACGCAACTATAATTATAAAAAAAAACACAGAAGAAGAAGGAATGAGTGCAATCAGGGCTTCTGCAAGGAGGGAAGAAGATTGCTGTAGTCTGTGATAAGCTGTAAAATTCAAACTTCTAAAAAAAAAAAAAATGTGCCATCTTGCTAGTGCATTTCATCTGAACTGTTTACAACCTTGTAAAAGTTGTTTAGTAAAACTATACCTTGAAAATTATAGTGTAACAGAATTTACCTCCAGAATAGGTCCTGTAAAAGGATAATTTTCCAAAATGGAGACAACTTCCGCCACTGCTGGTTCATCAACCTGCACACACACACGTTCACAAAGATTGATAAAAACATTTTGGGATAAACAAGTTCTACATAAACATGTAGTAGTTACCATTTTAATTATCCTACTGTGTATCCAAAGAAAGCAATTCTAAATATTTAATTATTTAATTCTCTATCTTAGCATCCAAAAAAACGGAATTCAAAACATTCATCCTTTCTTCAAATCAGGGTTGTTGTTTTTCTGCAACAAAATACCAGAGGTACACAGAATGAAAATGTGATGAGGAAGGCATAATAAGGTAATGTGCACAAACCTCAAGCAACCTACAGTGCTAAGTGGAAGCACAACAGCATTTATATAAGCGAAATGCATGCGTATTACAAGGCAAGATCTGCATTCACCATAATTCAAAAAAGGCAGGTCAAGTGTGGCTTCATACAAGTTCAGTTCATGTTGCTTATTGCCCAGCCAACCTCTGGGGCTATATCAGAGCTGACACCTCACTAAGTCAACTATCTATAGATGTTAACAATACACATACACAGTATATGTATAGAACTCATTAACAACAGATATTCTAAATTCAGAAATTGTGTACATCACGTCAAGATGCCCCAGCCGAGAGATGAGGCATGCATGCTAAAGGAAACTTGTGTGCATAATAGGGAGCATGCCTATAGTATCTAAGTGTAAAGACCAAGGGTCCGGTTTGTTCACAGGAGAAAAAGTTTCACGTAACATATATATGCGTTTAAGCAAGTGGAAAATGGAAAGACATTAGACTCAGAGGTTGTATAAAAAAAAAATTAAAAACATACACACACACACTTACACTAATAAGCACATGCACGCTACAGGGTGAAACATATTCACACTTGAGAATCTATACGGGCATACTAAAGGTGACAGGCAATGTATGATAAGGGAAGGCAAATGTGCAGCAGAACATGATGCACACCACAACTTGTTTCTACTACTAAATTCTACACAAATAGGCACACTTATGCATACATGACCATCCAAGAATGGACATGAGTACATCCAAGGAACTGTTGGGGGGAATAGCTGGGTGAGGCCCACTGCATTTGTGTGAATCGCTACAGAATGACTACTAGTAATCAATGTGAGGAATGGGTAGGTACTCTTACAAAACATGTGTGCAAATACCTAAGATCCACAACAGAACAGAAGTCATGAGGTCTCTGAATAAAGTGCAAAGAATACTATAGGAACATTTTAGATTTCTACCATACAGACACATGGTTCTGACCACTTGAACTTCCACAGGAGACAAAACCAAATCAATTTTGATAAAAACTGACACCAAATAGGTCTCATTATCGTGGTTATCTTAAGATTAAATCCTTATACATGCATCTCAAATGGGATTAAACTAATCATACCATCACTGATCAGTGAGGATCAAACTAGTTTAAAGTTGAACACCAAACAGATACAAATCATACATGGGGAGAATAAGACTGATATAAATATGAACAGAAAAGACAGACATAGGACTAACTAAATTGTTGTTTTTGAAAATAATGCATTTCAATAATTTGATAGAATTAAAAAATTTGATGTCATATTTCACAAAAATTTTACCTTTTTTTCCCAATAGGCTAATGCAAGTTCTGCAAATCTAATCTTCCTCTACACTTAGAGATCGATACCAATCATCCACACACACACACACACACACACACACACACACACACACACACACACACACACTCTATCCCACAGTAAAATATTTTTCAGCACGAAAAAATGTGTGTGTCCATGTGTAAGTTACTATACTACTCAAAAGAATTTAAGGGCCACATTCATTTTTGATATGGTTTACATCACACAGCGTAGCATAAAACATGAAATGTTTATGGCCAATTTATTTACTCAAAGTGTGACAATTGCTTCACAGAAAACTGGTTTTGGCAATTGTTCAGTCGAATCTGTGTCAAAGGTGTTACACTGGTCCGCAAAAGAAGCTCAAAAAACCACGAGAAAAAGGTCGCAATTTGAGTGCGCCTAGCTGGCGCAGCAGTGTTCGGCTGTCAGAAACCTGCATTGCACATGCAAGCCGAAACGTTAATGAACACTTGTCAACCTGATTCGCTGACATGGCTTTATTAAGGGCCGCTTCTGGGGGTGTGTTCAAACATGCCACCAACACGCAAACTTAGTGACGCTGAGAGAGGGATGGCTGTGGCCTGGCTACAAGAAGGCGTGGCGGTCCGAGAAGTTGGCAGACGACTTAGAGTAACACATTCTGTCATTCAAAGACTGAGAGACCGGTACAACAACTATGGGAGAGTTCAAGAAGCACGCAGACCTGGACGCCCCAGAGCGACCAACAGACGACAGGATCGCTTCATCACCCTGGCGGCACTACGCAATAGAACCGCCACCGCCAACGTGCTCAGGGGGCAGCTGAGAGCAGCCAGCAACGTCCTCGTCAGCGACCAGACGATTCGCAACCGCCTGCGTGAGGCCAACATGCGGTCAAGGCGTCGAGCATTGCGACCTCCACTGACCAGAGCTCACCATGCTGCTCGTCTGGCTTGGGCTCAACGACACCTGGCCTGGACAAGGCAGCAGTGGTCCAGGGTGTCTTTTCTGATGAATCCCGCTACACCCTGTCCTTCAACGATGGCAGGATTCGCGCCTGAAGGCGTGTTGGAGAGCGCTTCATTGGCGCATGGCGCCACTGTTGCGGAGCACGACCGCTATGGTGGTGGGTCCCTGATGGTGTGGAGTGGCTTCAGTCTTCATCACAGAACACCCCTGCACAGTGTCCAAGGCTACCTGACCGGCGTAGCCTACAGGGACGACATTCTGGAGCCAATCGCTGTACCAGCTTTGCAGGCCATGGGACCAGGAGCCATACTACAGGACGATAACGCCAGGCCGCACAGAGCTCGGGTCGTACAGAAACTTTCTCCAGCAGCAGCAAGTCACCAGGATGGACTGGCCTGCCCGCTCACCCGATCTGAACCCCATCGAACATCTTTGGATGTTCTGGGCCGTCGTATACGTAACAACCGCCCTCCTGCACACAATCTCGACGTTCTGTTCAGGAATCTGGAGCAGGAGTGGCAGGCGATCCCCCAGAACACCCTCCAGACTTTGGTCAGATCCATGAGACAGCGCTGCCTTGACTGCATCAACGCCAATGGCGGTCACACACGATATTGACTCTTGACATTCTGACAGTCGGTTGTTCTGAATTTGCAAATGGGGTGTGTCCATGTCAATGAAATTTTCGCGATAATTGATTTGCACTTCTTGATGAAATTGCGTCCAATCGATGATCAAATGATCGAATTAAATGTTTGTTGGTTGATTTCAGCTGTTTGGACTTATGAGTTATATTGGGGAGTGATGAACTGTGTGGCCCTTAAATTCTTTTGAGTAGTATAGATGACAGGGGTGCGGCATACAGCTGTCACTAAAGCCAGACATTCATTTTGTTCGTGGCCCTATCAATTCCGAAGAAAGTTTCAAAACAAAACAAAATATCAAACCCAATAGGCCACTTTTTTTCTTTAATACGCAAAAAGTGAAACAAAAATCCCTCTAAAAAAACGTAAAAACTTAGAAGAAAAACATATGTCCTGGCTCAGGAACTGAAAAATCAGACTGAATGGAACACCTCTGAACAATCTTCTCAGGTGTATTCAGCACAGGGTAAACAGCAATGATAACAACAGACTCTATCCCACTGTTATGAGTCCCTGTCACTGAGAAGTGTTAGTGTCCATGCAATCGGAAGGTTGATACCCATCACAATGACAGGGGACATGGAGAGGAGGGGAGATTGGGGGTGCATGCTGAGTAGCGATAGAGGCCCTCTTCCTTTGTAAGTCTCAAGAGAAGGGAGGAAACGGGAAGGGGGGAGTGAGAGGGAGCATGCCATCTATCACTGACTGCCAAAGGATGACGTAATTCATCATGTTGCGTCATATGAATAAACTTATAAACACTAACAGCTGTCAACTTTGAACTAACACTGCATTTATATTGCTTTTAGATTTCGATCTTTGCGTCACATGAATAAACTTATTAAATACAGCTGTCAACTTGGAACTTACAGTGCATTTTGATTTATACTGTTTTAGATTGAAAAATAAACAAAACATAAACAATCAAAAACAAAAATCCCTAGTAGAAGCTTTTGATTTACATTAACCATTCTTCTTTTTTTAGAGGTCAAGTAACAAGTAAAAAAACCCTGTGATTTGTTCTATACACAGAAGTTCAGTTTTGTGTTGTTATTGGGCATGTCATGTACTAAGCTTGTAGACGTTTAATTGGCTAGTAACAAAACAGAAAATGTTCTTTGACACAAACTTCAAAAAAGATTACTTTTATCATTTAATGACATACCTCATGTTTACATGTTATAAGCATACATTTTTTGCTGACGACATACAATTATACAGTAATGCAAAAGATAATTTTAAAAAACATAACCACCACCACCTCCAAAAAAAAATGTACGAATTACAGGATTGGTCAATAACATAGAAATCATTTTTCAATGCAGGGCAGTTCCAACGTAACTGACGTGGCATTCAGACAATTTGGAATGATGTAATAACTTTATAACTAAGAAAAAAATCTTTCACTAACTTAAAATTGTTACAAACCTGTGTATAACAAGGCATTTTACGGTCCATCTTGGTGATTGCAGGAAAATTTTTTATAAAAGACTTCTTATTGGAACTTTAAGAAATGTAACTGACGTGGCAGCGATGCTCACTAACATTTTAGTAAGGATAATTGCAGTTTGTAGCTATGAAATGCCAAAGTTCTCCAGTTTCTTTTCTGGATATAATAATATATACACATCCTTCTTTTAACTGGAACTTAAAAAATGTAGCACTGTTCAGGTAGATTTTCAAACAAACAGAAAATTAAACGTAACTGACGTGGCACTCAAGTGTAACTGACGTGGCATGTCTGTTTTAGTTGTGTGACTTCAAGCTTGCAAATGTTCCCTGAATGTCTGCAATGTGATGATTGTGTATTCTCCACATCCCTGCAGTTGAGCAGTCCAAAGAAAATGTTCTGATGAAACACTTCATCACATCGTCGGTCTTAGACCATGAAAAGAACAGTTTTCCCCCTTTGGATGTGTGGTGGAGGAATTTCATGTTGAAAAAGCCAGGTTTTCTGTGTTCTGCCTAACACTCTTCCAATGTAAAATCTGTCAACATAATCCCCAGCATAGTATTTTTCAGCTTCTATGGTAACTCCAAAAGATCCTGTGTCGGTGTCGGTACTGGCTCCACAGAAACGTAGTGCTGCATGCAGCTGATTACCCCAAGTACAGCATTGGTCTTTGGGTAGCAGATTTCCGAAGACAATGTCAAAAGGTTCTCTGACAATTGTGATTGGTTTGTCCTGAAAGCATTCTGCTCATGTATTCCACAGTGATGTGGTCTACATATGTGCCATTTCCTGCCAAGAGCAGACACATAATCGTCCAGTTGCATGTCTGGTTAAAAAAAAAAAAGCTTCAAGCTGCTGCTTTTCATCTGCAGAGAAATCAAATTCCAGGCAGTCACAAATTTGTTTTCAGTTTCGTCTGGCTCAAACACAGCAAGGTGGGTTCTCTCAAACTGGTTTTTCAATGCCCCCCCCCCCAAAAAACAAACAAAAAAAACCAGTTACCATCACCTGGAGTTTGCCCACGAAGTCTGAAGTTTCTTTTGGAAAAAAATGAAATAAACTTAGACATGTGACCACTTGATGTTTCTTCATGCTCCATATTGGGGTTAGCATTCACCAACTTCACTTGGTGTTGGCTCGTGATCCACGTCAGGGCAGCATTCATCAACTTCACTCATATCACTGCTGCCTGGTTCATCACTCATAGGCTGGTTGGAATCTGTATCTTCAGAAGCAGACTCGCTGTCACTGAATACTCTGCTTTTGCCTATGAGATTGACATTTCTAACTTTTCTTTTTTTGTTTCTGTCATTCCACTGAAGAAATGGTGCAACAGGTATCTTCATCATAGTTACTAAAGAGGCTTGATATTACATTTTGAATGTTGCAGCAGGTTTTGCAGTTGCCAAGATGACACTGCACAGAATCTGGGTCACAAACAGTCAAACGCATGAGAGCCTTGGTATTTGGTAGGTCACGTATCGTGGCCGACTCAGTAGCTCAAAATTCTCATGATATTTGCAGCAGCAAACACTGTGATCTTTGTCTGAGATTGGAACAACATGAATTGGTCACAGTGCAGCAAAAGTAGACTTAACAATTTTCAGATCAGGTTCTCTCGCTTGAATTCCTGAAATGCTTCATTGACAGTGCTGAGCATTACTTTCTTTTGCACTTTTGTTTTTTCTCCCATCTTTCAAAACTGTCTGTGACATAGTCTTTGCGACCAAGCAGCTGCCATGAAATGTTGTCACTGTTTGAAGAAGGAAGCCACTGCTTTATGTTTTTCATTTTGTGATTTTGGGTTTGTTGGATGTCAATGTTTTCAATGCTGAAATCCACTGCAAGTTTTCAAATTATAGCTTTCTTTTTCCGTGGACTATGCGGCAGAGATAATCTTGCCCTATCATCGCTCGGCCAAAAGATTGCCTGGAACCAAAAGCCTTGCTGGACTGATGAGCACTGGTGATTTCAAAGCCTTTTCAACTTTTTCTTTTTCTCGATAATCAGATTTCCTTTTTGTGCTCTTGACACTTTCCTCCTTCCTTTCGTTTTCACTCCACTGTGATCTGCATTCTTCTGCTGTTCTTTGTTTCTTTTGCTGTCAATCGCTTCTCTTCACACATCTGTTGTTGGTACAGCCTCATCCGCTCTGCTGCTGATTTAGCTGGCATGCTTCATTTTAGCACTGGTACACACTCTGTTGACAGAAAGTGGTGAATTGTCCTGAGCAGTTATTTCATTATTTCAATTTAGTAAAGTTCCGTGGGGCTGGAATAGCTCAGTTGGTAAGAGCGCCGGACTCGTGATCCAAAAGATGCGGGTTCGAATCACCAAATGGGGGTTTCGGTGTAGGGGGATTTTTCCCTCAGAGTTAACATTAGATCTGACTCTATTCCCCACCAGTCCTTCGAATGAGACTATAAACCAAGGTTCCACGTGCAAACGCACGCATAACATCTTGCGCACATGTTAAAATCCCATCACCAACTTTTGGAACAAGTTTGGCCCGTTGGTATGGACGACACGTATTCACCGCATGCAGTTAAGGCCTGACTTGAGCGCTGGGCTAGTGCACAGTCAGGTATTTGCTAAGACAGCAGATGTGGCTGAGCGAATATGGAATTGTCCGAACACTATGAGGCCTCTTTAAGCAACCTACCTACCAACCAACCAAATAAGTAAAAAAGCCATCAACTGTCGACCTGTAGAAGACGGCAGTGTTTATTTAAATACTATTAATTAGCTTGTAAATTCAGACAATTAACAAGGAATCAAGACATGGAAAAGACAGCATCACTTTTAGAAGAGATCAGAGCAGAGCAGTAGTTCATTTATAGAACTTTATTAACAGCTACATGCCACGTCATTACAGATAGGTGCCACGTCAGTTACATGCTTTTTCTGAACACTCTTTGATTTTTTAAGTTTTCAAAACCTGTTATGGACAGCTTGAAAAGAGTACAAAGATAACCAACCATATAAACAAAATCACCCTACCCACTGGTACAGAATGGGAACATTTGTTAAAAAAAATGTAACTGACGTGGCATTTCACTGAAGTAATTTTAATTTCAAAAATCCATGTATAACATAGCAATTAAGACAAACAGGCAGTGTTTCTAAGCAACTTCAGTGTATCTTCTTCAATTGGAAAAAAAAACTTTCTTTCAGAACAATCCACTTTTATTAGAACTACAGACACATAAGTTCAGTATGGACCAGCACTCGCCTAATGCAGCTGAACACAAGATCACAACCAATATGGCTGCCAGTCAGGGGAAGTCACTCCGGATGAAAATCACAGTAAAATCTGAAGCTACTGAGGTTAATACTTTGAATGTGTTATGATAAAAATAGTTAAAATCAATTCTGAATTTTGGCTCCAAGTGAGCATTTTTTTTGGAACTGCCCTGCATCAAAATGTGGTGCTTTGCACTTTGGTAAAAAAGAGTGAAAGACTGAAATATGCTACAGATTTGGTTGCATTTGCAGCTTCCCCGACCATAAAATCTTGTAATGAAGAGAAGAATTCTGGAGCTATATTTGACAAAGAATTATCCTTTGAATGACCTACGTATCTAATGTGCAATTAAAAGAGTATACAGAGATACAATACAGTTTACAAAGAAAGATGTCAATATTTGCACCTGCATACACTGAAAGAAAGGAGAATGAGAAGGGACCATATCATTACTTAAAAAAATAATATTCCCACTAGTATTCCATTTAATTCATCTCTTGCTGACCTGATGTGAAATTCTGATGAAAAACTGTTTCTGAATAACGTTAAGACAAATAACACTGTCCTTTTGCTTACACAAGTTACAGGGCTATTAATAACTTGAGTTATCACTTAACCCGCTGAGTGCGATGGGCCACGATCGTGGCTTTAACCGCCAAAGTGCGTTTGGCCACGATCGTGGCTCAGACAAGAACCGTTATACCACCGCCGCTAAACATCCCAGGCTGATCAGTTCACGTGACTTGCTAGTACTAGTAGCCATTGTGCACCGGCAAGCCTTGTCATCAGTTATCTCCAGTTTTTCGTCCGTTTTGACTGAAATAATGAGTGAATCAGCGACTGAGTTTGAGCAGGAGTTGCGTGGAAGTGGCACGAGTGAAGAATCAGTTGCTGAAAGCAGTAGTTAACGAAAGCGAAAGCAGGTGAGTTGATAAACTTTGATTATTTTGTTTGTCGAGTGATGGAACACTTGCCTGCGTGTGGTTATTGGTTATTTTACATTTGTTGGTCTGCCACATGAAGGAAGGGGGAGATGGGAGGGTACATGGTTACTTACAGGAGTGATAGGCTTTGGCCTGATCAAACTAGAAGATCATTTCTGAGTGATTATAGGTGTTTTGAAAGCACTTTAAGAGATGAATTTAAAGTGGTGATAACTTCTGTTTGTTTGTTTGTTTTTAGTTTGGAAACTGTGGGCGTGTCACGAGTGGGCGTGTCTACAATGAAAGCTATAGCCCTTCCCCCTTTCCCTTTTATGCTAGTGATTCAGATTTTATTCTTATTATGATTTTATGCATGACTTCATTTTTCATAGAATGAAATAAGTAATGTTGTTCATATTTTTTCTTTCTGAAAATCAGACTACTTAGTGGAAACTGAGTCAAGCTCTCTGTAACAACTCTTGCACCATTATGAAACAATGAAATGAACAGAAGACTTATGATATATGTTTTCTTGTGTGATCCAGAATCTGGAACTGGAAGCACTACTGCAGAGGAGAGTGATGCTGAGAGTGAAGGAGGTCAAGAAAGAGGAACTGTGCTGCTGGCCATCCTACTTGTGTGCGCTCTGGCTGGGAATGTTCTGGATGCGACGTGGGACTCTGCCCTGAGTGCTTTTCAGCCTTCTGCAGAAGACCAAAGACTTAGGCCCTAACTTTGTTCTGTGTCTTTCAAGGACATGTTCTTCTTGTTTTCTCTGAAGTTTCGAGTGTTTTGACATTCAAGCAGGAAAACTGTGGTGTTTCAAACAATGTGACTGACGTTTTGGATTACCTTTTCGCCAATGTTCTGGATTACACTGTGAAGAATATCTTCAGCTGCCATCAGGGTACTTACTGTCTTGTAATTATTTTTTTCAGATTCCTCATTATCTCTAGTTTACAAAAATATAGTTTTACCTATCTAGCTTCAAGGCAAGCCTGCACAAACCCCATTTCCTTATATAGTGAAATTTGATTGTCTGGATGCTGAATTATAGGTACATCATTTGAGGCACAATTCATTATACATAGCTCAAGTCAAGAGAATTATCATCTTTCCCATGTTTCCAGCACATATTTGTCTTCATTTTATCTCCAGTCTGAAGTGTTTAGGCAGTACAGAAGAAAAAACTGTCTCTCCTAACATTTGACTTACTTTTCAAATAACTTTTTCAGAAATTTTCTCTGCTTATATTTTGAGGTCAGTCTCCAAGAAGGTACCACCTACAGTATTTTCAATTATTTCACTAGATTTTACAACATCTCTAGTTTCTAAAAATGTACTGGTCTGCATATCTAGTGCAAATAATATGTATGCAGAAGCCAAATTCTTAAGTGTGGTGTGCGACGAGTTTCCCGTCCTAGATTTTAACTACATTTCTTTAAAGTTTAAACTGATAAACAGAGCACTGTGAGGGTTAAGATACGCTTGATAACAACAACAAACCGACAAAATGTACAGATATTTTACAGATCTGGCTAATGTTTTAGTCAGCCTGCAATCAGATAAAAATAAATGTTGATATTGAAGGATGTCATGACAGACTTCATGGCCATGGCTTTAAATGTGTCTATGACTAGCACTACTATCAGTGCTTCTGACTGCCAAAGTAAATGCAACATTTTCTCATGAAATTTATTAACTGAACAAAGTATAACAAGCTCATGCAACAGGCTGTCGCAAACCTATCCACAAGTTTGAAATAAGAATCAATCCTTTCCTCTTTCAATCGATCTTGATGACCACTAGTCATTAAAACAATAAAAGTCAACAAATCATGCCTTTACCACTGCAGTTCATTCTGAGATGGGAATTAACAGCTTTTGATTGATTTAGAATCAAGACAAATGAAAAGCGTAGTCTCCAGAACTCCAGGGGACACCTGAGGAGTAATCCTTTGCACTACTGCAAAACTCCGCCGCTCTGTGCACATGGACTTAGCGAATTGTTCTATCAGCAGTTGGGGAAACACCATCAAAGGTGACCGTGAATTAGAGATAGATAAGTGTCACAAAAACTGCCAATAGAGCCTGAACAAGGATTTTCATTTTCATCAATTCGAACACTGCAATCAGGATGATAATAACTAAATAAGTGATACTTGCGCATCCATATTAGTCTCTCTCGTATACACATACATACCTATACACGCACACACAAAAATCACATGCAGACTCACTCACCAATATACAGTAATACATTGCAGCATACACATACACAAAGTGAAACCTACACAACTGCAATCACATAAAATGTGCATCAAAACATGTGTATAATGACACACAAATTCACAGCAAGACACATACTGTCTGTACTCTTAAGACACACCCACACCCAGGAGCCGGAATAGCTCAGTTGGTAGAGCACCGGACTCGTAATCTTGGTGATCCCGGGGCGTTTCGGTACAGGGGATTTTTCCCTCGGAGTTAACATTTGTTCGACTCCATTTCCCATACAGTCCTTCGAATGAGACTATAAACCGTGGTTCCGTGTGTGAACGCACGCATAACATCTTGCACACACGTAAAATCCCATCACCAACTTTCGGAGGAGTAGGCCAGTTTGGCCGTTGGTATGGAAGACACGTTACACATAGTATGCACCCTGCGTGAGATATGGAAAGAATGAAGGAAGGAAAATGAGTGATCGATATTGAATGATATTGACTGGATGACACGAGGAACGACTGAATGAAGCGCCAGCTGGCAGCTCTTCAGTCGGCACTACCCAGGTAGGCAGCCCGTTGTGTAAACGAGTGTGGATTGTAAAGCGCTTAGAGCTTGGTCTCCAGCCGAGAATAGGCGCTATATAAGTATTCATTATTATTATCATTATTATCTTGTTAAGTAAAAGCTTATCATAATTTCAAGGAATAACCTGGTGCACATTGTCAAAATTGTTCCTCCTCGTCTTTCATGTTAATATTCAATTTTCAAAAAATAATCAGGATCATATGTCAAAATTGTTCCTCCTCGTCTTTCATGTTAATATTCAATTTTCAAAAAATAATCAGGATCATAGTGACTGCACAGATTTTCAGTCTCATGTTCATAAATGGTTATAAAGAGTCATCAGGAGTAAGTGCATGGTTGAGTCACACACAATCACCGAGTTCATAATATGCAGTGTACAATAAGATATGCATGAGCAAAAATGTCAATATACCCCCCCCCCCCCCCCCCCCTTTGGAAAAAAGGTATCTTTCTTACATGTTATCTGATTATTCAATTTTGTTATCGCTGTAACGTTGTTTTGTGTGTTCGTTCGTTCGTTCATTGTTTTTACGTCTTTTCACCATAAGTGATATTAGACCAAAGTGTGCGTGAGTGCATTCTGTCTGTGAGTGTGTGTGAGTGTGTAAGACTAGTGTGTAAATGTGTGAGGTAATGTAAAACTGTGAACACTGCATTAACAGTAAAGAGGTAATGTTAAAGATACATATATAACAAACAAAATGCAAAATACATACTTGTACTTGTAATTTTCGATGTTGAAAGATCTTTCATAGATCGGTTCATCGGTCTATTGATGTGACATACAACTGACATACATTATATATAAACGTGGGTGGGTGGGGTGGTCCTCCCCACAAATTTTTACTTTAGAAAAAAAACAAAAACAAAACTACAGGAATGACCTGATGGGGGTGTGAATTAGGGATTCAGCAATTTGTAGTAAACCTTTGTATCATATAATAAATCTTCTATGTTTCTTCCAAAACATTCTTTGCTGGGGTGACTAAATCGAGTAGAAAACCTTGGAGACTTTGACAATGGAAATAAAATGTGTTTAACTGTATTTGTGCACCACACAGGCAATATATACATTTTTGGAAAATTTTGTTTTTTAAAGTTTTTAACTTTTTGGGTGGAAAAAAGGGAAGTTAGGCCTACAAGTCTAGAAATAGAATAATAATATAACGGTGCATTTGACAACTTTCTTGATAAAATTTCCAAACGGAAATGCAGCTGTTTTGTTTGAGTCTTTTCATCAGAACATCTGCTAAATTTTTTTCCTGCTGTTGTTTATAGCAGCCTGTAATTTTTAGGGAAAGTGACAAAGGAAGTGTCATGTATACGTTTCTTAAACCTTTTGCACCTCTTTTTAGCAGCTCTGTCGGCCATTTCGTTTCCATTTAAGTTCGTTACAGTGCGAGCACCCAACGAAACTCAATGACGGTGCCTTTAGCCGACAAGCAATTTAATAAATAATGAATTTGTTTTGTGTGCGTGTGTGTGGTGTGTGTGTGTGTACACGTGTGGTGTGCGTGTATTCTTTGTATGAAAATGCAGATCCCTAGATTCTTTTTTCTCATATACCTGGATTCATCACAGAATCAAAAATGATGCTATTAAATTACATAAGCGATCTTTTCGATCCTCAACAGTATTTTACATCAAAACGACTGGCCCCAACAATTACATGGTTGATCGTCCGAGATAGTGTCCCTCGGTTTAACTTTTCCACAAGTTCTAAGATATTTATTTTCTTTACAAGACTGAGTTGAAAATATGCTAAGAAATAAAACTACCATCGATTAAATAGTTATTAATCCCATTCGGTGAATCTGGCTTAAAGAAGAGACATGCAGGCCTAAACCTTGTCCAGCATGAGCATCGGGATTCGGACGGGTGGAAGTGTCACTGGGCCCCTAAAGCGTTTTCTGCAGAATAACCACACAAAAATTATATTTAATCTATAATACAATAATTCTTACTTGGTTTCTCACTCCATTTTTGGCCTCAAGTTGCGTCGAAAGTTTTTCCTTGATCTCTGTTAGTGTGGGAAACATCAGGATGGCAATAAACACCTGTTTCAGCGATTTCTCCCGGGTATCCCCAACACAGCCGAAAACAGTATGGGGATTTCGCCCATACATTGTACACAACCTTTCGTTCGACGCACTGACATCTGGGAAACCTCTCCAGGGGGCATGACGTCAACTGCGGTGGAGAGAACCAGCGCTAGCCGCGTTCACAGGCTCTGCCACTTAGTATGCCGATCAACCATTTGTCTTCCAGAGACCGTCATTTCATTGGTTTACATTTATTCAAGTAGAATTTCATTGGTCTACTTTGACCTTCAACTTTAAAGGTCATTCAAAATTGGGAAGAAAAGGGAAATTACTCAGGTGTCAAGTTGGTGGCAATCCTCCCTGCAAACTATCTCACCTAATATCTGGGAAATTACTTTTGAGGTACCCAAAGTATACTCGTTTGTAATAAGATCTTCGTTATGTACACATATATATATAGGAAGTAATCCTTTCGCATTTAAAAACTAATGGATTTTTGTTTATTTAGTTTCACTACTGAAAAGGGTCATGCGTCACGGTGTTGTATCGACGGTAACATAATTCAATACGAACAATCGGGGCTATTGTCGACAATATGTTTTTCTAATTCTGCCTCAGAAATTCAGCATTTACTGCTACGTTATGCTTTATTTATGTCGAAGCAGAAAGTTGCATTGTCCAGCGAGGAGGCTGTTACGAGATTTTTATGTGCTTACGAATGTAAGGAACTAAATGATGTGGATTTTGAAGAAAGTGTCTGGATTCAATTTAAAGTAAAAAAAAATTTGACTGTTTTTTTTGGAAACACATACCCTACAGAAATCCTGCTTCATCACAAGAAAATGATGAAAAACTATTTAAACTTATGAAAATGGAAGCAATACAGTCTTATGATGTTGTGTGTATTACAGGTGATTTTAATTATCCCGATATTGATTGGAAAGGTACATGGTCAAATGAGAGAGATGAACACTTTATAGAGTGTCTAAGGGTTGTATATCTTACTCAAGTGGTAAAAAATCTGACAAGGAAAAGACTAAATCAGAAAGAGAATATATTAGATTAGTTTTGGTTAAAGACGAAAAGAATGATTTCAGATATTGAACATAGTCCCCCATTTTGAAAAAAAGTGATCACGAGGGTTTATATTTTTTCTGTACATAGAGGGAAAAAAGAATCCAAAAAGGGCGAAAATAGATATGATTTCAAAAAAGGGTAATATGATAATTTAAGAAAAGATTTGGGTATGATAAATTGGCTTTGAAAGTACCCTCTTGGATGTGGATGAGTGTTGGAAAATGATCAAGAACATATTCATAAGTGTATTGATAATATATTCCAAAAAAAGAGTGTTCAACACATATATTGAAAAAACCATATGGTTGGATAAGAAGGCTTGGGAGGAAAGTTACAAAAAAACAAAATGCAAAATAAAAGATTTATGTGCACTAAACAAGGTAGTGAATATATGAATATATAAGGATGAGGAATAAATGTGAAAAAAGAAAAAGAAAAAAAAGGATGAATTCGAAAAAAAGTTGCTCTAATTGTAAAGATCATCCTAAAAATTTTTGGGGAAATTTATGTACAATCACAGACCAAGACAAATATTGGCATTAGTCCACTGAATACAAAAAAGGGTTTGGTTTAGCAGTGTCAGATGAAGATAAGGCAAATACTTTAAATGACTTCTTTTCTAGTGTTTTCACAAAAGAAGATAATAGTAATTTTCCCGATTCTTGGAAGTGGTTAAAGGTCCAGTGGGTCACCGAAACAGATATGGTATTAACCCAGTGCAGTTGAGAGAGATTTAAAATTATAAACCCAAATAAATCTTGTGGACCTGATATGATCCCTGCAAGAGTCTTAAGGAGTCATATAATGAGCGGGCATTACCTTTCAGTATTTTGTTAAAAAGTCATATTGAATCGGGTGTGGTACCAATGGACTGGAAGTCTGAAAATGTGACAGCTTTATTCAAAAAAGGTACTAGGACAGATCCTGGAAATTATAGGCCAGTTAGTCTTACATCAATTGTTTGTAAGATTATGGAATCAATTTATACGGGATGTGATCGTAGATCATATGACTTTGAATAATCTATATACAGAGTGCCAGCATGGTTTCCGTAAACATCGATCTTGTGTAACAAAAACTTCTACTTGTCATGGAGGATTTAAAAAAAACTTTTAGAAAATGGCAAACAATGTAGATATACTTTATTTAGACTTTAAAAAGGCCTTTGATTCTGTTCCCCATGAGAGGGCTATTAGTGAAATTATCTTCATATGGAATTACAGGTAGGTGATCCCATGGATAAGGGATTTTTTAACTAAAAGACAGCAAAGAGTTAGAGTAGGAAGCTCATATTCAGATTTTACGGAAGTTCTAAGTGGTATACCACAAGGGAGATTTTTGGGGCCCATATTATTTACAATATTTTTAAATGATTTGCCAAACTCGGTGGAAAGTATTTGCAATAATTTGCAGATGATACCAAAATTTATAATACAACTTATAATCATAATACATTACAAAATGATATTGATAATTTATCCAAATGGTCTGCCACATGGAATTTGCATTTAATGCGGACAAGTGCAACGTGTTACATGTTGGACGTAAGAACCCCAAGATACCAATACACAATGCTAAACAGTAATACTGGTGAGCGTGCAGATATTTCAACATGTGATTATAAAAAGATCTTGGTTTTCACTTTTGATTCTGGCCTGGTATTCGATAAGCATATTCAAACTCTGTAAATAAAGCGAATAAAATGATTGGTATAATTAAAAGTACTTTTAGTCATTTTAGATAAAGATATTTTTACAAAAATATACAAGGCTTTCGTTAGACCTCATTTGGAATATGGCAATACAAATTTTGGTATCCTCGATTAAAGAGGCAGTCTGCTGCTTTGGAAAGAGTACAAAGAAGAGCAACAAAGCTTGTAAAGAATATACAAAATTTTTCCTATGAAGGTAGGTTAAAAGTCTTGGACTGCCTACCCTAAAAACAAGACGAGTGAGGGGCAGATTTGATCAAGTCTTAAAATATTTAATTGTGTTGACAATATTCCCATATTTCAAAATTTTTTACTGCATCAAGAGTTGATATTACCCGAAAATAGTGTGGTAAAATTTATCATAAATATTATCGCACTAACCCAAGGAAATTTTCTTTTTTGTAACAGGTAACAAATTTTTTGGAAAAAATTAACCCTTACATTAAAAGTGCACAAAATACTAACCGTTTCAAAAGCTCTATTGATGATAGTGTATTATTGAAGACTTTTTTTTTGACTATGATAAATAAAGACTTGAGCGAGTTTTAAAAACCTGACCGTGTGAAAACAGATAACACATAGAAGGGAATGTAAAGCCAGTTCTGGCTATAATTGCTAAAGGCAATTGTCCCTACAAACCTAAACCTAACCTAAAAACCCGGTGTTTGGAGCTCCTTTTAACTTCTTTTTTTTTAACATCTTTTATCATCTTTTACTCCTTTATTCATACGAGTGATGATTTTAAAAATCAGCATTGCTGCCCGTTGACTGTTTAATGCTTTTTTTTTTTTAAACGAAATTGTGTTTAAGCCTTTTTCAGGTAAGGTGTGTCGCGGTTTAAAAAACCGTTACTTGGCTTTTTAAGATGGCAACCGGGTGTTGTTCCTCGGTTTCGTTAAAAACTTTCTCTTTTTCTTGCTATTTTCACATGTGATAGAAAAAAACTGTATTCCTAATAATCAGTTTAATTTTGAAATTTTAGATGTGACGTAGACGCCTTTAGGTCCATTTTGCTGGTTATAAAACTTTTTGATACCTGAACCATGTTCTATAAAATCAAGAACAACCTAGTCAGCTGCCTGAGGTTAAAACAGCAGCTCCATCCTCCCCAAAAAGAGAGAGCGTTGAAGTCCGATCAGCAGTTCAATCAACTAGCTGCAGACACCCACTACCGGCTAATGTCGTTCCTCCCCAAAAACAATTGTGGACTGGAACTGGTGACCTACTCGTTTTTGAGTGAACCAGTATTTTTGGAAGAAGAAGAACTCCCTCCCCCAGGATACTGTTGATGCCAAAACCCCCGACACATTGGTGTCACTGGTCATTAGGCACCTCAGTAGATTTCTACATAAATTGTCTTGTGTGCATGGATGAGTGGAAGGATGTTGCGGGCCTGAGCTGCTTACTGCAGCCTGGGGCCAGCTAGCATAGTAATGGATGAAAAGTGACCGTGGTAGCCTGCTGGCAGTTCCGCACTTAGCTTTTACCTTTTTTTTTGTTTTGGGTTTTTTTTTTGTAGGCTAGTGAGTAGGTAAGTTAGGGGTGGGGGGTGTCACTTTGTGGTATGAATGTGTTAATCTCATGTTTATGAAAAGGAATTAGAATAGTTTTTTTTGTTTTTTTTTTCAGCAGATCCCCCGTTTTATAGTCTCATAATCAGCCTGTTTATTGTGGAGACTCAAGGAAGAAAAAGAAGAAACCATGTTAGTCTCTTGTGTACACCTGTGCCGAGCACTGTCCTCACGTCAATTACTAGGCCCAGATTTGAACCTCTGATTTCATTTAATATCAGAAATAGTACGGTGATAAGAAATTGTTTTAATAAAAAGGTTAGACATAGAGGAGTTAAATCATGGCTCTTAAGCCTTATCCTACTATCGGATATATTGAGCTCAATCCCGGTCGTCCCCCAAAGTAAAATATCCATGCAGAGTCTGCAAATTTTGAAGTCACATGGAAACATAAAGCAGTTGCCTGTGACGTTCGCAATGGTATCCCCACCAAATGTATGTTATTAATTAAATTCAGCTGTTTATGAAGCATTAATTTATGTAATAGTGATATATCTTGGATGTGTTTTACCTGCGGGGGTTCCAAACTTTAAATTCGAGACTTTTTGAAAACTCTATTGAAGATTGGGAGTTCAGAAGCAACCGTTTTGGCCTTATTTCACCAGGGCCGATTCCCAAAAGAAAACTCCTTGAAATTTTGTTTTCAGTTTGCATCCCCCCCTGTTTTAAACTGATAAAATCCCCCATCATAAAGTGCAACAACCCCAAATCACCAAAAAAAAAAAAACAAACTTGAATGCATAGTGTAAATTTCAATCACTTGTCAAGAAAAAGAAGAACTCAGTAATTTAGTCATGGGAAAAAAAAACATTGATGTTGTAATTGGAACAGAAACTTGGCTAGAAACTGGAACATCCAGCAGTGAGCTTCTAATGGAGGATTTTGATATTTATAGAAAGGACAGACTTGGGAAAAGAGGTGGGGGGGGGGGGGGGTCTTGATTAATATTCGGAAGAACCCAGCCAGTGAGTTTTTACATCAAAACAAAAATAGTGGAAGTTATTTTGTAGGATTAATTTTAAGAATAAGAGACCTGTCATTGTTGGATCAGTATACAGACCTCCAGACTCAGATGAAAATGTATGTTTGTCTATTTGCAAAGACATTTCTGACATTGTTTTGGCCAATAGGAAGGCAATATTATGGATTGGTGGTGACTTCAAGTTGCCAGATATCGACTGGCATGAAGATGCCATACTTGGTAATCAATACAATAAAAACATTAATTCTCAGTTTTTCGATACCACCAAAGACCTTGGATTAGTGCAGTCAGTTGAAATACCAACACGTGGCAATGCATTCTTGGATTTACTTTTTACCAATTGTCCAGGCGCTTTAGGCAATCAAGAATTAATTGCAGGTCTGGGTGACCATGACATAATTCTCTTAGAGAGCAACTTTCAACCTTTTCGAAGAAAACCCCCTAAACTCTGGAACCAAGCGGACTTACCAAAGTGACGCAGGGATACTCATGATTTCAGTCGTCTTTTTTTAGGTCTCATAGTGTTAAATATAATGTCAATGATCTTTGGAAGTGCATAAAAACTAACCTGGAATTTATTATGGATGACAATATACCAGCTAAAATAACTTCAAGCAAGAACCACCAGCCATGGATTAATACAAAATCCAAACGTTTGTTGAGAAGGAAACATCGGTTCTTTAAGAAATTGAAACTGCACCCTAATTCAGAAAGATTACTGATTAGGTATAAACATATTAAGAGAAGCTGTCAGAAGGAATGTAGGCTTGCCCACTCAAAATATGTTAATTTGATGATTTCAGAAGGTGATCATCAAGACAAGAAATGATGGTCTTACATAAGGAGTAAGAGACAGGAGAATATTGGGATTCCAGACATGAGAAACAATCAGAATAACCTAATACAGGACCCTGAAGGAAAAGCAGATTTACTAAACAATCAGTTTTGTTCGGTTTTCTCAAATCCCAAGCCTCTAATTAATGTTAGACTAAAGGATGATGATAAGCTCCCCGAAATGCAAAATACCAAAGTAAGCAAAGTAGGAGTATTTAAGTTACTGACCAACATCAATGAAAACAAAGCTACTGCTCCTGATGGCATTCCTGGCAAGCTCTTAAAATTATGTGCCAATGAATTGACTGAGGTATACCAACTACTTTTCCAAGCTTCTCTGGACCAGGAGTAATATGTGATGAGTGGCGAGATGCTAGCATTGTCCCTTTATTCAAAAGGGGCGACAAAACAAAAGCAGAGAACTATAGACCTGTATCTCTTACATCCATATCAGCAAAAGTATTCTCGAACAATATAATAATAAGTAGCATAATGGACCACCTTGACAAATATGACTTCTTAAGTAACGCCCAGCATGGTTTTAGACAGTGAAGGAGTTGTGAGACTCAACTTACAACAACACTCAATGATTTTAATAACTGTCTTAACAACAGACAGCAAATAGATGCAATTTTATTAGACTTTTCTAAAGCCTTTGATAAGATTGACCATGAGGGCCTGCTACTTAGATTAGAACACATTGGCATTTTACGGTTTTTTTGCTAAAATGGGCTAGATCATTCCTCGTTGGGAGAACGCAGAAAGTTATTGTGGAAGGGTCGTCATCCCATTGTAAACCAGTCTTGTCGGTGTACCACAGGGAACTGTTCTGGGGCCCTTGTTTTTTTAAAAATGTATATAAATGACATAAGTAGAAATTTTCTCTCCTGGAACTACTATAGTATAAGGCTTTTTGCAGATGACAGCTTAGTATATAGAACAATCAGAAGCAAGAATGATAGACGCATTCTACAAGAAGATCTAAAAAGTAGGAAAGAACTTGGAAGATAGAATTTCATCCCCAGAAGTGCCAAGTGTTGCGTATATGTAATAAACGCTCACCAACTAGATCAGAATACTCTATTCACAATACTATTCTTAAAGAAACCAATGCTGCAAAATATTTAGGCGTGATTATAGATAGTTGTCTCAAATGGAAAGAACATTACAATTTAGTATGTAAGAAAGCAAACAACCATCTTAGCTTTCTTATACAGGAACATCAACGACTGCCCCCAAAAGGTTAAGGATGACTGCTAATAAAACACTGGTTAGACCAGTACTGGAATATGGTTGCTCAGTCTGGATCCTTAATACAATCTAAAGGACATTGATAACCTCGAAAAGCGTAACAGGAAACCATATCAGAGAGAAAGGGAATACTAGGAAGAATATGAGGAAATTAGAATGGAAACCCTTAGAAGAGAGAAAAGCCTTTATTAAACTTAATACCTTCTTCAAAGGCAGAGCTAAACTAATTGATATCTCAATGGAACAACTAGTATTTAATAAAAGTAGCACCAGGAGTGGCGGTCAATCTTATACCGTACCTGCATCAGATATTGACAGCCATTTACATTCATTTTATCCCAGTTCTGTAAGGCTGTGGAACTCACTGCCGGGTGCCATCAAGATTGCCACAAATGCAGTCATTTAAAAATCAAATTGATAAGACAATCCTAAGATCTGCATATTGATTGACTTTTCTATTTTAACTTCCCCATATATTTTATGGTTACCTAGGCCTTAACCTAGCCATTGCTTTTAACCTTTTAAATTTCATGTGCGACCCCTTGTTGCCAAATTTTGCTCCAGGGGCCAACAGGCTGAGTTGCATTTTCTTTTTTTTAACATGGATTTTGAGTGAACCAGTACTTTAGGAAGAAGGAGAAGAAGAAGAGCTGCCAATGTCACCAAGACTCAATGACCAAAACATAAATTTAACATTAAGAAACACAGAAAGAGTGACTTGAACAAAAAAAGCATGATTACATTTTACCAGTAAAATATAACTACAGTGCCATGTAGGAGGAAAAACCATCGCCGTCCAGCTAACTCCTGGAAAATATTGCCAGCACCTTTGCTGTTTCAAGTATTGACTGTCCTTTCTGTGGGCAGCTTACACACATTCAAAGTAACAGATTGACATAGATTGTTTTATATATTCCAGCCCAAATCTATAAGCATGTTACAAGTGATTTCCATAGAGCCCATAGTCAAAGTTCACATCATCTTCCACTGTGTTGACAGTGTGGGGATTGATAAACACCCGAACCCCCCTTCCACACACACGCATACTTGTACAAAAGAACAGATTTTGCTGCTTGCCTGTCTATTCCCTCCCCCATCTCACCCTCCCTTTACCCAACATAATGCACACACCACACACACACACACACACCACACACACGCACATGCACACACTCTCACTCACTCACTCATCCTATAATACCCTTCTCCAAAATGAAAAAAGTTTTGCTTATGCAGTATCTCTTCATCTAAATAGAGATTGAATATTGTTTGCTTGTTGTTTTGGGGTTGTTGTTTTTTTTGCGTATGCAGGCCTGCAGACACTACCTGTATAGACAGGCAAGGATTAATCCCATCTACCCAACAAAGGGAGTGGAGTTTTGTGTGTATGACCATTTTTCATCCTGCCATTAAGGCAGCCATACTCCATCTTCAGGGAAGGAGCATGCTTTGTGTAACGTGTCATCCATACCAACGGCCAAACTGGCCTTCTCTTCCAAAAGTTAGTGATGGGGTTTTACGTGTGTGCAATGTGTAAGTCGTTTGGGTTTTTTTTTTGCTTATTTCATTCAGTCTGTAGGTTCGTTACTCCTATCATAATCATAAAAGCAGTTTGTAATTCAGTGTTTTGTTTTCATTTGTTGTCAGACCCCTTAAGAAAGCTGCATTGAAGGAGAGTTTCTGAGGAAGAAGATGAATGCCATAGCCAGGGTTTATCAGCTGAATCAGTCACTTGTTCAGACTTTCTTCAGACGACACCTGATTTTGAATCAATGGCAACCTTGTGGGAAAACATCACAGTCCCACTGTGCACACCACAGATTTTTGTCCAGTTCTTCCACACAAGTGTCTAGTTTGAATAAACCATGGTTGTTATGTCCAGGAACTGATTTGACACGCAATCTGAACAAATTACAGTGCCTTCAGCAAGTGCCTTTCAACATCCAAAAGCAAGGATGGCAGAATCAACGAAGAGGCATAGCAGCGGACACTAAAACAACAGCAGTAACAATCTGGGAAGACTTGAAGCAAATCAGATTTTCTCCAGTTCCTGCTCTGGTCCTGGGGTTTTCTGGGTTGATCCCCTTTGTCGCTGCCCCAAGTTTCATGATTTTCAACCAAGCCTTCTCTAGCCAGATATTGTTTGCACAAACTGCCTATGGGGCCTGTATTCTTTCCTTTCTAGGTGGTGTTCGCTGGGGTTTTGTAATTCCAGAGGAAAGCGAGTGCCGTGGAGACTGGCTCAATTTTGGTTACAGTGTCACACCTGCCTTGGTGGCTTGGGCAGCTCTCCTACTTCCACAACCAGTATCTGTTCTCCTGGTGATGGGTGGCACGCAGGGGCCGCCTACTTTGACACGGCTGTCAGAGGCTATCCTCCTTGGTTCAAAGGTCTACGCTTCACTCTCAGCTTCGGAGCTATTCTGTCGCTGTGGACTGTGTTTCTTTGTCAGTACATGCTAGGTGATGCTTCAGACAAA
>CM031606.1:52281539-52383974 GCA_018398815.1 Conus ventricosus
TTTCGGATCTTGTCAATCTTTTGCAGGTGTCTGGATTTTTGAGTAGGTGTCTGCAGTTTTGGTGATTTCACTCCATAGGCATCCATACATGTTCCGTATACGATGTCTCCAAATGTAGCTAGTTTTTGCTCAAGTGTGCTCTGTCCTATCAGCGCACCAGTCTTTGGACTTTTTTTTTTTCATCTAATTTCATCCATTACACTTTTGCACTTGCGGGTGGCAAGATGAGTGTCTGGCGTCTGGCATCAAGAGCCTGTCTGAATAATCAGCGTGGATGTCCTTGGCACTGTGGTTTGAATCTTGGCCTTAGTTTTCCGACGTCTTATCTGCTGGTGCAGTGTGCTGCTGTTCATTCATCAAAGTCTTCATACAGCCATTTTTCGTTCTGGTTTTTCGTTCTGGTTTTTCGTACTGGTTTTGACAATAAAATGTGTCTATTCCCTGTCCAGCAAAAGAAAGGAAATTAGCTGAAACTGTCTTTCATCACTAAAAAAAAAAAAAATTGAACGTGCAAAATAGTCATCGCTTTTGTATCAAAGCATATCAGACAACAGCTCTTTATCTTCGCAGCTTGAATATGTAAAATGTAGCACATTGGTGTGTCGCAGAATTCAATGTGTGTTAGATGTGTGTAGGATGGGGGTAGGTGGGGGTGTGGGTGTGAGGGAATACATTGTAATACACATTTTTAGAAGCACAAAAAGCAGCTACAGACTGTAAGTATCGAGAAACAATCTCTGCGAAATCTTTACCTATAGCAAAACATTGAAGAAAATTACTTAATTGAATGTGCGTGATCGTTCAGTGTTGACGAATCCAGAATATAGTGATTTTATATGAGAAAGAATTTCAACCCTGGAAGACCAATAAATACGTCTTTTTTAAACATTTTCAAGGACCGTCAGTTTTTCTCCTATTCTACAGATTATTTTATTGGCATGGCATGCTTGAAAGAAAATATCAGGACGAGCTGGCAAAAGCGACCAAATATAGATCAACTCCGATGAGGTATTACTGGCGTCTTCACCCGTATTTTGGGCAAGTGTTTTACATCTGGTAGCCTTTCTGAGAAATTTATTTTTACTCGATCTTTCAAATCATTGGTAAACTATATAATTATCTAGCATTGAAATTTTGGTTGACTCTAGCCCATTTTTAAGTACACTATTGCTAGCGTAACAATCGTAACTCGGTATATTCTCTGCTCCCTAGCCACTGGCACGTGACACAGCTCTTGTTTCACCAAATCGTTCATATGATGACTTGAAACACGTACAGTAACGTATAGAAGAAGAAGAGAAAGAAGAAGTTCAATACAATTCAAATGAAAGCTAATTTCACGCAGATACGTACAACATGTCATCTGTATACTGTGAACGCTTTTCATCAAATTCATTTTTATTCCACTTATAAATTCCAGCATCGCTTAAGTTTTCCTTCACATAGAGGTGAATATGTCAACTCAAAGTACGAAAAGGTTGTGCAAGACTAGCTGTCTTTGTAAACCATCTGTTAAAACTTTTTTTTTGTTGTTTTTGAAGGAGACTGAAACCTTCCCATTAAAACGAGATTTAAATCTGCCCATTCAAAATAATGCTTGGCAATAGTTGACAAAGAAACTGATATGCGTTTCATTGACGCGAAAATCGTGAGGATTTGCCGGCCAAAGTCAGTCTGATAATGTCTGCCGGCCACCAAGCATGTCAGCTCCAGATTTGCCAAATACCGTTTTGGCACAACATCGATTTTGTTGACAAAGCAACACAGCTACACATTGTGACAAAATGCTTTAAAAACAACAACAACTCTCTGACTTTGCAGCGGCTTAAACGGAATTGAGACAACGTAGATCCATAAAATAAAGGTGACTTGGTTGATGTGACAGAGACTGATGCTGAAAAGGACATTGGTGTGACATTCAATTCGGACCTAAAGTTTGATAGCCATATACAAAACATTGCCCAAAAAGCAAACATGATGGTTGGACTAATAAGATCTTTTTCATATATGGATGAGGGTATGTTTAGAACATTATATGCAACAATGGTCAGACCAATATTGGAATATGCACAAATAATCTGGGCACCATGGTTAAAGAAACATATAACAACCCTGGAGGCAGTTCAGAGAAGAGCGACAAAGCTAGTGTCACACATAAAGGACTTAACATACGAAGACAGACTGAAACATTTGAATTTGTTTTCACTAAGCTACCGACGAAGAAGAGGGACCTGATTCAGATGTACAGACTTATCAAGGGAAAGGACAATATTGACATAAATGAATTAGTGACCTTTAGTAAAGGAAACAGAACACGTGGACACGCCTTTAAGTTAAAAAAAACTAAATGGAATAAAAGATTGCAGAAAGTATCATTTCTCTAGAAGAGTCTTTCAAGAGTGGAATAGGCTTAGCGATGATATAGTCCTGAGTACCAGCTTGGATGATTTCAAAGACAAAATAGACAAAAAATTTTCAAGCACACATTGGTGCACAAAATAGACCACATTTGCCAACGACTGGAAGCAAGTGAGGGAGCCCATAATAAGCCGCGAGGCTTAGGGCCCATACCTGATACCTGATAGACTGTGCACTTCTTTCATCTATAAAAGGCCAAGTTCGACAAAAAGAAGAAGAAAAAAATCGCTGGAGACAATTGCGATTTTGCCTCTTGACTTGACTTGACTTGACTTGACTTAGTCCACGTTTGAGACCAATGGTCTGTTCGTGGTTCCTCTAGAGGAATTTATCACTCAGACAGTGACTGTCATGCGTGGCTTGCAAGACTGAGTGACTAATTTTGGCATTTTGGGTTGTACAGGCTGGGCAGGCTCTTCCAATGGTGGTCCAGTCGACTTTTGAAGGCATTTGTCGTTGGTGCGGTCACTACCGCCTCGGGGAGGCTGTTCCATGTTGCTACCACTCTATGAGCAAAAAAGTTCCCCCTGAGGTCGAGTCTGTATCTATCCTTCTGCAGTTTGAGAGAGTGTCCCCGGAGGGCCCTTCCGCTTGCCAGTGTCAACTTAGGTTGTTGGACTGCGTAGTATCCATGTAGGTATTTGTAGACTTCGATCATGTCTCCCCTGAGTCGACGGTGCTCCAGTGTAGGAAGTCTCAGGATTTTCAGTCTCTCTGGGTACGGCTTGTCTTTCAGCGATCCCAACAGCTTTGTGGCCCGCCGTTGCACATCTTCAACATCACTGCAGAGTGTCTTCTGGTTTGGTTGCCAAACGCTGTGTCCATATTCCAGGATTGGTCGCACCAGGCTTTTGAATAGTTGGACGAGTACTTCCTCCATTAGGTAGTCGAATGATCTTCTGATGAGTCCAACTATTCTTGTTGCCTTCCCAGTTGCGTGTGCTACATGGTCTGCGAAGTTCAGCTTATTGTCCACCCATACACCCAGATCCTTTTCTGTTTTTGTTTCTGCCAGGGTTAGTTTCTTGGTGCTTCCGTCCTCTTCTTTCACTGTCATATGGTATGTTGCCTCCGATTTTGTTGTCCCAAGCTTCATCACAGCACACTTTTGCGGGTGGAACTTTAGAAGCCATTTGTCTGACCACATCTGGAGTTGGTCCAGGTCGTCTTGCAAGTTCTGGATGCCTTGCGCAATATCGCTTCTTCCATACAGTTTCGTATCATCCGCAAACATCTTCACTGCTGACTTCACAGCTTTTGGCAGGTCATTGATGAAGATCACAAACAGAAGTGGGCCCAAAACACTGCCCTGGGGGATGCCGCTAGATACTTCCGCATCTTGGGAATGGATACCGTTGATGACCACTTTTTGTCTTCTGTCGCTCAGAAAGTCTTGTATCCACCCCAGCACTCTTCCACTTACTCCATGTGCTCGAACTTTTTCAATGAGTCTCTGGTGTGGGACAGAATCAAAGGCCTTCTGGTAGTCCATGTAGACTACATCAACACTTCCTCCTTCATCAATAATGTTTGTCCAGGTGTCCATGACATCCAAGAGTTGTGTGGTGGTAGATCTTCCAGGGACAAATCCATGCTGCTCCTCACTTATAAGCCTGTTTCTCTGTAGGTGATTCATGACTTTCCCTCTCACCATCTTCTCCATCACCTTGCATGCTATGCAGGTTAAACTCACTGGCCTGTAGTTTGATGGCGTCATTTTACTCCCTTTCTTGAATATTGGAGTCACAAAGGCAGTCTTCCAGTCCTCAGGGATTATACCACTCTCCAAGCTCTTTCTGAAGAGGAGGGTGAAGGGTTTTGCCAGTTCATCTGCAGCTTTAGCGAGAATGATGGGTGGTATTCCATCCGGTCCTGGTGCTTTTTCTGTATGAAGATTTGCCAGTAGTTTCTTCACTTCCTCTTCTGTAATCTCGAAGTCCACCAATTCTTCTTCATATTCATATACTGGTGCCTCTGGAAGTGGACCCACATCCTCTTGGGTGAAGACGCTCTGGAAAAACTTGTTGAGCAGGTCAGCTTTCTCACCGTCTGTTGTTGTTTTGGTCCCATCAGGTTTCTTCAAGTCAGCCACGCCTGATCTCGATTTTGTTTTCGATTTGACGTAGTTCCAAAATGCTTTGGGATTGGCCTTGGCTCTCTTGCTATCTTTGCTTCTTGCGTTCTTTGAGCTCTCCTGCATGCTGCTTTTGCCTGGTTCCTAGCTTTTTTGTATGCCATGTAGTTTTCCTCGTTCCTGTTTGCCTTCCACTTCCTGAATAACTTGTGTTTCCTTCGGACTATTTCCAGGGTATCTTTGTCCATCCATCCTTTTCCCTTCTTTCCAGATGTTCGGGACATGGGTGTTGACTGGTTGACCGCATTGCTGATGTGCTGCTTTACTTTTTCCCAGGTTTCGTTGACTGATAGATCTGTTAGTTCCTCCTCCCATTCAACCTGCCCTAGTACTTCCTTTAGTGTCTCCACTTCTGTCTTCTGATAATTGTATCTCTTTGTGCTGGATTGTTCTGCGTATGTGCAGTTGAGGTTGATCACTAACGCAAAGTGGTCACTCTTTCCGATGCCTGCAACGGTGCTGGTTTCTTCCACCATGTCGTCCCTGTTCGTGAAAATCAAATCCACAACATTTGCCTTTTCTCCCTCTCTGAACCTTGTTGGTTCTTTCTGATGTTGAATCAGAAACGCATCTCTTGTCGCCTTCAAGAACTTGGTCGCGGCTTGGTCAGGTCCTACTTCGCTTTTCTCCTCCTCCCAGTTGATTTGTGGGAAGTTGCAGTCGCCCATGATCAGGGTGTGCGAGGCTTTCATTTCTGATACTTCCTGTAGCAGTGCATTCAGTTTTTCCGTGTTTTCAGGCGTGCTGCTAGGACTTCTGTAAACCAGGCCTACAAGTAGTTTGTTAGCGTCATTCTGCTGGCATTCCACGAAGATGTTTTCTGAAAATTCTGTCTTCAGTTTATCACATAGTGATGGCTTTAATTCACTTTTTACGTACAGTGCCATGCCTCTATTGTTTTCATCCAGGGTATTATACAGTTCGAATCCTTCCAGGTGCAGCTCGCTGTCTTGTATGTTGTATCTCGCGTTTTTTCGGTTTTACCTCCGTAATGCCAACGATGTCTGGATGATATATATCTATCAGTGCCTTCATTTCGTTCCTTTTATTCATGTATTGATCAGCATTCGTATATATACATGTGCATTTTGCTAGCTTCTGAACAGAAAAAATTCGGTTTGCTAAATCCCTCTGGTTAAAACTTTTTACATTCTCTCTCTCTCTCTCTCTCTCTCTCTCCTCTCAGGTCAAGTCAAAACCATTTTTTGATAACTAGCGAGATTTTCATCTTCTATGTCCACCATTATGTCCGAAATGAAGCGCAACTGAAAGAGCTATTGAGTCCAGCTTGTTGCGTCGCACGTGAGTACTTTGCGTAAATCTGAAATACTACCCTTAAAACGTCAAAATGTTGCACCGTGTGTTTTTGAGGCCTTTGCAGCTATGTTATCTGATATCTGCCGGCCGCCTTGCAAGTCAGTCTGATGTTTACTGGCTGCTGTGCATGTCTTTGTGATCATGTGCGCTGATTCTTCTCGCCTTTAGTATTAACAACAAACAACAAACTGTCAGTATTCTTCTATTCATTTACGATTTATGGATACTGGATTGCTTGTTTCTTCATTTTTAGATAATGAAAAATCTGTCGTCTTCATTGGCAATCAAAAGCATAACAGCCTACATATGCACCGATTTGTGTTCTTGTGGGGTTTTTTTTTGTGTGTGTGTGTTTTTTTTTTCGTGGGGGATGGGGGTCAACAGGAGTCATCATCTTTTTCAGTGCAAATTTTAAAATATGACTCAACCTTGAGAGGACCATGTGTTGTCGACTGGGCTATAAAAAAATGTAACAAACTTTTACAACTGACTGCGTGGGTGAAAAGGGCGAGTGCGCATATTTTAATTGATACTAGTATGAGACGTCAGTCACCCTATGCAATAAACTCTACTGCTCACTGTCCTTCGAACATGACTTCTCTCTGATGTGTTTTCTTTCCAAAAAGATCAGGATGAATTTAATTTGAAAGCAGCTTAGCGTTCCATATGAATGCAAAATACTTGAACAGGCAGTTTCACACATTTCTTGTTACAAACGAATCTCCTCTTGACAATGAACAATGATTTTATTCTCGTTAATTCTTTTGAGTCATAGAAAATAGAAAAATGCGTCACTGGCAACCATGAGATAAACAGGTATACATGGGACGAATATATAAAACAACACACACACACGCGCGCGCGCGCGCGCGCGCGTCGTGCAATTCAAAGGGAGATTATCTTGTGGGTTCTTGAATAGTCGCCTCATATTGAAAACCTTACCAGAATATACAGATTTCCCTTGGTAGTATGTTTTAGCATGGCAGTAACACACCAGGATATCCAACGAAGTCTTTTCGCTTTTGAAGTTGGTGTCACTGCAGAATGCGATCCATGGGCTCCCAATCCAAGTGTGTGTGTATGTGTGTGGACCCGCAGAACACGTAGGTTGGCTGGTTCAGTCTATGCAGAGGCACTGGACAGCGTTCATCAAAATGAGTTCTTCTGCAGATGAGGTCTCTAAAGTTTCACATTGAAGTCTGAAACTGCCGGTCCGTTCTCCGCCTTCTCTCTATCATCCATGACTGAAGAGTTTTACATCACCCTTCAAGGGTGAGACTCTAGAAGTCGCTGGGCTGTCCTCTGCAATCTGATTAAGATCCTTTTCTTAGTTGCCTTGGTTTGTCTGCTGCATTATTGTAATCAGCTGTTCTCCGACATATACTCCAGTGCTACCACAGAAGCTATATCTGGATGGTAGGCCTACTTTCAACTGACTCGGGGTTTGTGCTCAGTCTTCGCGTTTTGTCAGGGTCTTCTTCCATTTCAGAATTCTGCTGCGACGGTGCATCAGGAATTTTGTTTTGTAGTTCACTGCAGTAGCCTACATTTATGTCTGAGTATGTAGGTTATGTTCCGTCACGGGCCTGTGTGTGGTTGAAGTCGGAGTGCGGATCCCGCAATCCTCGGTTGTTATTGAATGTTTTATCTCCTGTAGATCTCGGACAAGTGTCTCTTCATTTGTGGTTTTACCACCTGTCCAATAGTAGGGATGGGTGGGGGGAGGGGGGGGGGGGGGGGGGGCAGGGGCTGGAACGCACAAAGAGAGGGAACCCGTCCCATTAACTTGGCCTATAGGCCACTGAAATGTGTGTGTGTGTGTGTGTGTGTGTGTGTGTGTGTGTGTGTGTGTGTGTGTGTGTGTACGCGCGCACGCGCGCGCGTGCGTGCATGCGTGTGTGTGTGTGTGTGTGTGTGTGTGTGTGTGTGTGTGCGTGTGTTCATTTGTAGTTTTAGTCATCCCCATCCTCCTGTCCAAAAATGGGTGGGGCTGGGGTGGGGGGAGGGGGGACTGGAGTGCATAAATAGGAAAGAACACATCCCGTTATTCCTGGCCTAGAGGCCACAGAAAAGTGTGTGTGTGTGTGTGTGTGTGTGTGTGTGTGTGTGTGTGTGTGTGTGTGTGTGCGCGCGCGTGCATGCGTGCGTGTGTGTGTGTGTGTGTGTGTGTGTGTGTGTGTGTTCATCATCATCATCCATTAAGTGTCCACAATCATCAGGTTGATTATTCTGACACTTTAGGGGGTTGTGACGACGAGAAAAAAAAAGAAAAGAAAAAAAAAGAATTTAGTTTATTGGATGAGGCTGCGAGCTCTTGCCTTGAAAAGGTCAAGAGTAACCGATGTTACTGCAGCCTCTGTCAGTTCATCGTTCCATTCCCTGATTGTACGTGGCAGGAACGAGTTCAGTCTATAGTCTCTCAAGCACTGGATGCGGTTCAACTGGAGAGAGTGCAGTCTTCTTCTGCGTGAGGTTGCCGTTCTTAGTTTATCCTTTCCATCTGCATGTGCCTTTCCAAACTCCACATGTACTTGGCCGTGAATAATCTTATACATCATGGTAAGCCGTGCGATTTTCCTCCGGCTCTCCAGACTTGCCCATCCCATGTCGGTTACCATTTGCTGAACACTTGCTTGTCGATGATATTTGTTATTGACAAAGCGCGCTGCTCTCCTTTGTACCGCCTCAATGTCTGTGACATGGTCATTTATGTATGGGTCCCACACTGTACTCGCATACTCCAAGACTGGGCGTACCAAGGCTTTATATGCTGTTTCCTTGATGGTTCGAGCGCTGATCTTTAAGTTGCGTCTTAGGAAACCCAGGGTTTGATTTGCCTTCTTGATGATGTTTTTGATGTGTTGGTCCCACTTTAGGTCTTGAGCAATGGAGACCCCTAGGTTCTTTGATGATTCTACATTTGACAGGATTTGGTTATGTAGATGGTAGTTTGGGACGCTGAGTTTGTCTTTTCGCTTGGAGCTAAAGACTGGCAAGGTGGTACATTTGCCAGGATGGAAAGTCATGTCCCAGCTCCTTTCCCATGTCTCAAGCTTTTGTAAGTCCTGCTGTAGTTCTTCCTGATCCTGGCTTGACTTTATTAGCCTATAGACAGCTGTGTCATCCGCGAAGAGACGTGTCTGTGAAGTGAGGTTTTCGGGCAGATCATTTATGTAGACTAAGAAGAGACTCGGTCCTAGAACGGAGCCCTGAGGTACACCAGACTTAACACTGACAAAGTCCGATCTGGTTCCATCAACCACAACTGCCTGTCTACGGTTTTGCAGGAATTCACCAATCCATCTGTTGATAAGGCCTCGGACCCCATACTGATGTAGTTTATGGAGGAGGAGTGAGTGGTTAACCTTATCAAAGGCCTTCGCAAAATCCATGATGACGATATCTGTTTGGCCACATTTTTCCATTGTCTCTGAAAGTTCTTCCACAGTTCTATTAGCTGAGTCTCGCAGGATCTTCCTCTGCGGAATCCGTGTTGGCGTGGGGACAGTATGTTATTGCTCTCTAGATGGTTTGTTAGAGCGCTGACAATGATATGCTCCATGATTTTGCAGGGTACACTTGTCAGAGAGACTGGTCTGTAGTTAGCCGGGTCGTAGTGTTCTCCTTTTTTGAAAACAGGGGCAACATTTGCTGTTCTCCAGTCTTCCGGTACATCTCCGTTGTCGATGAGGATTGAAAAATGCGAGTCAGTATGGGAGTGATTTCTGGTGCCAGTTCCTTCAGTACCTTTGGCGATATCTCGTCCGGTCCACAAGCTTTGTACGGACAGGTCCTGGAGTAGCTTTCGGACACCGTTTTCAGAGATCTGGATACTGGTCAGCTCTGAGTAATCTGCCTGCTTCATCTGGCATTTCTCTTGAAACTCCTCCCTCGAGTAGGTTTTTCCCTCAGTGAACACAGATTGAAATTGTTTATTCAGAGTTTCCGCTTGGTCCTTAGGCTCCGAGATCAATCTGCCATTCACTTTGAGAGGAGATACACCCACTTTTGCAGTCCTCTGGTGTTTCAACTGTGTACAAGAGTCTGTTCAACTCTGTCTTCAGCTCGTGTTTGTTTTCAACGCTTATACAGCGCAAATCCACGACATCCGGTAATAGGGAGTGGGAACCCACGAGTTGAGCGTGGTGCCTCCAGCGACAAAACGAAGGGAAAGATAGGCCTAACCTCCACTTGACGAGCTGTGCATGATAACCCCTCGAATGGCAGGAGGCGAACTTTGTCACTCGGGTCTCTCATTCTCATGGATCACTCAAGGTATAATTGTCTGACTTTACTTTACTTCTTCTCTTCTTCCTAAATACTGGTTCACCAAAAAAAGTAGGTCACCCCGCGCATGTTTAAATAAAAAAAATAACATAAATGTGAGAATCAGACTGTTGGCCCCTGGCAAATTTTGGCAACAAGGGTCGCACTCAATTCTCGTAATTCTTTGAGTCATGGGACCAAACAGTGATTCATGGTACCTAATGACTTAAATTATTGGAAGAACTAGTGTAGGCCTATTTTCTCAAGTTCCAACTATGTTTCATGTTGTAGGCCATGCACACACCATGACACTAGATCGCATAGTTCAAGAACGACAACGGAACAATGTTCTACAGGTGGAGAGGTGCGAAGGGCTTCGCACACGATCAAGTCAACAGAAATAAGTTTCATGAAAGGAAACATTTCTGCTTTGTGATCAACGACTCTCGGTACAGTTTTCTTGCTGTTAGAATGGAGAATTGGTGAACATACTGCGAACTTATAAAAAGTAAAAATAAGATCAAGTTTGTTAAATAAAAGTTAAACGAGTGCTTCATTGCTTTTAGTTTTTACCGAGTAAAAAAGTAAAAATAAGATCAAGTTTGTTTAAGTTAGTGAGTGCTTCATTGCTTTTACCGAGTAAGAGTCGTCGTCATTCAACGCCAACGTGACTGATCTAGTGGAATGTACTTCAAAAATCCGGTAAGCTACTGATATAACTTCCTTGTTTGTATGCTGGTAGTGGTAGTGGTAGTGTGTCCTGGACGTAATCAATACATAGGCCGTTAAGCCTTTCAATGTCCCCTCGTGTTATTTTACTTTTATGACATGGGTTGAAAATGCATGCAATATAAATTTTCCTTCTTATTCATCAAAGCTTCTAAACTGTACTTCAAATTTCAAGTCTTCATCCAGCAAATTCTTAAAAACGTTAGTATTTTTAGCAAATTTAAGTGCAGTTTGGGAAACTGTTCCAGTTAGCAATAACTCTGTTACTGAACTTGAATCTCCCATATTAGTATGAAACTGCTTAACAAATATTTTGCCTTCCGAATTTCTTGTTCTATCTGTTTTAACAGTCTCAAAAAAATAGTCCCACTGTATACATGTCCGTTTGCTGGTGAAATATTTTGAACACTTCAATCAAATCCCCTCTAACACGTCTGCCTTTTAAAGAGTGCAAATTTAAGTAATTTAATCTATCTGTATAAGACATGTTTGTACATTCTTGCAAGATTTTAGTAGCTCTTCTCTGTACTCTTTCGACTGCTATTGACTGTCTTTTCAAGTGTGGGTACAGGGTTGTACATCCTTAGCAGTATCTATAGGACAAATGTCCTGGACCACCCTGAAGTAATAGGACATTTGTCCTCTTCATAACAAAATCAATCGGACATTTTGAACGCAAGCCAGATTGAATGTATATTAAGTTTTATCATGCACACAAAAATGGTATTACAAAAAGCTGACTATATTCCTAGAGTGGGAAGCCATGTTTGGTAAACATTACTAGTCCACACACACACACAGTCGCCACACACAGAGGCAGTGTCTTTCCTAAATCACTATTCATTGCTAATGCTAGTATTCAAGTACAATATTGATTCATTTGGAGTCCTCTTTTTGGTTGAAAAGCATTCTTTTCCTTTTCTCTCCCCACTTTTCTGTCACCCTGAACACCCATTCTGATTCCCCCTTGACATCACTTGGTCCTTCCATTTGCACCCTCATCAGCATGGCCTGGTTTTCTGCTGTCAGTCTGTTCCTTTGACTTGTCAAAATCAAATTCTGAGTGCTGAACCCTCTTTCTACATCAGCTGTATGGACGGGCAGGGTGATGGCAAGCTGGGCCAGTTTCTTGATGTTGGTGAACTCCAGCTGGTGGTAGCGGGCAATGAGCTGCCAGAGTGTCAAGGTGCTGTCCCGGGGGTACTTTTTGGGTGGCATCGTCACGTCTGATACAGTCTGATAGTGATAAATGTTGCACGCTTAGGCAGGCGTCGTGGAGCAAGGATTCCTTTCCAGTCTCCGCTTCAGCAACATGTGCCTACATGGCCTACAACACGTAACAAGTACAAGGCTTATCGCTCTTTAGCCGCTTTACGCTAAAAATAACCCTGACACAAGCTGGCTGCGAGCTCTCAGCTGCGAGCCGTGTACCTCGCTGGCTCACCCCTGCGAGTCAGGGAGGCAGAGTTGCAAGCCAACGAGCTAAAAATAGACCGCCACGGTTCGCCACTAAGCTTAGTGCCAGTGGCACACGGGACTAGTAATAGTTATAGGCCTAGTGATTCACTGGGCTTACACTAAAGTTACAGACTGGAGTTCTGTACGACGGTCGGACTCAAATAATTATGCAGGCTTGATATAAACGGCCGGTGCCATGTCCGTGAGCATCGGAAAGCTATCGGACAGTGACCGCGTTTTCGGCAAAGTAATGGGACATTTGTCCTCTTCACTGCCAGTTATATCGGACATTTTGCATGTGCAATCGGTCTATGTCCGATGTCCGACGTGGATGTGCAACCCTGGTGGGTACCAGATTATATTGCCATATTCAAGATGCGGTCTAACCATAGCTTTATATAACTTTAAAAACGTTTCTTTATTTAGGTAAATAAAAGTTCTTTTTATTAATCCAATCATTTGGTTTGCTTTATTTATACACTTTTGAATGTGAGTATCAAAAAGTAAATCTTTATCAAAGATTACACCCAGATCCTTTTCTTCCTCACATTTCTGTACCAGCCTATTTCCACCATCTATTTTCATGTTGTATTCATGTTCTGGATTGTTTTTGCCAACATGCAAAACTTTACATTTTTCAACATTAAAATATAGATTCCACTTGTCTGACCAGTTTTGGAGGCAATTTAAATTTTCTTGCAGACTACTAATAGTTATCTGATTTGTCATATATTTTTGTATCATCAGCAAAAATTTTACAAAAACTATTTACCTCATCTGGAAGGTCATTTATAAAAATAGTAAATAGTACAGGTCCTAAAATGCTCCCTTGGGGAATACCACTCATAACATCTTTCTCTGTTGACATACAGTTACCCACTCTTACTCTTTGTTTTCTATTTGACAAAAAAATCTCTAATCCAGTTTAGCAACTTACCTACTATACCGTATGCTTCCATTTTTTTCAATAATCTCTCATGCGGAACCGTATCAAAAGCTTTACGGAAATCAAGGTAAATTATATCAACAGAGTACTTATTCTCTAGCATGTTAACTAAATCTTCCATAACTTCAAGTAGTTGTGATATGCAAGACCTTTTTTTACGAAAGCCATGCTGGCATACTGCAAACAAATTATTATCAGTGAAGTGAGATACTATGACATCTCTTATAATGGATTCTAGCACTTTGCATGCAATGCAGGTTAAGCTTACCGGACGATAGTTGCCTGGCTCAGATTTTGACCCTTTTTTAAAAATAGCAGTAACTTCTGCCGATTTCCAGTCGAGGGGTAATTTTCCTGTCTCTAATGATTTATTATAAATCTTACTGAGCGTACAGCTAACCCTTACTTAATTCTTTTAGAACTTTAGGTGGTATTAAATCAGGTCCCTGCGCTTTAGACTGATTCAATTCAAACAACTTCTTCTCTACTGCAGCTGAAGTAATTATTATATCTGTAACTGAAATTCCATTAGATTTACTACATTCTATAAGATCAGGTATGTTATTTGTATCTTCATTAGCAAAGACACTTGCGAAGAACTCATTTAAAACTTCAGCTTTCTCCATATCTGACTCGGCCAACCCTCCTTTACCATCATTTAGAGTATTTACCCCTGCGTTTACTTTTGTACGTTCTTGCACGTATTTCCAAAAACATTTGGGATTTTTTTACATTGTTCTGCTATTTTACGTTCATAAGCTTTTCTTGTTGATTTGATTTCATTTTTGCTCTTATTTCGCATTCTTGCATATTTACTGTATTCTTTCCCATTTTTCGTCAATAAATACCTTTGAAAAAGATTATATTTTTTCTTAATCATTTTAAGTACTTTATCATTCATCCAAAGTGGTTTAAGCATTTTATTTTGGCTACAATTAGTCTTTGGAATACATTCGTCCATACTTTTTAAAACTTCGCATTTTAAGACATTCCACATTTCCTCGACATCCTGATCATTTGTAAGCAAGGAGTTGACACTCTCTGAAAGCATTTTCCTCATTTTATTATAGTCTCCTTTCTGTAAGTCAAATTTGTACTTAGGGTTTTCTTTAGTCTTTTCTTTGGGAATATACAGTTCAAAAGTTAAAATCAAGTGATCACTTTTGCCCAAAGGGTCACTATATTCAATATCAGAGATCAAGGATTCTTCATTAACTAAAACTAAGTCATCAATTGTTGGCTTCTGTCCTTCCCGAACACGAGTTGGGCTAGTCACTTTCTGTATTAAAAAAGCATCTCTAAAGTTTTCAATAACATTATTACTTTTATCACCATTCCAAGTTCCATCCCATTTTACATCAGGAAAATTAAAATCACCAAATATACATATTTTACTATATCTAACGCATTTTTTCTGCTTTTAGCAAGTTAAATAACTCATAATTGTTTTCATCATTTGAGTTTGGGCTTCTGTATATACACCCTACTAATAATGTCTCATCGTTACCACCCCTGATAGTACACCATAATTGCTCTTGAATTTGTTATTTTCAAACTCATCGCAAAGTTGTGCATTTAACTCCTTAGCAAAATACATGGCTATACCCCTTTTAGGTTCCTTATTCAGAAACATATCAAAGCCAGCAATTTCAAATTCAACATCTTTTGCTGCATATAAAACATTTTTTGCTCTTACTTCCGTTAGGCCAATAATATCTGGCTTCTCCTCATTTATACGAATTAAAAACTCATCCTTTTTATTCAGAAGACTATCTACATTACTGTACAAAACTCTCATTGAGTCATTACATTTAGATTTACAATTATTTTTCCCTAGCTTAGTCTGGGATGTAACTTTTGTAAGATTGTCATTAACTTCAGAGGAATAAAGATTTTGCTTTGTACAGCTATGTGGTTTGCTTGACAGTCAGTGTTTCACCTCAGGGGTCTGGACCTCGTCCGGACACTGATCTGAGACAGCAGCACCAGCTTGTTCTGTTTGGGTGTGAATGTCACAATCTTGCCAGCCTTATAATCAATCTTTAAGTTTGTCTCCCCATTTGTCTTTCTTTGGTTCAGTTCAGCTTTCAACGATTTGATCTGTTCTCTTTCTTTTTTGTGGTGTCATTGTTTATGTAAATCTTGCTTTCTCCTTCCTTGACATGCTTGTTTAATCCTTGGACATTTTTCATTATTTTCTTTTTGGCTTCCTCAGTTCTGACTTCCATTCTCAGGAGTCTTGGTTTAGCATTTCTGCCTACCTGGATTCTGCCTAACCTGACTGGGTTATTGACTTCATTTCTCTGAACATCAGTGATTTTGCCCACCAAATCTCTGACTCTTTCCTGGTCTTCATTCTTCCTTTCCTCTGGAGACTCTGCTGAGCTCTCTGGTAAGTTGCATATTATTATGTTGAGCTTCCTCTTTTCCCTCTCCTCACTTTCTTCCATGTAATCTTTGACCTTTCTCTCTACCACCTCCTCTATTTTGCTTTCAACTTCTCTCAGACTTTCTTTCTGTGTACCCTCTAATCTGTCCAGTCTATCATGAACAGAGGTCAACACTCTCAAAATACTGTCCATTTTTGCCTGAGCGCTGGACTTCTTTCTTGGGCTTTGAGAAAACCGGTGAAAGATAGGTCTGATGTGATTGTGAGCCCATTGGCAGATCAGCAAACAAAGATCGAATGAATGATCAGATGCCAGCATAGCACATTGTGCGTGTGCACAGATGACCATTGTGCTGACTGATAAATAAGTTCTGTGATTTAGACATCCATTATTTAATTTTTTTTTTGGGGGGGGGGGGGGGGGGGTAAGAAAAAAACAACAACAATGAAAAAACCCTTTTGAGCTATAAATACACTTGATTTCTTTCATGAATTTGCCATTCTTCTGTTTGCTTATTTTATGTTCATATCCATATAACTTAGTTCACAGACCAGAGTTAAGGCTTTTATCTAGATGTTATAATCAGTGCGGAAGGGTTTCTCCCCTGAAGACTGTCTGCTGTCAAGTTCACAGTTCTCGGTTCAGTTTCTTTCTACTAGATATTACCATAATCAGTGGTGGTTAGATGTAAGAGTGCTGTGATGTTGCTGCAGTCTGCAACTAGTGAGAGTTCATTACTGTATGTTAGTGGGCATAGGGAATGCTTCTAGTTTGTTCACCACCTAACAAGTGTTCTAGTGTATATAGAGTGGCGAAGAAAAGGCGAAAAATAAGACAAAGAGAGGTATGGTTATGCAGGAACTAAACTTAAGAAAGAAGAGGATGCCAAGAGAATTCAGAAGCCAGACCAGCAAGGTGGGCAGGGGCAGCAAATTACATGGGAAAAATGTATTCCAAAGAAGTACTAGCTGGAATGACATTTAGCACATGGCACCAGTCAGGGTCAGCTTCATCCTCAGATTGATGACCTCACGGTGAAATGGTGGAAGTAGGATGAACTTACATATCCAGTTAGGGCAAGCAAACTAAGGAGCATCTCCTGAGTTCATGCAAAACAGTGCTAACCCAGGGAAGGTGCACTTAGAGACACCACTAAGTGCTTACAGATGAGTAAACATGTTTTTGTGAGTGATATACTTATGTCTTGATCTGTTAATTTTTGTACAGTGACTGTGTGCATCATAATAGCTAAATCATGTTTCAGGGGAAAAAAGTTAGAAAGGAAAATTGTGGTTAAGATAACATTGCCGGAAAAAAAGACAAAAGGTCAGTAGGTCAGCTCGAACTTTTTCATGTTGATATAGCCGACACTCGTGATAGCTGATAGTGATACTCCGTGATGCACAATGCGCTGGCTTTTGTGTCAGGACCTTTATCTGAAGTTGAACACTACATCAGTTTTGTATAAATTTGTGCAGTGTGCTTGCACAAGTGTATGGCAAAGGCTTGTGTTTTTCACCGGTTCACTGAAGGAAAGCAACTAAACATTGCATGAAAATTACCTCTCTTCTCAGGGTTCAACAGCTCATAGGGTAGATTGGATGGTGCACAATTCATTCTCTATAATTTATCTTTTTATTTTTACTTTTAAAATATTGAACTTCAGCAGAAAATACCTGGGTATGTCAGGTTAGTGTAAACATGGGGGTGGGGGGTGGGGGTGAAGGTATACTGAAATTGGTGAAAATTCAGCATTTCTTGAATCACAAAAAATATTGAAGGACTTGTAGATTTTGCACTACCTAGGCTTCTGCACACATTCATTAAATTCCTACCCGTACACATTCAGGGTTAGGCATATCAAAATCTTCTATCTTTTGTGCTGTGGGCTTCACCTTGTTTAGCTACAGAAACAACATTTTGCCTGATGCAATGTCACTCTAAAGCTGGTCAAAGAACATGTACATAGGCAACTAGAGAAGTGATGATATTGAACGTCCAGTTCAGCAGTTGTTAAGACATTCTTGTGTGGTAAGAATGCTTTGAAATTTACCTGGGTTCATACAGAATCAATAGCAACTATTTTTCTGTTCCAGTTGATTGATGACAGCATGATGGAAGAAAATGGGGCAAATTTGACACCTGGTGCTGCTGAAGATGGTTCTGAGGTGTTGATGTCAGGAGAGGTCTACTACAGAGACAAGGCCCTATCAGCTTCTCCTTACACAGTCAGGACTGAGATTAATGAGGACACATGTGCCAGAAACGACAAAGACAACAACCACAAGTAAGCAGCTCGGTCGCACTGTAGGACTCTGACTTGGTTAAGCATGAGAGTGTGTAACTTTGATTAGACCAAGTGTTTTGATGATGTATAGGCAGCAGTTTCATAAGTTTGCAGCTACAGAAACCTACAGAGTGGATTACAATTACAGGCGCAGGTTATTCAGTTAAAAAACCTACAGACAGAGTGGATTACAATTGCAGGCGCAGGTTATTCAGTTAAAAAACCTACAGAGTGGATTACAATTGCAGGCGCAGGTTATTCAATTCAGTTCATGTGCTTATAGCCCTGCTGACCACAAATGGCTGTAGGAAGTCTGTCATTTTGTCAAATTAACTCTCTCTAAAGAAGCAGAAGAGCACACAAAACAAAGTGTGAAGTAACGACGATTTTAATGCACGACACAAAACAGGACAAGAAATTTTCGGCAAAATGCCTTCCTCAGCGAAAAAAAAATAACATAAAACATGCACAATACTCCCTTTGTGAAGCTTCACAAGGGGAGTATTGTGCATGTTTATGTCTTTTTTAAAAGCCCCCCACCCCCTCCACCTGAAAAAAAGAGGGGGGAGGTGGATGGGGGGGGAGGGGCCGGATGCTGGCTTTGGATACAGTGAAGGATGATGGCAAAGGGTTCACAAAAAGAGGGGAGGAGAGGTGATGTGGATCAGAAAATCTCACAAGCAGGGGCTTGTGGAGGATTTTTATAGTTCTTTTGGTGATGGCTGAAGTGATATTGTCAGTGGATCCTGCTGGTTGATCTCCAGTTCTTGATACTTTTTAAATTTTTTTTGGTATTTTTTTTGTCATAGACTTTGTCAGTGTGTTTTCATTTTTTTAATGTGGATTTTGCTGATGATTTTGCAGAGGAGGAAGTGTTGGAGGTGAAATGGACACATGTTCTGTGTGCCTGTGACGTTCCTGTAAAGAAATCCAAGTTGACGCAGAGCCAGTTGGACACTGGGTCCTCCAGCAGTAATCAGAACTATACTTTTGTCATCCACTACAGCATCAGGAATCAGAAAACCAACAAAGTGCAGTGCAAGAACATTAGTTTAGAATCCAGAACAGGGAATGCTGGGCAGTGGATTGCACAGATTGAAGAGAAGTGCAAACAAGGTAAGAACAAGTTCCAGATAAATGTTGCATTCTGTTAGCTTTTTTCTGAGAAATGGGAAAAGGAAAAATCTACAAATATGCACTTGAAAAGATATAGTATAAGTGATGTTGGTGCATAAAGCAGAAATTCAATGTTCAGTATTGTCTTGTTTTAGGCATAATTGAATTTTGATCCTTTGAAGATTGTACACAATTTCGCCACTTCTGCATGGAAAAGTTAGCTTTGAGAGCTATGTTTTGAGAATCTAGTGTGCTGTATGTAATGCATTTGCATGTGATATACTGCGGAACACATACATTTGTGTGTGTGTGTGTGTGTGTGTGTGTGTGTGTGTGTGTGTGTGTGTGTGTGTGTGTGTGTGTGTGTGTGAGTGTGTGTGTGTGCGCGCGTGTGTGTATGTGTGTGTGTGCATGCGTGTGAAAGTCAAAGGCAAAATTTTATTTTTGAGTTGGTACATTGATAAGCAGTATCTGCTTTTCTCTATCAAGCCATCTGCAAAACCGAATAATATGAAAAGTGTGAAAACAGAAAAAAAAGTAATGGGCAAACACATCCGGATAAAGAAAATAAGGTGTGTATTAGAGAGAGAGAGAGAGTGTGTGTGTGTGTATGTATGTGTGTGATAATATTCCAATGTTTAATTGCGAGTCTTTTTGCAGGAAAACCAAGAAAGTTGTTAATTGTCATCAACCCAATTGGTGGAAAAGGGACAGCTCGCCAGACCTTTGAGAAACGTGCTCAGCCATTGTTCACTTTGGCTGGGATAGAACTGGTTGTGAAAGGTGGGAAAACATTCATATGTGAGCCATATTGTGATATGACTTATTGTATCCTTGTTTAATGCTACTCACACACACACACACACTCACACACACACACACACACACCACACACACACACACACACACACCACACACACCACACACACACACACACACACACCACACACACTTCTCTCTCTCTATCTCTCTCTAATACACACATACATATACACACCTACATGCACTTAATCTGTACTCTGTCATTGTTTAATTGACTTCCTGATGTATGTAAAAAAAAAAAAAATGCCCCCCTCCACCTGAAAAAAAGAGGGGGGATGGGGTGGATTGGGGGGGGGGGGGGGGGGCGGATGCTGGCTTTGGATACAGTGAAGGATGATGGGAAAGGGTTCACAATAAGGGTGGGAGGAAAGGTGATGTTTTTAGAGTACATGTATACTGCAGAGCTTAATTAGAGCGCGGGATTGGTACAATCCCCGAAAATCTGTTCCTTCCGGAATTATCGAGTCTTAACGCGGGCAGACTCCCGCACAGTTGCAGGACTGCCCGCCCTGTTCACTGATCGTTGTGGGTGCTCGTTTGTTGTCTGCTTGAAAAACTGAAACTAGGACTGAGCAGGAGCGAACGATTTCTTGATATTTCATTGGCTGTTAGTGTAAAATTAGCCAATAGGCGGTGTTCATCTCCTCCATCTTGATCACTGACGAGAAGTTGCGAGAGTTTAAGGCGCCATATTGGATATTTTCCAAAATGAAGCGTGCACCCACCCTATTTGACTTCGACTTTCGATTTGAGGAAAAGTGAAAAAAAAAGATTCTCTGCCACGCGAGGGTGGAAAAAAAGATCATGAAGAAACCGCAACTACATCCAAAAGCTCGGAGAAGCAACCCAAAAGAGTGCCAGTGCAAGGGAACACTGGTTTCAAGACGATTGGCTGAAGAAATGGGCCCGGAGGGGGGGGGGGGGGGGGGTGGGGGAGGGGGGGGGAAGTGCCCCCCTTTTTTTGATATGAGGGGGGGACTGCCCCCCTTTTTTCAAAATCCTAGATTAAGCGTCTGTATACTGTACAAATAGTACATGACAAAATGATAGAAAGAAGCAGGTAGTGGGAAGGATAGTGGGACTTAGGAGCATGGAAGTGGGAGAGGAGGGAGAGTAGCACCTGGCATTACTTTTTCATTCTCTTCCGCCACTGCTTTCTCTCCCTTCCTCTGTCACTCTCTGTCTCTGTCTCTCTGTCTTTTTCTCTCTCTCTCTCTCCCTACTTTTGTAGTCTTCTCACATATTTCTTTTCTAACTCTGCTGGCACCTCCCCCTTCCTCTTTCTGTCCAATCCATGCTGGCACCCCAGCCGCCCCTCCTGTTCCTCCCCCATTTTCATCTCCTCCCATACAGGAGCTGCCCTCCCTTTCCTTTTTGTTTTATATGTACTTAGGGCAATAGCGCTTCCTTAATTAGTAAATTACAGAATGGCGGAGGTGTGTGTGTGTGTGAAAGTCAGTACATGTCATGCTTTTTCTCTTTCTCTCTCCCCTTCTGGCTGTTTTTTTTTTTGTTTTTTTTTTTTTTAATCTGAAATTTCTCTTTTCTTTAAACTTAGCTGTCCAGACTGTGGAGAGAAAGGTCTAGTTAATGTGATTATTGTGTAGTAAGAACATTTTCTGCGTTATGAAGACTGGTATTTTGTTTCACATTATTTGGGAGACCTTTTAATTTTCGATTTGATTCTTGTTGAACTATTGTTAATATATTTAGCTTGAGCTTTAAGTTGATAATCAAATGCCTGAAGGCATAATGCATTGTGCACAGTGAAATTAAAGCCTGTTTTGGATTTCAGTGTGGCAAATGTATAGAAGAATTTGATTGTTTCTTGAAATTTAAGGGATGGTGCTGTCTTCGAAAGTGCATTATTGAAAATTACTCATTATATGCCTGGTATACTACGTATAGTTTTGCATTTTTGCCTTGTGTTCTGATGTTCTAGGTCCTCCCCCGACGGCTTTATATAAAAAGTAAGAAAGAGGCGATGGATTCTGCCAAAAGAAAGTCTCAAGATCAGAGAAATAACGGGACACACACAGACCAACAGACAAGGACTGGGGGTGACCAAAACTGAATGGTGGTAAAAGGCCAAAGGAAAAGTCAAAGAGACATGATGATTCAGGAGATGAAAAAAGGGAAGAAGACCAAAAAGACTCCAAAAAGCAGTCCAGCAGAGCCAGCAAGGCAATGGACAACGTGGGAGAATGCACTCCAAAGAAGTCTCACTTGGAATGACATTGGCACATGGCCCCTCTCAGATCAGCTTCATTCTCAGATCTGCATATGACCTTCTGCCCTCAAATGCAACCTGGTGAAGTGGGGGAAAACAGCGATCCTGCAAGCCCCCCTGGCCATGAAAAACAAACAGGGGAAAGCATGTTCTAAGCTAAATGTAAAGTAGCCCTGGCTCAAGGAAGGTAACATGGAGGCACAACCAAGTGCTCAAAGAGATTTTTACAAGTAGTCTGGGCCAGTACCAACACCCAAAAGGGAAAAATCAGGACTCCAAAAGCACCCGCAACATTCTTCACGGCAGGAGGCAGCAAATCAGGGCCCAAGAACAACAGTGCCACTCGAAACATGCAGGCAGAGTCTGCTGGACGGGCAGATGACGGGGAGTGCACTGCAGACCTCCCAGAATGGAAGAGTCACCCAGAATCATCAGCAAGAGTGGCATGATACCAGACATATAGTCCACTCTAAGTCAACCAAGCAGCTGATCATGATCGAGCTCACGGTGCCATATGAAAACAGAATGGAGGCAGCTGAAATCTACAAGACTGAAAAGTATGCTGATTGGCAAACACCTGAGGAGAGAAGGCTATCAGGCCAAAGTCCTCACTGCAGAAATTGGAGCTAGGGGATTTGTAGGAACGTCTGCATACGCCTCATGAAACAGCCTCAGTTTGCGGGGAAGGGAAAAAACCAAGCCCTGAAAGCAATGGCAGAAGCGGCAGAGAGGTGTTCAAGCTGGATCTGGTCAAGGGGGAAACAAAAGTAAACTTCATAAGGCTTAACTTCCCTACAAATATCAGGTGTCCCGTGGCTAAGTGGTTAAAGCGCGAGTCATTAAGTGAAAATGAGCATCTCCAGAGGGTCATGGGTTCGAATCCCACCATGGCTCGCCCCAAAGATGGGGAAACAAAAAAAAAGGGGCAGCAGAGGGACATCCGGAGTCATAAACCCGGGTGTGGCCCCAACCCCCCTAGAGTGTCAGAGATAAGGGCCGAAACACTTGCTTGAAGGGGGCTTCTCTTCTGAGGACTCTCTGCTGCCACGCTCTCCACAGTTTCTTTCTACTGATGCTGGGTAAACCATTGACTTCCGGAATAGCCGGAGGACACCCGGAAAGACCGGAGGACACTGGGAAAGACCAAAACCCAAAGGGGCTCTGTGGGCTGGCTCCCCACTTTCCCTTAAACATGTGGCTACGAAGAAATAAAAGGAAAGATGCCCAGGATTCACCGAAAGGGGGAGAGAATGATTGAATCCATCGGTGCTCAACCAATCACGACTGCAAACCCCAAAACGGACAAAGAACATGGACCAAATGGAATATCCATGTGTCTGTGGAAAGCGTTTCGCTACCACCCGTGGCATGAAGATAAACCGAACAAAGATGGGATGTGTGAAGACTCATCTGAAGGGAGCAGCAGCGCACTGCATCAGCAGATAAGACGTGGGAAGACCAAGGCCAGGATTTAAACCACAGTGCCAAGGACATCCACGCTGTTGGTTCGGATGAGGAATTTGCACGGGCCCTCGATGCCAGGCGCCTAAAACTAAACTGCCACGAGCAAACGAAACTGAAGATTGGGAGAAACTGGATGCAAAACCCGTCCAAAGACTCAATGCACTGATAGGAAAAGCACCCTTGAACACAAACTAGCCACATATGGGGACATTGTGTATGCCACATGTAGAGACGCTATGGAGTAAAACTACCCAAAGAGAAAACACCTCCAAGAAAATCCAGACGCCAAGAAAAGATGGACAAGATCAGAGTCCAAAAGAACAACCTCAAGAAGCAAATGAAGACCGCACTGCCAGCTAAAAAACAAGGCTTGGAAAAACTGTGGGAAACCTGAAAGAAAAACACAGCGCCTCCAGCAAAGCAGAATCTGCGAGAAAAAGAGGAAGAGCAAAAAAGAGAAGACACAAGAGCGCTTCTTCAGACCCTTCCCGTTTGCAGAACACGTTTGAGCAGCCAAAATTCTGGGCCTAAGTGTGGACAAGGAGTTCTTGAGCAGCATCTGAGGAAAACATACTCTGACTCACAGAGCAAAGCACCACTCGACATTCAAGGTCTGGTGTGGCCAACCAACCCTGAGGAACAGTTCAAGGCAAGCCTCCAACGTTGGCGGAAATCAAAAAGGTGGTCGACAAAGCCAGAGCCAAATCATACACCAGGGCCAAACGGAAATACCTTACCAGCTTTACAAGAAATGTCCCAAGGTGCTGGAGTGGCTCCACAGGCTGCTGCGATCGGCTTGGAGAAACCAGAAGATCAGCGGCCAGTGGATGAGGGCAGATGGTGTGTACATCCCCAAAGAGCAAAACTCAAGTGACATCAGCCATTTTCAGGCCAATATCACTACTGAACGTCGAAGGGAAAAAATTTTCTTCTCTGTCATGGCAGCAAGGTTTGACCAAGTCCCTGATGGAAAACAAGTACTTGGAGGGTGTCCGTCCAGAAAGGTGGCATCCCAGGCGTGGCTGGCTGTGTAGAACACGCCACAATGATCTGGGACGCAATCCAAAAAGCAAAAACAGAAAAGAGAGACTTGGCGTAGTGTGGCTTGAAACTGGCAAACGCATATGGATCTGTGCCCCATGAGATGGGCACAGTTGGCTCTTGAGTGTACCTGTGCCAAAAAACATCCGCGACATGCCAAGAAGTACTTCAAAAGGCTTTCTCAATGCGGTTCTCTACCAAGGAGTACACAACAGATTGGATCAACTTGGAAGTGGGCATTGCAATGGGCTGTGCAATTTCCCCAATACTGTTCGTGCTGGCAATGGAACTCATCTGAAAGCAGCAACAAACAACGCGAGACAACAGACCTTTGGGGATGGATACAAGATGCCTCCTCTCAAGGCCCTTTATGGATGACACTACAGTGATTTCATCCAGAGAAGACGGAACACGTCATGTGCTGGAGAGCCCGACGACATAGTTGCCTCATCCAAATGCAGTTCAAGCCAAAAAAAAAATCACGGAGTCTCTCATGAGGAAAGGAAAAGTGGCCGAATCTGTGGTCTTCAGTGTTGCCAACCAGGCCATTCCAACAGTCACAGAAGAAAACCCGTCAAGAGCTTGGAAGATGGTATGATGATACGCTGAAAGACACACAAAGAGCAAAAGAAACCAAGCAGATGGCGGAGAAGGCTTGGAGACCATTGACCAGTGTGGGCTCCCTGGCAAATACAAGGTCTGGTGTCTGCAGTTCATGCTGATACCAAAGCTCCTATGGCCTCTGATGATATACGACATCCCGCACCAGCACAGTCGAGGCAATGGAAGCCAAAATCAACAAGTTCACAAGGAAATGGCTTGGTGTCCCACCCTGTCTGACTGACATCGCGCTGTACTGTCGCCAAGCAAAGCTGAACTACCACTGAAATCCATCCTGGAGGAATACAAAGCAGGGAAGATCAGATTCAAAGCATGCTGGAAGACTCAGGAGACAAGGTGGTAGAAGCAATCAAAACCCCAGCTGAAGACAGGCAGAAAATGGAAAGTTCAAGAGGCGATGGATTCTGCAAAAGAAAGTCTCAAGATCAGAGAAATAACGGACACACACAGACCAACAGACAAAGGGCTGGGGGTGACCAAAACTGAATGGGGGTCAAAGGGGCCCAAAAGGAAAAGTCAAAAGAGACATGATGATTCAGGAGATTGAGAAAAGAAGAAGACCAAAAAAGACTCCAAAAAGAGTCCAGCAGAGCCACAAGGGCAATGGGCAACGTGGAGAATGCACTCCAAAAGAGTCTCACTTGGAATGCCATTTGGCACATGGCCCCTCTCAGGATCAGCTTCATTCTCAGATCTGCATATGACCTTCTCCCCCAAATGCAAACCTGGTGAAGTGGGGGAAAACAGACGATCCTGCATGCCCCCTCTGCCATGAAAAACAAACAGTGGAGCATGTTCTAAGCTCATGTAAAGTAGCCCCGGCTCAAGGAAGGTACACATGGAGGCACAACCAAGTGCTCAAAGAGATTGTACAAGTAGTCTGGGCCAGTACCAACACCACAAAAGGGAGAATCAGGACTCCAAAAGCACCCGCAACATTCTTCACGGCAGGAGGCAGCAAATCATGGCCAAGAACAACAGTGCCACTCGAAACTGCAGCAGAGTCTGCTGGACGGGGCAGTGACTGGGAGTGCACTGCAGACCCCCAGAATGGAAGAGTCACCCAGAAAATCATCAGCAAGAGTGGCATGATACCAGACATAGTAGTCCACTCTAAGTCAACCAAGCAGCTGATCATGATTTGAGCTCACGGTGCCATATGAAAACAGAATGGAGGCAGCTGAAATCTACAAGACTGAAAAGTATGCTGATCTGGCAAAACAGCCTGAGGAGAGAAGGCTATCAGGCCAAAGTCCTCACTGCAGAAATTGGAGCTAGGGGATTTGTAGGAACGCTGCATACAGCCTCATGAAACAGCTCTCAGTTGCAGGGAAGGAAAAAACCAGAGCCCTGAAAGCAATGGCAGAAGCGGCAGAGAGGTGTTCAAGTGGGTCTGGTCAAGGAGGAACAAAAGTGAACTTCATAAGGCTTAACTTCCCTACAAATATCAGGTGTCCCTGTGGCTCAGTGGTTAAACGCGAGTCATTAAGTGGAAAATGAGCATCTCCAAAGGGTCTGGGTTTGAATCCAGCCATGGCTCTCCCAAGATGGGGAAACAAAAAAAAAGGGCAGCAAGGGACATCCGGAGTCTAAACCGGGTGTGGCCCAACCCCCTAGAGTGTCAGGAGTAGGGCCGAAACCTGCTTGAAGGGGGCTTCTCTTCTGGAGGACTCCTGCTGCCACCTCTCCACGAGTTTCTTCATAAGGATTGCTTGTTCTTTATGCATAAAGTAAGAAAGGTAAAAAAATTTTAGTGGGGTACGTTATGTACTACTGTGGTGGTGTGTGTGTGTGTGGGGTGTGGTGTGTGTGGGGTTGTGTGAGTTTAGTATTGTTTTCATATTTTTCTGAAATTGTTCTGTCTACAGTAACAGAAAAGGCCCAAAACATGCTGTAGAGATTGTCAAAACTTTTGACATTTCTTCAGTTGATGGGTAAGTTAGAATTTTCTTTGAAAATGGATATGAATTTTCCAAAAGAAAGAAAGAGAAAATTCAAGATTGATATTTTTGTTCTGAGAATAGAAAACTTGTTTTAATGAAAGAAAATATGTGAGAGGTTTCATTCAAGCTTTGCTCTGTGACCTGACATTTAGTGAATTTCACAGGTATCTTTTTCCAGTTTGGGTTATAGCGACAGGAAGTTTAATTCGGTGAACAAAAATTCATTTGGTTTACTTTTCTGCTGTTTAATGTGGACCACAGGACTTGGTGGAGATTGCCTGGAATAATCAGCGGCAGCTGAGAATTAAATAGAGCGCTCTGCATGGCTGTTCAAATGAATAAGTGTTTCAACTTTAGTGTATTAGTCAGTCTTTTATATTTCCACTTGCTCACTTTTTTCTCCAAGGCGTTGATTTTTTGCGCATCAGTGTAATCACAGCTTAACAGGTTCATGCTTTTCAGCAAACATACAGGTGCAATGAAGTTTACATGATTGTCCTTCTCTGAAGCGTGGTCAGTGAATTTAATGTGGTGAGGTGCTTGATCTCAACATTTATCAGAGTGGCCACTGAACCTTAAACTCGCTTTATCCAGATGTGATGACCTTCGATTGTCACGAAGGCTTCACTACAGTACATGTAGATAAACCTATATATATGAACACTTAACACCTGTATTATACCTCGTGCACACACTACACACACATGCACACAGACACACATTCACACACACTCGCACACACTGACACTCACTCAAGCACACACACACACACACTGCAACACACATACACACACACAACACACACACCACACCACAAAACGCATACCACACACACACACACACACACACACACACACACACACACCACACACCACACCAACACGCATACCACACCACACACACACGCATACCACACACACACACACACACACACACACACACACACACACACACAGCATACCACACACACACATACACACCACACAACATGCATACCACACACACACACACCACACACACACAGAGTATGAGAAAAAAATTTGCTTGGGAGATTCTTGTATCAAACTGAGCTGATGCCTGGCTTGAAAGTTAACCTTACATGCCTGTCTTTTTTTCTTTCTTAATCAATTCTTTTCCAGTTTCACTCACTGGAAAACTTGGGTTAGATAGTTTTATGTAATGAAAATGTAAATGACAACAAGAGAACACAGAAGTCCCTGTGTTGATTTCAGGATCATAGCAGTGGGAGGGGACGGCATGTACATGGAGATACTTCACAGCTTGATACTGCGCAAACAGGAGGAGGAAGGTGTGGACTTCAATGATCCTGATGCCACACTTAGTCCACCATCAGTCAATGTTGGCATCATACCAGCCGGTGTGTTGGCTTGTGTTTTTGATTGATGTGTTGTGCCAGTGTGTGTGTATATGTTACGTTCTTCTTTGTTTGTACGTACATGTCTTGAGTGTGCATGCTTTTGTGTGTGCATGAGGTTCCGTTAAACATGTGCGTATTTACTTGATGTACATCATTTCATTCTGTCACCAGAGATGAACGAGTGTGTCTGCACAAATGTGCATAGATGTGTTCATGAGATTTGATCCCTGAATACTTGGGCAGGTGTAGAGAGGTGAGGAACATTTGTAATAGGTACTTCGTTTCACATCAGATGATATTTAGTGAATGGCATGATTGTAAATATTTGGATGTACGTAGATGCTGTATTATGTCTGTGGTGATGTTGCCTGAATTGCTGTTCATGATTATTATTGCTTGATTTACTTGTCTTGGTTCCTGCAGTCATGATTACTGTTACATATTCTTGTCTTTTGATTGGGATTTAAATGTATTTATCATTTACTTCATTGTTTTTTTATGTATCTCTTGTGTTCATAATTTTTAAAACACTTTTGGAAGATAAGTTTATTATCGTTGTATCTAAGTAAAAATATGACATACACTTTTTTAAAACAAAAGCTTTATTTAGAGTAGATGTTTTATGGTCTTTCTAGGAAAATGTATGCTTACTGAAAAGAATGAAAATAGCTAGGCCCACTTTGGTCTTGATGTAATGTACGGGTCTTCGTATCGTTGGTGTGCCCATACCGTTGGCGCACAAATGATTTAACCCTCTTGACAGGCGAGAACCCGTAGCGCCCAACCGGAAATCACACGGCCAAAACGCTGAGCAACTGCCAGCGCCCGTAAAACACGTGGCAAAATGGGCGCCGCCATATTTCTCGTAGAAAAGGAAGTCTCGCGAGAACGTGATTTCCTTCTTCCTGTGGCCATTTACTTCCGTTTGAAAAAAACCGCGAGTCGATACGTGCCGTAGTTCTCGATTACGAATTTTTAAAGTTTTGTGGTGAAATGCTGTTTTTTCGCCATCGCTAACCTTGATTTCTGCCGTTCTATAACGAGATTTAGTGATGAAGATACTGTGATTTGTAGGATTTACGGCATAAGACTTAGTGAAAGTGCTGGGTAATGAAGCATAGAGTGACCTAGATTTCGACTGGGATGATGTTCCAGGTATGATTCGGAAGAACGTTCTGAAGAAGATTTTTTTTTTTCCCCGAGTAAATGGCTATATGATATTCTTCAAACTTATGATATAGCAACATATATATTCGTATGAATTTTTAACTTATTTTATTTCACTATTTCCTTTCCTCTCTTTTAAATTAATTTTTAAATTGGGTAACCATGTTCAAATTACGGAGTTACTTACCTTGCCGATGGGTTTTCGGCGTAACTAAGCTCAGGTAAGTGCATACTAAAGACGGTTAAGCGGAGCATGATCCTTTGACCATCAGGCATGTCTCGATTTGCCAGAGTCACATCATTGTAATGAATCACTGTCAGCATTTAGTAGATCTATACTCAGAGGTTGATGCTACAAATGAGAAAATCTTGGAGTAAAATTTTATTGCATCACCTGTTTTGATTGACAGAGGTCAGTTATGTAAGCCAAGTAACATTGGCTTTAATCGTGAATGAACATAGCGGCAGATCAATTCAACCAGCCTTTGAGAAAAAAACTAGCAAAGTTGATTCAGATTACACTGACCTTTACAAACAAGATGCCTTTACGTGTGGATCTGTAAGTTCCTACTTTTATAGGTTTAGATATTTTAACTATGAATGCTCTAAATCATATAAAATGTCTTGACTGATGCTGTTGAGGCTATGACATCAGCTGGCAAAGGTTGAGTCAGCGGGCTCCAAGTTACTTCTTCAAATTTTCAAGCCAAATAAGTCCCAGGATCTGGGTCCTTTTTTTTTGGTCAGAAACCAGTTTGGGCAAAGGCTGAATTAAGCCCTTCCATCCCCCTCCCCCCCCCCCCTCCCTTCCTTTGTACCCCTCCTCTCCTTCCCCTCATGCTGAATCAGATATTTTATTTGAGACCACACTTTCACAGCAGGTTTGAGTTTAGCTGCCCTCTTTCCACCATGAGCAAATTCAAACTTGGCCCATTGTTTTCAAAACTGTCCTCTAATTTTCTCCGGCAGCAAGTCATTTTACCACTGGTACCTCAAAATAATCTGAAGCTCTGGCAGAATAAGGTAGTATTGTGTAGAACAATAGCATATAGTTTGGTGTCCTATCATGTTGTGTTGTTTCATGGTGCATGTTGTTAGGTATCATAGCATAGTATAGTTCTGTAATGATTTGAAACAGCAGCAGACAGCTTAAAACAAACAATGTATGCTCAGAACAAAAAAAGAAAAAATAGCACTCTTACCAAACTGTAATTTATGGGTCTGTGCTTGGTACAGATTCCGTCTTTCCACCAAGTGTCTTTAAACTAACTAGATTCAGTAGTTGTGTGTAATCTGGCTGATGGAGCAAGGCATCAGCAGGCATGGGTGAAAACTTGACCTCCTTTGTTGAGGTTACTTGAATTGATGGTGTTTGAAATGCAGTTTCTTTTTGTGCTTCTCATCTGTTAATGGCAGAGTGTCACGTACAAAGCATGCAGTACTAGAAAACTACAAAAAAGAGAAAACCATGTGTAAGATCTAACTACAAATACTGGCCATGTTTAATACATGGATGTACCTGGACTTTCCAGCTGGTTCCTATTAGCAGTTTTGGACATTTTGACTTTGCATAAAATGGTATTAGAAAAAAAAACCTGAATGCATGTCGCAAGCATGCTTAGAAAAGGAGGTTTCTGTTTTCTGTGTGAAAAGAGCAAGCCCTTGATCAGCCTCTGTTGTGCGGTGGTTAGTATCACACTTTACAGACTACCACTTGGAGGTGGCAGGTTTAAACTCCATTACAACAATATCATGTCCCAGGCTGGCTCCTGCTCAAGTTAGTGAGAGTGCAGTGGTCTGAAATGGGGGCCGCATGGTCATTTTATCAGTGTTCTTATTTGTACAGGCACTGGTAATGGAGTCAGCGGTTGGCTGAATGGTGTCATTGACTTCGATACTGCTGCCTTAAACATCATACGAGGTCTGTGTATTCAGTGTATGTGGTTGTCAGTATCTGTTGTGTGTGTGTGTGTTGAGTGTGTGTGTGTGTGTGAGTGTGCTTGTGTGTGGGTATTGGTTGCAAATGTGTGTGTTTGAGTACGCTTCTGTCTGTCTACCTGATGATTGCTTACATATGTATGGCACGCAAGCAAGCACATTGTGTGTGTGTGTGTGTGTATATGTATTTGTATGTGTGCATATGGATATATGTGTGTGTGTGTGTGCGTACACAGACAGATATGTGGGAGAAGAGGAAGAGGGATAAAGATGTCTTATTTTCATTGTAATGGGCTGTATTTTGCCATTACCTGGCACAACTGGTTTGACTTTTGTGTGTGGTTTTGTTTGACTTTTTTGTTAAGTTTGTAAGAACTGAAGGTCTTGTTTTAAATCACTGAGTGACTCCATTGTAGTAAAGACCACTGGATATATAATGTTTTTTGATTTTCTGTGAAAAGTGACTTGGTCCTTAGGTTTTGTTCAAGGTCACAAGGCCAAACATACTTGAAAAACGGAGTAAACAGTTCAGCACACAGGTACACGGCATCTTAAGACTGCAGCAAGCTTGTGTCTGTCACTGGCTTAATTGATGCTGGAGGCAGACCCTTAGTGACCTTTTGCAGTGTCCAGTTAACACTTGCGGACTGACAGGTGTGGCTTGCAGTGTGTCTGCCGACAATAATTCTGGATAGATGTATCCCAATGATTGTTCTGAGTAATTGTTGTTCTAATGAATAGGGGAAATTGAAATGATGAACAAATACAATTAATCAAACTGTTTAATTCTTGCCGTTCCACTCAGTTAAACTGTTTAATTCCACTCAAGATTTTCAGAACTGATCAGAGTGACAGCAGTTTAGGGGAAGCGTTTCCCAAAACAGGCTAGGTGAGTGAGCTGACTGCTGACTTCGTCATGTCATGGGCTGTTGCCGTTCTTGCACCAGGGTAGTGTGGCAGATTAGAGTTGATCTTCAAAGCTTGCTTTTAAATAGTCTCCCTCAAAAGTTTGGTTCCTTGTAAGCTGTATCTTTTTTTTTCTTTCAGGTGATATTTTTTTTCCAGTGGCCTATATTTTTGCAATATCAAGCAGAATTTGAATACATGAGCAGTTTGACAGATTTCTTTCCACAGCTGTTCCAGTTTTCAATAGGTCATTCCATTTTCTTCTCTATATTTGGAGAGAAAGTGCTAGCCTGCTTTCATTTAGAATTCTTAACAGAATGTTTAGTATTGTATAGATGTAGACGTTGATGGCATATATGACTGCTGACCTGGATGTTGATTGTATGAAGGTCAGGCTGTACCCATTGTCATACAGGGGACACCAGAAGAACCAACATTTTCTCTGTCCACGAATCTGGGAAGCTGATCCATTATGCTGGGCTGTTGCTGGGCAATGGCTACTTCTCCAACCTGATCCAGAGAACTGACGAGCTGCGGTGGATGAAACGCGCCAGATATCCTTGTGCGTGTTAGATTCATAGTAAGACTCTGGCAGTTTAATACCTGTACATGGCATAGACAGACTTGTGGACTCCACAGATGCAGGGTAGAGTGGGGTGGGAAGTGTATGCCTGTGTGTGTGTTGGAAGGAGAGGGACACATTTGGGTGACAAGAGGGGGGGGGGGGGGGGGGGGTTGATGCGCAAGATAGTATTCTGCATTAGTTTAGGACAAGAACTGTCCATTCATACATTTATGCATGCACTTTATATAGGGCGAAATATGAGTATTTTCTTATAATTTTTTGTATAGATGTTTAGATTTGCTCATTGACAAGAAACTGTTGTAAATATAAAATCTTTGTTCAGGGTCTTACTGCACGACGACTGGTAAAACCTGATTGCAAATGGATTCTGTCAAACGAACACCCGTGACTTTTTTCGAATATTTTGTGTACTGTTTTAAAGAAAAATGCATTACACGCCCTATTGCTCCCAAAAATATACTTACGTAATAATAAATGTATTATATTGCATGTATCATATTCTCAATTAGTGTGCCAGCAGTTTTTCTTTTATTTTAGTTTACATTTTTTCACAGTAAAAGTTTCCCGTTTTTAAACTTGCTTGACTCTCAATCAGTTATTCTGATCATGTTCAGATGCAAGAAATAGTCGTCAGATGAAAAAGTCTTAGCTTTATAGGAACAAACTTTCGGTGAAAAAACTGTCAAGAGTGATGAAGTTGAATGAAAACAGCAACCAAAAGAAAAAGGAAAAAAGCCAGTTTCTCAAAAGTATTCCTTTTTGAGATTTGAAATACTCCAGCAACAAATTTTGAGTATTCAAGTCTTTATATGTTTCAGATCGCAGAGGGCTTTCTTGTGATGGTTTTGTCAGACAGCAGGGCGGGTAGATTCCACCTAGTCAATGAGCATCCATTTTAGACTTGTGATCTGTGATTTAAATAATACCAGCTTGCAAATGGTAGTAAACACAATTTGCATGAACAAAAGCAAAAATTCTATCGAAAGTCAATAGTATGGCCATAATGTCTCTTTCATTTATGAATAGAAAGAAGCCTTTTTTTTATATCTTTCATGTTATCGCTTTCCTTGCAGCTTTTTCACTGACTTGTTCAAGTGGCATTCTGGTGTGTTATTCAGCTCACCAGTTTCATTTACATTGTGTGGCAAATGGTATCTTCCAGCAGGCTGGAGAACTCTCCTTCAATCCGAGAATGTCCAAGAAAATCACCTGGTCTTCAGATAAAGGAAAAGTGAAATCTGAGGGGGAAAAAAGTCAAAAGATGAGCCAGAAGGCTATTCCTATGCCTTGTCTCCAGAAAGACTTTACCCATCTTTTCTTGTCACAGTTTGTAGCGTACTGCTGTAATCTGGCTGCTTGGAAGTGCAGTTTTAGAAATGATGCTAGCTGTCCATTCAGCAGTATTTGTATGGGGTCATTTATATTTTATGGCCTAATTCTTTTTTCAGCCTTCAGCAATGTCAGTGTTGAAACTGCTGTGTTGTGATTTGTTGTGTATTTCGTAAATAGTCATTTGTGGGTTTTCTTTTTTCATGACAGGACTGTGTTCTGACGTGGTGACAGCCCTGGTATGGTTCATTGCATTTGTATGAGTTGTAATCTGAAAATCAGAATCAGAATCAGTCCTTTTTTTATCTAAGCAGTAGATCACATTCAGTTTATTTGAAAGGAACTACAGAAAAGAGGAGCAACTTACAGACAGCAATTTAAAAAGATTCCTGTGTATATCATATGCTGTGAAATACAGGTGTGTGTGCAGATTAATTTGCTTTGTTTTTTTTTTTTGTTTTATTTGCTTTTTCTTTGTGTGTGACATTCTTATTTATTTCATTTACAGATGCCATGGTGTCTTCCCTGTTTAAGAAGAAGCAAATTCTGGACTTTGATGTTGAAGTTCTCAGGAATCGCCCGGAACAAGAGACGTAAGTGAAGTATCAAGTGTAGTGTAATTTTCTGTTTTGTGGTTCAGTTGTGTTTGTCTTGAGTGTGTGTTTGTATATGTCAGTGTGTGTGTGTGTGTGTGTGCGTATTGTTTGCTTGTATGGTAGTCTTGTCTGTTCTGTCCCTTTTTATTATTGAAAATTCCAGCTTGTGGAAAAGTTTCTCATGGAAAAGTCATTTTCACACCTAGAATGATAACTCTCAAAATGGCCTTTAACCCTGAAAACAAGGAACATTGGGACTCATGATTTTGGAAGTTGCTGATTTGATGTTTTTCAGTATTTGTAATACCATTTTTAGTGTGTGTACTAGCTCTTATGTTGCTCTGAGATACCTGATGCTATTCATATTTTGATATGGGATGTATTAATTATTTCCAGTCACCGTAATGGTCATTAGTATTGTTTTAATTTTCAATGTTTTGGTTTATGGCAGGGACACTGGGAAAGCAGAAGGAGCAGAGGCTATGCCATCAGGTGTGTACAAGAAATAAAGTGATAAGGCATTTACACTGATGCAGGTGCTTCGTAGATGTTTTTGCATATTGATTCAGGTGCTAAGATATTTTTAACTTCAGTGCATTTCTTTTAATATACTGTGTATTACACATTCATTTTTATTGTTTAATTGCAAGAAACATGCTTTTTGGTGAGGCATGCACGTTGTACAAAGGCAACTTAGGATTTGGTCTTTTAAAAAAATTATTAAGAAGACCAAAATTAAACATAGTAAATTGCGTGCTGGGGAACAAAAATATTCTTATTCTGAGTGATGGTTCTCATCAGGTATAAAGTCCCAACTCTTAGGCTTTTCAACTGGCTATCAACTCCATATATGTCTTTACAATTAGTTATCAATTTTTTTTTTATCAGTCTCTACAGACGGTTATCAACTCACTGTCAGTCTCTTAGTGGGTTAAATCAGTTTGTTGTCAGTTATCAACTCTTCATCAGTCTTAACCAACAGTTACCAACTCTTTATCAGTCTGTGTAGTTTGTTATCAACTCTTTATCAATCTCTACAGTCAGTTATCAGCTCTCTGTCAGTCTCTATGTCAGTTACTTTCATCAGTATAGTCAGTTATCAACTTTCCATCAGTCTTAACCATCAGCTATCAACTCTTTATCAGTCTGTTTAGTCTGTTATCAACTCTGCATCAGTCTCAACAGACAGTTACCAATCTTCCTTCAGTCTCTACAGTCAGTTATTAACTTCGTCTCAATGTTACCAGCCAGCTTGCAGCTCCAGCTCAGTCTTTTGAGCCAGATTCAAACTTGGTCTCAATGTCTTTTTGACTGGTTTTAAACCCATGCCAACTGTGAACTCTGTCTCGGAGTTGTTTACATCTCCATTGTCAGTGTCATTGATAATGTCCAGTGTGGCACAATCTTTGTTGGTGGGCTCAGACTGTCCAGTTGTGGCGGCACATACCTGAGAATAGAGGGGAGGCTGAAAGTTGCTGAAGGGTTTGTAAAAGTTCATGCCTTTCTGAGTTTCTAGGCATTTGTGATCTGTTTCCTGTGGCTTTTCTCAAAGGGAGGGAAGGTCTTGCTTGTCAAAGCTTACCAGTTGCTTCTGTCTTCAGCACTCGACTAAGCTCTGTCAGGGAAGTCATACTTCAGGCTATCTTTAATGCAGTCTTTGTTTCATTCTTTGGCCATGTGGTCTTCCTTTGCTCCTGGGCAAGTGTCCTGTAAAGGATCTGTGGTGGCATGTGGGAGCTGTTCATGTGGATCACAAGCTGGGCCTTCAGGACCTTTGTTTCAATACAGACAAGGTCGGCTCTGTCCACAGCTTGTAAGTTGGGCTTCTTGTAAGCCTCCTCTGATGAGGAAGTTTGAGCATAGGGCTCTCACGTGTAACTGCTTCAGCTGTCTGACGTGCTTCCAATGCAGTGTCCAGGACTCTGAGCCACGCAGGAGGCTTGTGAACATGATTGCCGTGTACATTTTGACTTTTAAAAAATTTTTTTACACTTGTTGACATTTTTATGGTGCAAAATACAGGAGCGGAGGTGACCAAGGGCCTCACTAGCCGTGCTGATGCATGGCTCATTATTCTTGTCATTGGAAACATGAAAACAGAAGATACTTCCCAGGTATCTGAAATTCCCATCAATGCTTATGGTTGACACTCGAGCTGCTGAGCTTGGGACAGCCTCGTGGATGGCCACCATTTTGCTGCTTGATTGTGAGCTCCAAAAGTTGAGAAGTTTCTTTGAACTCGTTGATCATGAACTGGAGATCAGCCTCAGAGTGCATCATGATGGCATAGTTGTCTGCATGGTGGTCCTCAGTTTGTGGTCTTTCGAGAGTCTTGCTCATGTAGTGCAGTGGTTAAAGGTCTTGTCTAGTGTGTGTCTAGGTAAACTCATTTTTCTCTGCGTTGTTGGCAACATGTGTGAAACCCCCCCCCCCCCCCCCAGATTGAAGAGCGTTGGAGAACTGTATTGCTCTGCTTCACCCCTTTGGATGTGCTGAATGACATTGAAATGTCGTCGATGAAGAGCACAGGTTCCAACATCCCTTTCATGGAAGATAAAAATGACATGGAGAAATTTTCTAGCACAGCCATATTTGCAAGGACACATCAAAGAGCTTCCTTGTTAACCATATTGAAGGCCTGTGCTAGGTCAGTGAATATAGTCGTGCAGTTTCTGATTGACTCAGTAAACCCTTTGTGGTGCGCACTGAGACTTGATGGTTGCTGCATGAAGACTGATGGGTGCAAAAGACCTTGATGGTGGTGCTGCACTGTAAAGACCTTGTTGGTGGTGCTGCACTGTAAAGACCTTGATGGTGGTGCTGCACTGTAAAGACCTTGATGGTGGTGCTGCACTGTAAAGACCTTGATGGTGGTGCTGCACTGTAAAGACCTTGATGGTGGTGCTGCCTGAAAGACCTGTGTGGTGCTGCAAGCCTGGTCTGACACACAGAATCTCTGGCAGTGTCTGTACAAAGATGGAGCTGGCTGCGTGGTTCTGGCTGACTGGTGCCAACATTTTCCGTCAGCAGACTGCAAAGGAGATTCCTTGTAAATTACCACAGTCTGGTTTGTAGCCTACCTTACAGAGAGAACAGTAACGTCTTGGAAGTTTTATTGCATACTCCCACTCTCCCAGTCAGTGGTAAATACGTCAGGAAAGCATGAAGTGTCTCAGGGCTCAGCAGGATGCCAACCACGGCTTATGTCTTGCCAGCAATGACTTAGTTAATGGCTTTCTTAAACTCATCCAAACAGGGGGCGGATCAAAATCATCCAGCATACACTTCTGCTTAGTTGAGTCCAAAGCTGATGGGTCCACAGTGGAAAGTTTTAGTTTTCTCCAGTGTTCATGAATGCTGCTTTGTCTTGAAGCCAATGGAGCCATCTGTTCAGACGAGTGAAGTAGCGTTGAACATCTGTTGTCCATATATAGGTTTTACCAAAATGAAAAAGTCCTTGGGAATATTTGTATCAGCATAGGTCTGGATCTTATGTGCCTTCCAGTCCCACCAGTACTGCATTGTATTGACCTGTCTGTGTATGCTAAACACTGAAGATTCATGAATGATTCTTTTCTATGTGTAGCTGATGTCATTCTGCCATGCAATGAAAGCCTATTGTATCTCCTGCTGTACTTTATCACTCTCATCGGACCAGTATTGGTGAAAGCATGCTGTGGGTCTGATGATCTCCTCAGCAGAATCAATCACCATCTGTTTGAACTGATTCCACTTCATGGTTTGATTTCCTGTGAAGGTTCATGTGCTGTTAGCTCTGAGGTGGGACTGGTATTCTGTTTTGGCTTTGGTGACCAAGCTTGATAATGAACATGTCTCTATCAGGTGGGCTATCTGATCAGTCCAGCACTCACCTTCTTGCATGCCTCAGGTGATACTATTCCAGGTAAATGCTTCTGATTGTGGTATAGGCATTCAACTTTAATTGGTCAAATGTTTTCTTCTGTCTTTTCAGTTAACCATACCAACATTAGGGCCAGTCTATTTGTATAAGTATGGGAACGAAGATGTACAGAGCTTCATATGAATTTATGGGGTTGTTTGAAGAATGGGACATAGAAATAATACAATGCTGAGGTCTTCAGATGAACAAGTGATGAAGAGTGAAAGAAAAGTCATTTAATGCTCAGGCTGTTTTCATTTGAATAGCAAATGGCATTAGACTGTTAGACAGTTTTTATTATTGTTTCTTCTCATTTTCTTTTGACACTGGGACAGCCCATTTCAGTTGAAGTGTTTACAAGAGAGGATTGCACTGTGTCAGGATGGAGCAGACTGGGCACCAAGCACCTGGTAGCCACCATGGCTTTCATCGCCAAGATTCAGGAGGACCAGAGCAAGCTGCTGCTGAACCCATTCTACCCTGGTTTTGATCTGATCATCATCGACAAATCGTCTGCCCTGGATAACTTAAAGTTCCTCATGAGCATCTTCACACGAAACAAGCAGGCAGTAAGTGACGACATGGAGATGATCCAAACCTTTGAATGGAACCCTTTTTTTTTTCAGTGAAATTTTTGTTGTGTCGGTTTTTTTTTCAGTGAAATTTTTGTCGTGTCAGTGTGTGCTATTTGGTGATTAGCCTGATTGCCAGAGAGTCAGAACACTGAACTATTAATCTAGAAGGTTTGAGCCTTGGCTGTGTTGAGTAGACAAACGGTGGAACAGGATTGTTAAGATCACCCAGGTTTTATCTTTTTTTTTTGTGCCGTTTCATCTTCTACACCACGTCGAGGCATTTCCCCCACCCACTTTGTTCGGGCTGCCTATCCACAGACATACTCTGGTTTGTTCCATGGCATTCTGGCACTGGCAGTCTATGGGGAGCGGTCGGTATCAAACCAGTATGAGGCAACTCGCCAGAGAAGACACTGCACTGCTGCGAGTGTTTTCGGTGGTGTTCAGTGGTGTCTGTTCTGATCCACAAGACACCATGTGCTAAATCCCTTACTATGACAACAATGGCATATTTGCAGATCCAGTATGAGTGAGCTTCTCTCTCCAAAGAGGGTTGCACAAGCATTTTGTTCACACAGGGCCATGTGAAGGGCAACATTTTTCAAGAAGCTAGGTTTTTGTCTCAGTTCTTTCTCTATCAGGTGTGTATTAGCTTGCTTTTGCTTTTGTTGTGGTCCGTGAGCTATTCTCATATCAGAGGGGTCAAATAAGAACTCAGCTTTTGCTCTGGCTTAAAGGAGTTCAAAGGGGCATCAGCTCTCAGTCAAGGGGTTCAAGGACAAAAGTTTCCAGAGAAAGAGATGGTTTTGAAAGAAAGGTATCTTTATCGACAGATAAATATAGAATGAACAAATGAAAAAAAAGGATCTGAAAAGCTTTTTTTTTAAAGGAGGGAGTTTTTTGTTTGGAGGTGAGTGTGGTACAAACAGACAAAAGTGTTTCATAAAAAAAGACCTTTAAAGGAGCGAATCTTTCTTCGGAGAGTCTTTATTGAAAGGTTCCAGTCTTTTACCAAGTCCTCTCTTTGGGTCCTTCTGTGTGTTTGTTGGAAAGACATCCTGAGAACGGGTGGACAGAAGCAGATGAATCTGAAAAGTGCAGAAGTCTGTCATTTTCAGTTTGAGTGCATATCAGATATGAAATTGTCTAAAAGCTCAAAATTTTGTGGTAAAAAAAGATGAATGTGCAGGAACCCTGCTTTTCTTTTTCCCTCAAACTTTGTGAGTGTGTGTGTTAAAGTTTTTCGCTTACAAGGATCGTTTGAATGGTATATTCCATCAAATATCAAGGAAATTTTAATCACAGAAAATATGGAGAATGCTCTAACTGACAAAGGAAACATGTAAGGCCATTAGATTTGAATCAGCTTCAGCATTTTAATGGAAAGAAGTTTCAGAAAGCGGTTTAATGGAAAGAAGTTTCAGAAGGCAGTTTAATAGAAAGAAGTTTCAGAAGGCGGTTTAATTGAAGAAGTTTCAGAAGGCAGTTTAATGGAAAGAAGTTTCAGAAGGCGGTTTAATTGAGAGAAGTTTCAGAAGGCAGTTTAATGGAAAGAAGTTTCAGAAGGCGGTTTAATTGAGAGAAGCTTCAGAAGGCAGTGTAATGGAAAGAAGTTTCAGAAGGGGTTTAATTGAGAGAAGTTTCAGAAGGCAGTTTAATGGAAAGAATTTCAGAAGGCGGTATGATTAGAAATCTTTCCACATCCGAAATTCCAAATAATGGGAAAAGCTATGTTCACATCTATTGACTTTGAAAGTTTGTGCCTTTTGACATTTATCATTTGCGTATTTCAGCATTAAAACTTGTGCATACAAGTTATTCACCCTTTTGGCCATCATCGCCAGAAATTTGGTAAAGCTATATTTGTAACTTTATCAGTGTAAAGTCAGAGAGCTCATGATGGAAATAAATCTGTTTTCAGCTGGAGAGGGACTACATAGAGTGGATACCAGACATTCAGGGAGCACGATTCAAGTTTTTGCAGAAGATTGATGGTGACACAGACAGAAGGCAGCAAGACCAAGCATTGGAATGCTGTAAGCTGCTGGATGTGGACGGAGAAATCATGCATCTCTCCTCACCTGAATTTGATCTCAGGTATTGCATTTCTCCTGTTCTGAATTAGAGGTCAGATTTTGCATTTCTCCTCAGTCTCCTATATTTGATGCCGGGTCTTGAATTTCCCCTTTCCTTAATTTTGATTATCTATAGGATATTGAAATTCTTCTACTGTCTGTGTAGGGAAATGACTTTGATGAGATGACAGCCCTGATAAGGCCCCTCACAGTCGTCCAAGCTATAAAAAAAACCATCAGTTGAATAGCAACTCAATCCCCGAATTTGACATTGGCTACTGATTGAATTTCTGCTCTTCTGAATTTGGTGTCAGGCATTATTATGATATTGCAAAAAGCCCCAGGTGTTTACAATAAACATGTACATGCATCAAACTACAAAATAAATAAACTAGAACAATGCAGTACACAAAACAGTCAGTTGCTGGCTACAATTTTGCATTTCTTATTTCCTGAATTTGGTACATGTATCAGGTACTGCATTTTTCCTGTCCTGAATTTGAAGTCAGGAAATCTTCATCAGGCCTGAGTGTCAGGTGGTGGGCTACGACAGGTATTAAAGATTAAATGCTAGAGATTTCCTTTTGGTGGCTTGTAACGGGCTGTGAGATTTGCATTAACTGTTCTTTTAATGTGATAAGATCAGGTATTTGAACTTTACGAAATGACTTCTTAGATTGTATTTCAATTTGCAAACCAGTGTATCTGCAAGAAATGGAACTATGAGAATGATTGGATCTTGAGAAAATCCAAAGAAAACACATGGTTCTGCATTACATCCTACAAGCAATGTCCAGTTTGGACCAAAGTTTGGTGACTGGGTAGATAGGTAGTGTTCCTTATAGCCCAGAAGTTTGGTGGCTAAAATGGTACAATGATGCGCTTGGTATGCATTTTGTAGGCCCCAGTTTTCTCCTCAAGAAAGAGTTCAGTGGACCTGGAGATGCTGCTTGATAAAGACAAATAATATCCAGCAGTCTGTCTGTTGAAAATGGGTTCTACAGACTTTTCTGCTGTTACAAAATTTTATCTGGTAGTTCTCGTCTTCTGTCCATTCACTATGTCCTTACTGAACATAGAATACATTACAAGTTCTCCCTCTTCAAGTGGTTTAATGACCAGGCCCCATCATACTTCTGTAAACTCCTCAACTTACTCAGCATACTTCTTCTGGTTGTTTGTTTTCCTGCTGACAGTGAATCTACAGGATCCCTCCTTTTAGAAACTATCATTCACAAGGACAGTGTTCTGTCTTCTGTCAAACTCCTTCCACTTTAAGCCATCTGCTTCACTCTGCTCTCAAGCAAACTCAACCACAAGCTTTAAAACCATATGTAAAATCATCTTTCACCAAAAAAGAATGCACTGCTCCCCAGTCGTCTTGATCTGGTCGCTAGTGTTATGTATATTCTTGACTCTGTGTGTGTGTGTGTGTGTGTGTGTGTGTGTGTGTGTGTGTGTTTTCAGTGGGCTATTGCTGTTTCTGCCATGATGTGTATGTATGTGTTACTGTTTGGAATACACATGCATAGAGGTTTTGTTTAGGTAAGAATATTTACTTGGCAAATATTGATTTATGGATGATTTAAACTTGTTTCAGGCTGCGTCCACAATTTCTGCCAGTGTTTTGTGTACCCGAGCTGTACAACCCAGTTTCCGAATGAAAACCTATCCCACAACACCCTCCGACCATGCAGTATGCAGTGACCAAAGTTTTAGACAGGATACCCTGTCGCATGTGCACGTGCGTGTGGGTTGTGTGCAGGCATGCTGTGCATGCATAAATCTGCGTCTTTTTTTTTTACAACAGTTCATTTAGAGCATGTTATTGTTTTGTAATATTGGGTAATGTGGATGACTTTGGTATCTTATATATACATGTATTCAGGTTTTGTGTGGATGATCTTGTTTTGGAAAGTCAGCTGGTCTGAGTAATCTTCTAAATCAAAATTGGTTAATGTCTGTGTGTATAGACAGCGGTGATTGTTCTTTCCACTTTATCCACCATTTTATTTATGTGCATGGCGACGGTTTGTTTTTGTCTTTTTGTTGTTGTTTTTTGTTACACAATTGCCAGTTTTCTTTAATTGTATTTCATTTTTTGTTGCTATGGCAGATGTTATGCATGTTAGGTAAACAAAATTTTCTAGTTTGAGTAGCAACACATGGACTTAATTGTTGAAGTAGATAATACAAATATTTTCAGACAACATTGGGGAATTTAAGTTCCTAGGTCACTACTCGAGATCATTGAGATGGAGAAAATTGACAGAACATGTTGGTGAAGGTGGTGAAGGCCATTTTGGCTCTGAATGGGTACAACATGTGAACCATGCAAAGTTATTTGGGACGGAAAATTTGTTAACCGTTTATTATACACAGAGCTCCAACCACGTGATACATCTGGATACAGATATAGATTTGAGTATTTGAATTACTTTAGCCAGCAGAAAGTACTACTAGTTGAGGAGATGATAAGGTGTGACTGGGATGTGGCCTTTGTGATCTGCTGGGTTATAAACAACATGACCTTAAAGTTGACTATAGCAACCCCAACGTATGTTTGTTTTGCTGATACACAGTCAAGTAGATTTATCTGAAACTGAAATTGTTCCTTACTGGGCAGGGGCAGCTGAAGGAAGCTGTTAGGAGACAGTCGTGTTTATCTCCACAGAGATCTAAGAGTAATATGGTGGGCTAAGAAGTGTAATCTCAGGGGATTTGCTGTGAAACATCCAGGGTCCTTTGAATTTTTCCGTGGCTGAACAGATTTCTCAAAATACTATTATTAATACTTTCAAATTTTGCTGCTAAAATCACTCTTGCAAACAGTGCAATGCTAATCCAGTGCCCTTTTTTCAATTGGAAAGGCAGCAGTAGACAGGGCGATACATCTGGAAGTCTTCCTGATTTCTTTTTCAAATATAAGGTTATCCTCCTTCACTCGGTGCTATTCAGGACTATAACTGCTTGATAGAGCAACAGCAGCAATGTCGTTGAGAGCAATTTCACTGTGATGTGCATCAGTACATTGAATGAGCCAGCTGCATTCTCAGTAGCCAAGTGAGACCATGGAACCAGCTCGTTCTAGTGTAGTTTTGGCAGTCTTTGAAGTGGAATATAGTGTAAGACATGTAAAGATGGAATGTGGTTTTCAAAAACACAATTTAGTACACCCAAGATGGAACGTGAAAGGAATTTTACTTCTGAAAAATAGTTCTATAGAATACTTACCTGTACAAACAAATGCCATATTCCAACTTGGAGTGGGATGTTGCCATATGATCAGGATCCTGCCCCCCAAATAACAAAATTTGGAGAGCAGGGAGCTAACCTTGCCTCCATTCCCATTTAGCCAGCAAAAATTGTCACCCTTAATAAGCTCACCTTGTCAAAACCTATTTGAACTAGCTCAGTTTTTGCCCTTTTCCTGACAAAGTGGGGAGCTGGAAGGGCATCCTAGCATTTCAGCTGGTAAACAGTTTACAGTAACTACTTTTAGTTGTAAAATTCATTTTTCTTATCTGTCCAAACAAATGCCAGTATATTGAAAAGGATAGTGGGAAGCATGTTCACCTGGTGAGGGAGACACTGAACCCACATGAGAATGTCCCTGTACAATTTCCTCAAGCCTAGAAATCGGCATCAGTGGCCACAAAGGATGCTACATGTTAGTCTCCATAATTAGTCTGTAGGCGAAAAGGCTTAGCCCCCACTCTCCCTCAGATAAAGGCACAAAGTGACCAGATAGAAGCACATGTCAGAGAGAAAGAATTTCTCGAGCCCAGCATCAGGAAAAGTCCCCCTCCCAAGGCATATTGGGAAACTGAATGACAGGCCTCGAAGGAAAAGACCCCTCCCAGAAAGGTGAGAAGGAGGTGCTTCTAGGACAGACTGTGAATGGAAATGTGGAAACGGTCAGGTTTATGTCCCAGTCTCTGGGTGAAGTTGGGAATTCACCTCCTCAACAAAACAGTAGTCTTCGCAAGATCTGCAAGAATCTTGGTCAAAACTGGAGACAGAGTCAGTAGGGATGGGTTGGAAAATGAAATTCTGAGGCCTTACTGTATTACAGCGAGAACCCACTCATCCAAAGTAAGCACCTCCCATTGAAGGAAGAAGGCTAAGAGCAGTTCAAGTGAGAGAAACTTCAAAATTTGAAATGGAAGCATTGATATCATCTTCACAAAACTGTCTTCCTTGTCCGAATCACGTTTTCCCACACTCTCACCGAACATACCTGTATGCTGATGTACAGAGGACGTCGAAGCCTCCCAGCGGGGTATACCAAGCTTGACCCATTTGCTGCAGGGACCCCTGTTGAATCTCCTCCACTCGGGAAACTGCCCAACCCTGAGCCTTGCAGGGGGCAAGCAAGATAGCATATGCCTGAAGAATTTCCCACTGCTCCTCTTCAATACAGGGTGCTGAAGGATAGAGATCATGGAGTGGGAGGAGGATGGGGTGGGGGATATGCTGGTCTGTCTCCACAGACCTCGGTACCACTGTTGCATGGGTGTGGCTGGGAGAGGTGGCAGACTCTGTTGCCGGAATTGGTAAATTGTCTTGTAGTTTGACCCAAAGGTCAAACTCGCATGTAAATGAAAGCCAGGTCACACCAGTGCAATTGATACAGGAGACACAGGTTTATCAATACAAAGGCACCATGTATGGCATGACATGCAAGACCGTCAAAATAGCAGTGTGTTTCAAGGTCAACAGGGAAGACACCAAGGAAAATGACAATAGGACCAACTGAAGATAAGTGGCAATAGAACATACTTGTGGGAATTATCCATTAAAATTCCCTTTTGAGAACCTGTAGAAAAGGATGCCTCTCCAAGCCTGAACAGGTGTTTGTGGGAATCTGTGGTACCAAAAAAAAAAAAAAACAGTATGAAAAAACAAAACAATATGAAGTCCAAAAACTGGAAAGAAGAGAAGGGTGAATTCCTTCACCAAGGAAAAGGAGAAAACCGAGTTCGAAAATGTTTTGACGAGATGAACGAAGGGTAATCACTCTTGCTAGCTAACTGTGAATGAAGGCAAGATCAGCTCCCTGCTCTCCCTTGTCGGTATGGCAATGTTCCACAGCAAGTGGGGGGTAAGGCATTTGTTTGGAAAGGTAGGTATGAGAAAATAGGAAATATGTTATCCCAGGATCTTTTTTAATACCCATAAATCTTGGAAAAACATGTGACAAACATGACTTGGATACATCAATAATTTTAAATGCAGATTTATCATCAGATACATCAACAATTTTAAATGCAGATTTATCAGTCTTTTTGGGATCCCTAATATGTAGCATTGACCCAAATTATATAAAATCATTGAACATCAATTGCTTACAGTACCAAACAGTGAGTTGAACGCATTCAACTTTTAGGCATCTGACATATTCGTTAAACAATGAGCTCTAGCAACTTTGACAATATTGCAAATATTATTGTTTTAAGATGAAATGTGATAAAAACATTATGTGCTGTGTATAACCAAGTTTTTGTACCAGAATACATTCACTGCATACCCATTGTATTGCCCAGTATAGTAAAGGTAAATGATACCTTGTAATTGAAAAAGGGGCCAGATATTAACATTATTATCTCCTTTGTTTTTAGTAACCATTGTTTTTGTGCTGGACTGAATAATACTTTCTTCATAGTTTTGCTTGTTAATCAGATTTTAATAATTAATGTTCTTTGTACTGGATAATCTTGTTTTTAGTAGTTGATGTTTTTTTCTTCTGGACTGTGAATTAAGTACTTCATTGGGAAAAAAAAGGATCCTTTCAATATTTCCACATAAAGATTAGCTATTCATCATACCAGTGCCAAGAGATAAATATATTACACAAGACTGTAATAAAAGGTTGACTCTAGGAGTGTTGGAATATATAAGTGGAAAATCTATCTTGTAAATTATTTATTTGGAATACTGTCCCATAGTTATAAATCCATGAAAGGAGAAGGGATATAAAGAATTTGAAAAGTGACATTTCTTAATCATGCTCATCTTTAACACATCTGGACATATTATGATGCAACAGTACAGCTGAGCTTTTTGGACAGAGGTTTATCACAGAAACAAGTGCAAAGGTTTTTCATGTAATGTGTAAAAACAGTATTACAGACAGTTGGAATGTTTGTTAAATTTCACTTAAAAAAGTGCCATATCCTACCTCATTTGGCAGTTAAAGTGTGTTCCAAGAGTGCTAGCCCTGTGTGTTTTATTCAACAAATCAAACGGCCAGTTAAACAAACGTAGAATGAAGTTTGGTCATGTAAAGTGTTTGTCTGGAGAAAAAAATTCTCGGTCACATTTTCTGATTGATACCTTTATATGAGCATGAAAAACTGAAATGTATTGTCTAATATAAATATGGGGGCCGGATAGCTCAGTTGGTAGAGCGCCGGACTCGTGATCTTGGGGTTGCGGGTTCGAATTTCGGTATAGGGGGATTTTTCCCTCGGAGTTAACATTGGTTCTGACTCCATTCCCCGTATAGTCCTTCGAATGAGACTATAAACCGAGGTTCCGTGTGTGAACGCACGCATAACATCTTGCACACACGTAAAATCCCATCACCAACTTTCGGAAGAGAAGGCCAGTTTGGCCGTTGGTATGGATGACACGTGACACATGGCATGCACCTTCCCCGAAGATGGAGTATGGCTGCCTTAATGGCGGGATAAAAAAGGGTCATACACACAAAACTCCACTGCCTGGCTATACAGGGAGTGTCCGCAGGGGTATCAGCCTGCGTACGCAGAAAGAAAGAAAAACAAAATATAAATATGAAGTGTTTCAAAGCTGTAAATAAATATTTTCAATCAGTTTTTTCATTCAGACTATAAACTTTGCATGAAAGAGGTTGTATTATTTAGTCCATGGAGGCCATCAGTAAGCCGTCTAGTATACTCAGAGGCAAAAAAAACGCGAAAAAATAGAGACAGTGCACGATTGTTCACATTGTGAACAGGACGTAAGCAATGTCGTTGGCACGTGCAACATTAGCAGTACGTGGTGTCTTGGCCGGTTGTAACCTCGTAACAGTGGGTGAATGTTGCCGGGTCAGCGTTTTTGGCACGAGGAGTGCATTTGCCATGTGGACTACCTACGTCACGTGCATCAATGTGAATTGCAACTCAATGTGGCCCCCATTGTGGGGCTATAAATTTCCAAACCCCAAAAAGTTCAAATCATCCCTTCCAGCGGCGCCAACATAATGCCGAGACTTTCTCGTCAAGATCGTTGCATAGCAATGGGGCAACTGCAGGCCGGGGTTCCAGTGAGGCAGGTCGCTATCGCATTCGGAGTCCACATTTCCACCGTCTATCGCCTTCTGGACCGCTTTCAAGCAAGAAACACCACTGATGACAGACCGAGGAGCGGCAGACCGAAGGTCACCACAGCAGCCCAAGACCGCCATCTTCTTCGTCAGCATCGACGGGAGCCTTACCAAACCGCTGCCAACACAGCCAGGAACACCGTCGGCAACCATGGCAGGCCAATCAGCAACAGGACCGTGCATCGCCAACTGAACACAGTTGGTCTCCAATGCAGGCGTCCAGCCCGGCGACCTATCCTGACACTCCAGCATCGCCAGAACCGTCTGCAGTGGGCACAGATCCACGTGCATTGGCGCCATCGGAACTGGGGCCGAGTCCTCTTCAGTGATGAAAGCCGGTTCTGCGTCGACCCAGGCGATGGCTGCATCGGATCTGGAGAAGAGCGGGGGAACGCTTCACGGATGCCAACATCACCGAAAGGGACCCATGGGGTGGTGAAAGCATCATGATCTGGGGGGCTATCGGCATAAATCGCCGTATTGGGCCAGTCATCTACCAGAATGTGGGTCCAGGACGTGGTAACGGGGTCACTGCTGTTCATTACATCGACCAAGTTCTGAGGCCCCACATCCTGCCGCATTTCCAGCAGCATCCACAGAACCTGTTTCAGCAGGACAACGCAAGGCCGCACACTGCCCGTGCTACGCAGAACTTCCTGAGGCAGAACAACATCAATCTGCTGCCTCACCCAGCCCGTTCTCCCGACCTTAACCCAATAGAGCATTTCTGGGATGCCCTTCAGAGGCAGTTGAACCAGCTCAACCCCAGACCCCAGACAGCAGCTCAGCTTGCTGTCGCTGTGGGCCAGGTGTGGTGGCAAGTCCCCCAGAGGCAGACCAACACTCTGGTGCGCTCGATGTACCGCAGGTGCACAGCTGTGATCAATGCTCGAGGTGGTCACACCAGATACTGACATTCTGCTGTTAACACAGGGTCAAGGTCAAGTTCATGTGACCTTATTTTCTACCAGAATAAACTTTGAAAGGACACTTTTGCGGTGTTCGATTGCTTTTTCTCACTTTCTATTACCAGTTCAAAGGAATCGGTAGCCAAATTACATCAACATTTTTATACAGTTTGGTTTCGCGTTTTTTATGCCTCTGAGTATATTAAAAGACCAGACAATGACCACACACACAAACCAGTAGTAATATTTCACTGTGCTAAGCATACTGTGCAAAACGTGTACTCTTTAAGGGGACATACATATTTTAATTTCATAAGTCATGTTAAATAAAGGAATGGGCCCACATTAATGCGCCTTGTTTTGTTTTGTGACATATTATGATGCAACGTACAGCTGAGCTTTTTGACAGAGGTTTATCACAGAAACAAGTGCAAAGGTTTTTCATGTATGTGTAAAAACAGTATTACAGACAGTTGGAATGTTTGTTAAATTTCACTTAAAAAAGTGCCATATCCTACCTCATTTGGCAGTTAAAGTGTGTTCCAAGAGTGCTAGCCCTGTGTGTTTTATTCAACAAATCAACGGCCAGTTAAACAAACGTAGAATGAAGTTTGGTCATGTAAAGTGTTTGTCGGGAGAAAAAAATTCTCGGTCACATTTTCTGATTGATACTTTATATGAGCATGAAAAACTGAAATGTATTGTCTAATATAAATATGGGGGGCCGGATAGCTCAGTTGGTAGAGCGCCGGACTCGTGATCTTGGGGTTGCGGGTTCGAATTTCGGTATAGGGGGATTTTTCCCTCGGAGTTAACATTGGTTCTGACTCCATTCCCATATAGTCCTTCGAATGAGACTATAAACCGAGGTTCCGTGTGTGAACGCACGCATAACATCTTGCACACACGTAAAATCCCATCACCAACTTTCGGAAGAGAAGGCCAGTTTGGCCGTTGGTATGGATGACACGTGACACATGGCATGCACCTTCCCCGAAGATGGAGTATGGCTGCCTTAATGGCGGGATAAAAAAGGGTCAAAACACACAAAACTCCACTGCCTGGCTATACAGGGAGTGTCCGCAGGAGTATCAGCCTGCGTACGCAGAAAGAAAGAAAAACAAAATATAAATATGAAGTGTTTCAAAGCTGTAAATAAATATTTTTCAATCAGTTTTTTCATTCAGACTATAAACTTTGCATGAAAGAGGTTGTATTATTTAGTCCATGGAGGCCATCAGTAAGCCGTCTAGTATTAAAAGACCAGAAAATGACCACACACACAAACCAGTAGTAATATTTCACTGTGCTAAGCATACTGTGCAAAACGTGTACTCTTTAAGGGGACATACATATTTTAATTTCATAAGTCATGTTAAATAAAGGAAGTGGGCCCACATTAATGCTGCCTTGTTTTGTTTTGTGAAGAGCTCAGACTAACTCCAATGCCAATGTTCACGAATCTCTATTCCTTTTTGTTACTCTCATGTAGTGATGCATATGTAAATACATACACACGCAGGTTTCAGAACAACATTTCAGTCAGGGTACATGCATTTGGCTGCCATATTACTACATGTAAATTGAGTGTGATTGAACCAGCTGTCTGTATAGTTAGTGTAAATCATTTAGTGTGCGAGTGTATGTGCATTTGAACTGAATGTGTGGGAGTGTCTTGAACGCCAACAAATAGAAACAGCTGTGAAATGTCTTTGTTATCTACCAGTCCCTCAGCAAACAATGTGGTTGATTGTGGTCGTTGATTTTTTTTTTTTTGACACAACTGTGCAACATAAATGTTTTCCAAGTTTGTTGCTCCTTTACCCAGTCCTTTTTGATCGATAATATTCTGTTAAGAGATCATAGTTCACTTGACTCTGTTTAACAGTCCTCTCATCTCGCTCACTCATGCATGTTCTGAACATTCTTGTTGAGTTAAGAGCAGAGAATTTGCGAAAACCGTGTAGGCAATTAAGTCTTGCATTTGATCAGGAGTAGGTAACTTCCTTTGCTTGGGATCATGGCCCATGGAGACGAATTATCCAACAAAATAAAAAGTTCAAATAGGGAGCACCGACGACGAATTGGTTGTGCTAGCCATTAAAGGATTGTATCAAGGTTAGGAGGAAACTGAATCTAACTTTTAGGGAGCAAAGGTAATAAAGTCTGTCGGCACAGGTTTTTTTGGCAATTTTTTTGTGGGTGCTAGATTCTAGCAAAGTTCATAGTGTCTTTGTCAGCGCAGGTGACATTGGCAATTTTTTTTTGTTGGTGCTAGAGAATTGTTACTATTTTCAAAATTTTGTGGCTGATTTAGTACAGAGTTTCATGGATGTCCACACTGCTGTCATGTTTACATTGGACATTTTTTCCAAGACACACTTGTCTAAAATAATGGTTGTTTATTCTTTAATTTGAGCTTCCACATATGCAAGCGCATCATGCAACAGTGTCTGATGCACACATACATGAGTCGCACTGTCATGTCTCATGACCTTCATGTCATTGGTTTGAAAAGCAAGATAATGATTGATAAACGAGACAGTTTATCACTTGGAAATATATTTCTGATGTATTATTATGAATACTTATATAGCGCCTATCCTCGGCAAGAGACCAAGCTCTAAGCACTTTACAATCCACACTCGTTTACACAACAGGCTGCCTACCTGGGTAGGGCCGACTGAAGAGCTGCCAGCTGGCGCTTCATTCAGTCATTTCCTGTGTCATCCAGTCAATCTCATTCAATAATGTTCACTCAGTTTCCTTACTTCTTTCATTCTTTCCATTTCTCACTCAGGGTGCATGCTATGTGTAATGTGTCATCCGTACCAACGGCCAAAGTGGCCTTCTCTTCCGAAAGTTGGTGATGGGATTTAACGTGTGTGCAAGATATTATGCGTGTGTTCACACATGGTTTATAGTCTTATTCGAAGGACTGTATGGGAAATGGAGTCAGGACCAATGTTAACTCCGAGGGAAAAATCCCCCTGTACCAAAATGGCCCAGCGGAGATCCGAACCCACAACCCAAGGATCACCAAGACTATGAGTCCGGCGCTCTGCCACTGTGCTGCTCTGGCCCCACATATAATTATCATTTTTACAGCAAAATCATCATGTTTGAAAATACGTTAGTATCAAATTTATTTCAGGAAGACCACTTTTGAGGCAGCTGTTCTTCCATAAACAACATTGAAAGCGACCCACTTTAAGCATTTTGTTGCATGTTTTATACGGCATATATCAGAGTATTTGTAAACATTTTGATTTTTATAATTATGTGAACTTTGGTCCAAAATGTTGATTGTCTTATTCTATTCCAAGATTTTGCTACATTGTTAGAGGTCCATGTCTGTGTTACAGATGCATTTTGAATTCAGGTATTAACAACTTATAGATATTTTTCCAATGTTGAATTTATGTGTTACTTAGTACTGTTACATGGCGGTTTTATTGTAGTAACTATGGACAAATGGGAACGTCTTCTCAGGTGTGTGTGTGTACATGACTTTTGTTGTTGAGATATTGTGAAAAACAATCTTACAATAAAAAAAAAATTGACACTTAAAGGAGTATGTTACATCATTGGTCTTTTTCACAAGTAATAAGAGATCTACTAATGTCTCCCTTCATAAAAAGTGTGATCCTATACATCTGATTTACTGGTTATTAGTTGTATGACCGTTTAACATTCTTTTTTTTAAGGGGGACCTATTGTGTGTCATGGACCAGTTTAATGATGGATTCTTACATAACTGCCAGCCCTCTGTATTTTTCTATCCGTACTTTAGAAATAATTCCAGAAATCATGAATTCTGTGGACACCCCCCTTCTCGAATTTCAAAATATTGGGTGAAACTTTGAGGTTGGGAGAGGTGTGTGTGTGTGTGATTTCTGAATAGGGATGATAAAATACTGCATGATAAAGCCTAGATTGTGATATGTAGATGTTGGCAGTTGTACTTTCTTTTTAAAGCTCATGTCAACTGAAACTCGCGGTGATTAGGAATGTTTTCAGGGCAGCTATGATAATTAACAACTTGTTTTACTTGTTTGTCTGTAAATATCTCCTTAAAAGGCAATATGTGAGCAAGCTTTCCAGTATATAAAACTAAATTTTCTCATGAAGAGATTCTTTTGGAGAGAGGGCCACAAGGGGCAGAAATGCAGTGTGGGTGGATGGTAGTGAAGACCAAGGCTGAAAGACATCACATAACTTTTTTTGAAACATGCCGCGAGAATGATCACAGTGCCTGAGTCACCCACCACTTGGCGACGTGGAGCAAAAATACTCGCAACAAGCTATCTGTCACTCGGGACACGTTGCCAGAATGATAGCGACGGTCTTCTGAAAATAAATATGACCAAATTTCCCTGAGAATTTTTAACCAGTGGTGTCAGCGTACAGATACAGTCGTTCCTACATCATATCATACCAGTTAGCAAGCTACTAACAGTCAATTTCATGGGTTAATTTGAAGAGAAAGCAACCAACCCATTGGCGTCTTTAAGCACTGAATCAGTACTTGTTCAAAGTATGTCATTTTCAACTCAATCAAAGAACAACAAAATAAGATGAAAGATTGTTCTATTTCACTGTACAAAAATAAAGTCACCGTTAGATTTAGGCTTTTAAGGAAAATTAATCAAAAATGGTCAAAATCAGGTGTCTTGAGGGAATTTCAGTGCTGTGACTGCAGTCTTAACTGGGCACATAGAGCAGAACGAGGGTCTGTGTTGATAGTGTTAAGAGGCAATTTTATCGGATGTTCAAATCTTTTTAAAAAAAATCTTTTTCTGTCTAAAAATCCAATTATCTTTGACATAGCCCAAATCCTCACACACCCTTCAACCCCATCTTTCTCCTTTTCCTTTTTGTTGTTACTGAGAATCTGTGTGTGCATGTGTTTTTTGTTTTTAAATATTTCTTGTATTAACAATAATTAAAATGCTAACTACACAATGATACTTTAAAGTCTGAAATCATCATTGTAAGTGAATAGACAATATATTAATGAACAAAGTAATCAAATGGAGTTGAATGCCACACAGAGAGTAAAAGTCTAAATGATCAAGACTTACGCATGACAAATTGACATTTTCTAACATTAAAAAGAAAATGCAAGTAGTTGTGCCAAACCAATATTTTGCAATATTTGTTGTATACAATGTATAGCACAAGTCTTGAACAAAATGTGCAGTCTGCGAAATCATGTGCATGGCACAATGACATCTTTGTAATATTGATCTGTAGTACATTTGTGTTAATATGTCAACTTTGTTACTATAACTCCTGTCGGGATTGCTCAAACATGTTCACAACTTTCGCTTTTGTTTTAATTCTTGTTAATTGTCGCCCAGTCTGGAGGCTCTATTGGCTGAAATTATGATGGTTTGTGAAAGTTTTAAATTCAAATGAAAATCGACAATTTGCAATGCTCAGGAATCTTCTTACATTACAGCTGTCTACAAAATGGCTTCTTTGTGGTTGTGAGATACCGATCTCGCCTTTTGATCATCTATGTAAGCAATTTCATCACATTTATTCCTATATTGGCACATTGTGTGAAGTGACATTAAAGTGTGAATGAAACAAGATTGAGTGTGTGTGTGTACATGTTCGCATTTGTGTTTTAAAATTGCAAGCCCTTCAATCTACATCAGCAGAGAAAAAACAAATCTGAACTGACAGACGTTCAGTTCCTTGAACTCAATGTTGCAATATTGAGGTAATTTCGTTCAAGCACTTTTCTCATTGACTCTGCTTTTTCCTTTCTTCTAACACCTAATTGTTTTCCTCTGTGGAAAATTCATCTGTATTCTTAAAAGTCCTTCACTTTACAACTGTCCAGTTTTTCTATTGCAGTTTTGCGACTAGAATGGAAGACTTTAACCACTAACAGTCCACTCGGCTGTGTTAGCTGCCTGCACCCAATATTTCAATGGCACTGAAATGATTTCTACTGATTTTTACAAACCATGTAAACCCCCCCCCCCCCCCCCCCCCCCCCATTTTCCAGGGTGGAATAGGTTAGTTGGTAGAGCGCCTGGTTCGTGATCCTGGGGTTGTGGGTTCAAACCTCTGCTGGACTGTTAAGGTATAGTGGGATTTTTCCTATGGAATTAACATAGGTTGTGACTCCATACCCCAAAAGCCCTTTGAACGAGACCATAAACCATGGTTCCATGTGTGAACTGAACACATACATAACATCTTGTATGCATGCAAAATCCTGTTACCAACCTTCAGAAGAGTTGGCCTGAATGGCCGTGAGTATGGACAAAAAATAATCTCTTGGCATGTATCTTCTGTGAAAAAATCAATATGTGACTGAATGAAAAAGGGGGAAAAGATTGAATGTGGTGCCAGCAGACAGCTTTTCAGTCAGCTCTACCAGGGCAGGCAGCCCACTGAGTAAAGGAGAGTGAGGATTCTAAAGCGTTTAGAGCCTGCTCTCTTTCCGGGGTTAGGCGCTGTACAAAAAAATCTCTCAATAATGATATGGAAAATATCTGTTAGGCTAAACATAGCCTTATCTTTCACACTCACTGGGTGTTAATGGCTGCATTACTGTCAGATCTTGTTGATAGGCAATAAGCAACTCTCGAACTTTCGGTAAGGGCAATCTTGGAGAGTTATCTTTCATGAGTGCATGCTCCCAATATATTATCATATGCTTTATATTCTGTATAACATATATACAGCTAACGGTGTGCATTCACAATGAGTGTGTAAAGGTGTGTGAGCACATAGGATGTCCAGTGGCAGAGAGAATATAGTGTATAATGCATAGCTGAGTTGATATATTGCATAATGGATTTTATGTTTAGTATACCGAAAGAAAGTGCAGCTGATCATGCTCGAACAAAGACACTACTGAGGTGTCCACTGTCCTCTTTAATTTGGTAGATTTGTGTATATCCCTTTCAGGGGTATCACTTTGTTAGAAAAGAAAGTTCTGTCATGAACAACAAAAAGCATGGATATATGTGCATGTACATTATGTATGAATTTCACTTGGCTTTAAGAAATGGAACTGGAAGTGATAGAAAAAGAGATTCAGGACTGCAGTTCTTACAAACTGTTGTATATGTACCCTCCATTGATGCAGACTTGTACGCTGAGAGTTCTGGGGTTTGATTCCCATAAGCGGCATTTATCTGCGAGGTATTTGTGGCCAGCTCCTATGATATAGGGGGAGCTTACTATCCCGATTCTGTGACTTAGAAATTATTGTCATCAGTAGGGGGCTGAGCAGATGGTGTCTTGCTTATTTTGGATCAGAACAGGGGGCCAGAATAGCTCAGTGGTAGAGCACCGGACTCGTAATCCTGGGGTTGCAAGTTCGAATCTCCACTGAGCCGTTTCGGTACAGGGGGATTTTTCCCTCGGAGTTCAAATTGGTTCTGACTCCACTTCCCATACAGTCCTTCGAATGAGACTATAAACCGAAGTTCCGTGTGTGAACGCACACATAACATCTTGCACACATGTAAAATCCTATCACCAACTTTCGGAAGAGAAGGCCAGTTTGGCCGTTGGTATGGATGACACGTTACACATAGCATGCACATTCCCCAAAGCTGGAGTATGGCTGCCTTAATGGCGGGATAAAAAACGGTCATACACACAAAACTCCACTCCCCTTGTTGGGCAGATGGGTTTAATCCTTGCCTGTCTATACAAGGAGTGTCCGAAGGAGTATCGGCCTGTGTACGCAGAAGAAGGAGGATCAGAACAGGCACCACTGAACCGTCTCCTCTGGTGGGTTGGGTCAAGGTGACTTTTAACATTCAATGCTCCCTTTGGACTGTGATGCTAGGCTGCCATTGAAACCAATCTGGCTATGGCTATACATGGAGGAATGAAAATGAGTGGTACAGGAATAATGCAAATGGGGGAAGGGCATGAGAGTGGGAGGGTATTGTGTGTGTGAACAGTGGACGGATGAACACACACAGAACAAACGAATGCACTGTTGCATGCGCATGCACACAATCAATCATACACATTTACATCTTCATCATCAATTTTTGATACTATTTTCAATGGATGTTTAAAACAAACAAAAAAGAACAGAAAACAGAATCAACATGGATCAACTTGTCCCATTCTTATTTTAATGAATATCAATCATACAATAATTGAACATCTAAACTGTCAACTCTTCATAAAAAGAAAAAAAAAAATCAAACAAAACCTGCACACAAGTCTGACATACTTTTCTCAGTGTTTGTCATTCAGACGCTGTTTCTTAAAAAACAAATAGAAAACAAACAAGCAACAACAACAAAAAAAGAAAAAAAAAGAAAAGAACAAGATATTTTCAACCAGCAGCAACACAAACCAACACAGCTACCAGCTAAAGATGCACTGAAGTCAAGGCACAGCAGGCACTGGAGGTTTCACAAAACCCAGGTCGTCCACTCCAGCGTTGGAAACCATTCTCACTTTGAATGAGGTGTGTCCACCAAGAAGCGTTTTTGAATCTGCAATGTAATAAACATCCATGAAGCCTCTTGTAGCGTTTTGTTTGAAACATAAAATAAAAATAATAAAAGTCCAACATAGTGCCATAGTGTGTGTTGATTTGTGTGCTTATAAAAGTCCAACATAGTGCCATAGTGTGGCTCAACAATCACACACCCCTTCAAAAAGTGGCAGTGTATGAATACAAATAAAAAAATCCTTGCTCTGAAGCAGTTGTTTGATAGTAGGTATTATTCATTGAATAATTGGTATTACTGTGCGTGAACTTCATCAGAACAGACACCAATGAATACCATTGCAGTGACTTGGTTTCAGTGCTGAATCTCCCTTTCAGATAATGGTGCCTTATCAAGGACATGACAGATCCTGTAGAGTGCTGGCCTGCTTGTTTTAGTTTACCATCGTTATATGTCAGCTAACAAAAATGGTCTTTCATCTTCTCAGATCTGCCAATTTTGGACTGTTTGCATCTATCTCACTCAATTCGTTATCACCGACTGCATCAGAATCTTCATCCCCACTGTGATGATCAAGTAATGCTTCTTGCAAAATTTGAACAGCTTTTGGACTTGTAGACCTAACTCGATGTGCTTCAAATTTGTATCATGGCACATGGCAAAGGTTATAGCTTCCTCGATTCACACAAAAGAGGGTTTCAAAGGAAAGCAAGGCACCAGCATTTCCCGACATTTGGGATCAAAGAGAGAGCATTTGTATAGCATTCACGCTGTTCACTGCACAACATCGTGGCTTCAGCTGAGTGCATGTATGTTGTATGGGTACATTGTGGGCTAAAGGGTAATGGGCAGTATAAAAAAAGAATGTTTGAAAGACAAAAAGGCAGAAAAGCAGAACAGAGCGCACTATATGAAATACTTCTAATGGTCTATGACTGACGCTTAAAAGTAAAGAGTTCCATGTCAAACGGCAAAACTGACTGTTCCCTCACTATCGCTCTACTAAATACTGGGATGCAAAACTCCAGTCATCCACGCAGGAATGAAGAGAATATAAGCACACAAATCAATCATATAGTTTAGTTTGAACATGTCTGAATTTTCATTCATTTCTATAAAAAGGTCAAAATAATATCTCACTAAAATAAATATAACATCAATTAATGGGCTGGAATTAACATTTGGTTTATACGCAAGTCAAACAGTAAAGATCGGTTCTGTTCACACTGACCTCTGTGACACACAGCTGCAGGAGATTCAGTACTTCCTGTCTTGTCATATCTGAAGTAGACAAATAAATCAAAATATCATCAAACAAATGAAATTTCTAGGCGCTTAAACAATATAATGTTGAATGCTTTCACGGTGACAGAGTTTGATTACCTCTCCACATCTGTGGCCTTGGTTGATTCTGTCAGTCACCGGTATCGGCCAATTCCTGGGAAACTATCGTTGGATGGATGTGGCGACACCCTCCAGAGGGAGAACTTATTTGCGCTGGCTCCACAACTAAGCAATTATTGTTGTCAATAGGGTCTAAGTAGGTGATATCCTGCGTATGTTGGATCAGAATAGGCACCACTGAACACCACCTAAGTAACTCAGCAGCAGTGCAGTGTCTCCTCTGGTGGGTTGCCTCCTGATGGCTTGACATTGATAGTTCCCTGTGGCTTGCCGGTCTCTGGGTTGTGGCGGGCCGGGCTGGGCTGCAGCTGTGGACGTGGCCTCAGAATGGCTGCGTGGTGTAAATGCCACTGAGATGGCACAGAAGATGGGACAGCAAAAAAAAAAAAAAAAAAAAAGTTTTGAGATGGCACAGATGACTGGACAGCAAAAAACAAAACAAAAAGTGTAGAGTACAGCCAACCAGAATGGGAATTCGTAGCAACATCTTCATCCTCGATCAGCATAAAAAAAGTCTCAAATCCTGTGGCTCTCAATTCATGCTCTGTTCTCATGGTGACCTCAGTTTCAAAGTGTAGAGTACAGCCAACCAGAATGGGAATTCGTAGCAACATCTTCATCCTCGATCAGCATAAAAAAAAGTCTCAAATCCTGTGGCTCTCATATTCATTACTCTGTTCTCATGGTGACCTCAGTTTCAATTGCCTCTCCACCTCTGCATAAAAGCATAATTATAAGGAAACGAATGAAACAAAGAAAAATCTTCCTCCTTAGTTCACGCAATCATCATATGAATATTTTCTCCAACTTCTGCTTTTCTTTGGGTATCTAACCATGCATACACCTATTTCTTTTTCCCTGCCAAAACAGAACTGTTTGTTATCTGGGAGCACAGCAAACATAGGTAGGCACACTGCAATTCCCATCTCACATTTGTCCACTTTCTCCAGCATGATGTCAAATACAAATTCTTACAAAACAAAGATGCAAAACGGCGCAATGACCGATTCTATTCCTTACTTCAGATGGTCATCTCTCTTCTGACATCAAGGTTTTCTAAATCCATGCTATATCAGTGTCTGCTCAGTGCTAGCACACAGGACAACTCATCATCATTTTTCTGCATTATAAGTCATCACCTGGCTAAAATGTGGAACAGCAAATTTGTTTGTTTCACTTTACACACGTCATCCATGATGATACAAGCTGATGCGAGTAGATCACCACCAATTTTCTACACATTAGTCTGGTTTACCATCCTCCTCATCCAGTGAATCCTTTGGACACATCAAGTCTAGTGTCATACAAAGCACTCAAGTCAACATCTACAGTCAGTCAGAAAACTTCACTCACAACTATCACAAATCAGAATATTTCATTATATGCGTCAATTTTATGCTACTAGGGCCAGGTCGTTTCTGTCATGTTCATGGATCTGAAATGGAAGAGGAGGGAGATGTAGGTGAAGGTAGGTTATTGGGGCGGGGGGGGGGGGGGGGGGGGGGACAATGATGGTGGTACTGCCTTTAACACCATAGACAGACATGTGATTAAGTCTTGCTGCTCATGAATCAGTCGAGTACACATAACAAGCTTTTCCACTGGAATGCCCAAGTAGGGCTAGAAAAATTCATGCAATGAAAGGTATGAATATTTTCTGTTTTCTTACGTTATTAAGCACATTGGATGACTCATCTGGCTAATACAATAATATAGAAATAAAATGAAGATTTTTTACTTCACCACTCAAACCACACCAAAAAAAAAGTGTTCATGAATTGAAAATCTTTAATTCCAACAAGTTGAAAATAAACTGAATAGTTTTTAAAGAGTGCCATACATTTCACTTGTCAAGTGGAAAATGCTGGAAGCCACCAGTAAAAATCAAAAGATGATATGGCCATCTGCATATTCTTACCCTTTTTATAATGGTGATCCATGACAGAGAGTGTGAACATGCCCCCATAACCGTGCACTGCAAAGGGAACCTCAATCATAGACCCAAGGTAGTCCAGAAAGAACAATGAGGGTCCACTGTTGTCCAGCCCAGCCATCAGTATACTGACATGCTTGGGTCGCTGCAACATCAGACAGTATGTCCACGAGGTGCAGTCTTAGTTACAATGTCGAAGGCAAATGCACTAAGTGTAGCTATCTACAGGTTTGCGTCAGACACATGTATTAATCATCTGCCAGTCCATATCAACATTTGGAAGCCTATGGAAAAAAAGCCAAAAAAAAAGCATGCTCCAGAAAATCTGGAGCTGAGATCAACTCACTAAACATTCCGCATCCTCCGCTGAAGTGCCCAGAGCTGGGCACTCTTTGAATTCCAAAAAATTTGCAACACAGCAGGCAGACTTCATGACAGACTGCAGAAGTTGATTTTGCACAGACAGATGTTGAGCAATACTTCCAGATTTGGGACGTCCACGCAAAGATGACGCGATGTAGTCACAAATCAGTTTGCCACACAGAATGTTACGTAATGCACAGATCGGTTTACTGCCACCAATCAAGTTTGATTTTTAAAATCATTTCCCCCTCTCCTCCCTCCTCCACTCCCCCAAGCTCCTCCTCTTTCCACCCTAATCTGACTCATGACAAGTGACTAGGCATGCAACAAGCTGTCCAGGGTCCACAACTGACACAGATTTTTAGCCCAGCTCCGTTGCTGTGAGCAACACAGGGACAGCAATGATAAAACTGATTTTCATCTCTCTGTTGCAGTACCCCTACTTTCTAGAGGTTATGGGATCACACGATTATCACAGACCAGCTACAGTGGTGCAATGGTTAGCCTTGCAGTAGATTCTGTCAGAGACATTGTCTGATTTTTTCCAGTCTCACCACTCCTATTGGGAGCTAAGTATGCTATGGGCCTGAGTGAGAAGAGTGGAATCACACACTGAGTGTTTCATACTAAATGGATGCATCTTTGAGATTGTTTACAAGAACTTCCTGGCCAACAACGCAGGTATCTCTTTCTCTCAGGCCTGGCTGGTGCCTGGACACATTACGGATAGAGTACAACCCTGTCGTGTAGCCTCCAATCAGAATGGAACTCCTCAGCATTTGTTCATTGTTAAAGGAAAAGAAAAAAATCTCAAAGTCTGTGGCCCTTCATGCTCTGTGCTCATGATGATCTCAGTTATGATCTCATGTCCATGTCCATGGTGAATTTGTGTCAAAGCTACTGGACAGAAGCCATGCCCTCAAGGATGCGGAGGGGGTGGGTGGGTGGATAAACGTTCTCAAGCTGGCTCTGCAACTGAGCACTTAATTGGTATGGAGTTTAGAAGGCAGAGTTCTGCAAATGTGGAATCAAAACAGCCACCATGGGATACCACAAATGTGGAATCAAAACAGCCACCATGGGATACCACAAATGTGGAATCAAAACAGCCACCATGGGATACCACTGAAGTGACTCAGCCCGGTGCAGTGTCTCAAGTGGGTTGTCTCGCGATGACTTGGTATCACATGCTCCTTGTGGACTGCACTGCTAGGGCTGTGACAGGACACACCTGGGTGTGGCTATGATTAGTATGAATGAAGAGCATGGGAGGTCATGGAAGAAGAGACAGCAAAAAAACGTTTGCTTTCATTACTGAATTAGTGAATAGGATGTCTACTCAATGCAAGTCTCTCTCACTCATTCAAATACTTGCAAATGAAACAACATTAGTGTGAACACACTGAAGATAACATATTCCAATTCCATAAAATAAACGCAATCTTCCTCAACTAAAAAAAAGGCAAGACTGAAATAACATGGTGTTACATAATCAATTCTCACATTCCAGAAATCATTGCTTAACTGTTGCCCTCCAAACTATAGTTACTGATTCAAAATTTCATTACCACAATGCCTGGTTTAAACAACATTATGTGGATAACGAGTTTGTAAAAAAAAATTGTCAAAACAGCACAACTCAAGTGTCATGAAACATCATGCCCAATCATGAATAATATATCTTTGAGCTTACTACACCCTTAAGTGACCATTAAGGTAAAAAAAATCTCTTAAAAATTTGATCAGCAAAATGTTTGGTATTTTCTTTCAATGGAGTAATCTTACTTTACGTCCAGGGCATTACCAGCAGACTTGTGACACTGACTTTATCTGCAGTATCACATCAAGTTCAAATTTCTAAGTAAAAATTTCTAAGTCCACCAGCCGCCGTGGCGAAGTGGTTAGCGTCGCGGACTCCTGGCTGGGAGGTCATGGGTTCGTATCCCATCAGAGTCATGTGGGTTTTTCTGCCCCGACCGGCTCCTACCCAGAATTGAGTTTGCTGCAGACTCAGTTGGGAAGACTGGGACCACACAGTCGAGTTTCATCCACTTAATGGATGCGTTTCTGAGAGTGTTGCTCAAATTTCCTGACCAACACTGCAGGTGCCTGTATCTCTCGGGCCTGGTTGACGCCGGGATATATTATCAAAGGAAGCGTAGAGTACAGCCCTGTCATGTAGTCTCAGACCGAAATGGAAATCCGTAGCATCATCTTAATCATCCTCATTCTCATCGATCAGCATAAAAAAATGTCTCAAATTCTGTGGCCCTTCATGCCCTGCTCTCATGGTGACCTCAATTTCGATGTCCTGTCCACGTCTGTGACCTTGGTTTGGTTCCGTCGGGGTCACCGGTATCGGCTGGTCCATGGGGGCTGTCGTTGGACGGACGGGTGGCGCCCTCCGGAGGGAGAGCTCACTCAGGCCGGCTCCGCGACTAAGCAATTATTGTCGTCAGTAGGGGGCTTAGTAGGTGGTGTCCGGCGTATGTTAGATCAGAACAGGCGCCACTGAACACCACCGAAGTGACTCGGCAGCAGTGCAGTGTCTCCTCTGGTGGGTTGCCTCTTGACGACTTGACATTGACTGCTCCCTGTGGATTGCCGGTGCCTGGGCTGCGGCGGGGCCGACCGGGCTGTGGCTGTGGACGGGGTTTCGGAATGAGCGGTGTGGGTGCACTGTCTCTGAGGTGGCGCAGTGGTTGGGACAGCAAAAAAAAAAAAAAAAAAATTTCTAAGTCTTCGAACTGATTTGTTGACTGTCATGCAGTTGACATTATTAAGCACACAGATACATCGAAATTTTCAACAATATTGCATTTCTAGTTTTTAGTATTCAATTAACACTTTGGGGACCCAAAATTGTGGGCATACCCTCAAATACCATCACAAATATACTGAGACTTCGCATGAAATTTATGCGGGTGCATCTTTGTTGCCTTGATTTCTTTTTCAGATACAAATCATAAGTTTTTCAGTTTTTCTTGAAAAAAAAAAAGAAGTTCCTCACTGAAAGAGAAAACTGAACTGGACTTTGAAGTGTTTCGCTTCCTGTGAAAGGTTTTCTGGTGTCTTTACCCTTTTGACATTTAATTTGTTACTTAGAAAAAAATAGTGTATACTACAAGAACGTAGAAGTTGTTTACAGAACATACCTGAGTCCGCAATGCATCTGCCACATTTCTCCTAGTAAAGTGAGCTGCTGCGTTTGGTGATAATTCATAGCCTGGAAACAAATTGACCAGGAAATGATTAAGATAAGCTAACCACATAACAATTAATTGAAACATTACATATGCATAAATAGAATAGAATAAAGGGAAATGAAATCCTTGTCTTCACTGAGGAAAGTCTTGAGGCTTCCCACAGCACCTGCAAATCAAGCTGTTAAAATGGATAACCCAGAATAAGCTGGTGGCAGACAGTGGACAGAGATCTCCAACTGGTCAGAAGAAGTGGAAGCGACACCAGGAATGGCTGGGGACATAGCATGGTGGAGCACCTTGATTGCCTCATGTGTTGCATTACGCAACAGAAGCCAAATCTCAGCATTCAGGTTTCTTATAGGTCAGAGTAGAGTCCACTTGCAGGTTGTCTCTTATTGTGTCTTCAGATTAGATCTACACATTCACATTTGCAATGTGTCAGGGACGCGTCTTAGTTTACGCCTTAACAGAAGCTTTGTTTTTTTCCCCCACAATTAGATTGTTTGTCTTTGTATTTGTCCGACTTTATTCAAGTTTAAAAGGCTGTGCCAGTCTTGAATAAAAGTTACTCTGTATTAGATTTCTTTATGGGAGCCAAAAGTTACCTACTTTTTTATTGTTTACTGTTCCTGCTCATTTCATTTTAAAGGGACTATTTTTCTAATTTGAAAAATTAATGGTAAAGCTCCGCCAAAAAACATTGACAAACTAACCACAGGGAAAAAAACATGACACGTTTTGTCCTTAGGTCTTCTTCAGGCAAGCTACAACACAAACACTCAGGACAACGAAAGGTACTAGCAATTTTTTTCTGTTTTTTTCTGCGCGAGTGAAACTGAAAGCACTTATCAATTCACATCAAATGACTGCTATTCCCCCAGTGGGCAAAATCGCCAGGTAAATCCTCACTCTATGAAATGAAATCATAAGTTTTGAAGTTAGCAAGATCACAGCATATTTTTACTTGCCTGTAGTTCCATTGTCTGAGGGTTAAAAAGTAGGAACTCTGGATAAATTGTAGCACTAGCTAGGTCTGACAATGTTTTTCACTGAATCCATTGATTGCAGTATGTAGTTTGCAAGCCATTTATGCCCACAAGTCATGACTTACTGATTTAGAGCAATTCATTTAGTGTAGAGAAGACTGGTCTCAGGTAAGAAAAAAAAAGGAATCAAATTAACTTCCCGTCACTTGTTTACTGCAAGTTGTTCATTAGCTGGCACAATCGAGGGCTTGAACATGGCAACACTGTAAAGTATGGATAAAATTGTTATAAAAACCACTTGTGTAATAAATCAGATTGCATGAATCTTTCATGACTTCGTCACATTCACAAACAGAGAAAGAGAGAGCGTGTGTGCGTGCATGAAACAGAGAAGACAAGTGATGAAGGGATTGGTAACAATACTGTTAATAGCTGCAACTGCAACAAAACAATATCCAGGAAAAGAAGACAAAAATGCTTACATACCAATACTAGCCTGCCCTGTCAGAATACATGTACAGAATAAATCTAAACTTTTTAACATGGCAAATCAACATTTTTCTGTTGGTTACTGAACTTACTCTGAATCCATGGACAACATCACTGGGTCTATGCTAATAACTTATGCTAGCCATTGCCTTTTGTCTTAAGCTCTGCAAAAATAAGCTGCAACAAAATATGGAGTTCAGTGGTGTGAAACAAAATTAACATAAGTGCTGATACAGGGGTATTAGTCAGAGTAAACAGGTTTATATTGTTTACCGTTTTTCATCTTGTAGAGCTGAACATTCCTGGCAACATACTCTGAAAACTGTACTGTGTCACCCGCTTCCCCAGCCACAGCCATCAAAGACTGTCATTTAACTGGACATTTTGTCCTGATCTGAAAAAAGTCACATACATGTATCATGTCGTAGATTCTTTCAAACAATACACAAGTCGTTTCATTTTCTTCTTTGCATCAGTTGGTAAAAACAATCTGCATACTGGCAGACTGTTGCTGGAGATAACCATTTTCCACGCATTGCTAAGTCAGATAATATTCTGTCGCCTTCAGAATCAATATCACTGTGCGTGGAATTCCACCACTATCACATGGCATGGAATACTAGTACCATGCTACTTCTCATCACAATAGAACATTATGATCTTCTAGTTCATTGCTATTTGTGAGTAATTTTCCAATAGCTTAAAGTCTGTGTGACTTAAGGATAGCCACAAAATAATGCATTAAGCAGTAGGACACTTTGTCAAATACTTGCAAGATGTCTTTGATGAAGAAGCCTTCCCAAAATATTCACGATTATAAAAAAATATATATCTGCAGACTCCAAAGGTGTTTCCACATTGCTACAGAACTGAACTCCTTCTTTCATAACCCATGGAAGCATGGCAGATGATTTGATAATCCTTTCAAAATGGACTGGACTAAACACTGTTCTTCACAGAGTTTATGTGAGAGGAAGAAGAATACAGAAAAGTTTAAAGAGAGAGAGAAGCTCATTCTGGCTGAATCTGAATGGCCAGTCCCTAATGAAATTCCATTTTACTAGAGACAGCCCTTGCTATCCCAGTGATGCCATGAAGTCAATCACTAAATGTCAGCCTTCCCAAGAAACAAAATCTCTAACACTGCCAGAACTATCGTACAGTCACGACAGAAAAGCAGAAGAGCACACAAAACAAAGTGTGAAGTAACGACGATTTAATGCACGACACAAAACAGGACAAGAAATTTTCGGCAAAATGCCTTCCTCAGCGACAAAAAAATACAGACATAAACATGCACAATACTCCCCTTGTGAAGCAAGGGGAGTATTGTGCATGTTTATGTCTGTATTTTTTTGTCGCTGAGGAAGGCATTTTGCCGAAAATTTCTTGTCCTGTTTTGTGTCGTGCATTAAATCGTCGTTACTTCACACTTTGTTTTGTGTGCTCTTCTGCTTTTTTGTCGTGTTTCAGTAACGCCGCAGTTTGTTTCATTTGCCTATCGTACAGTCAATTTGATCTGCCATGCCAGCAAAGTAATGCTCAAAATTATTCTTCCTCACTGCTGAAGAACAGATAGTTAACAATAAACTGAAGCACTTTACAATACTGACTACTGACATCCATGAACAGAGCTTAGAATTTTTCATCAGTTCACTTACCTGGCATCAGGGGGACAGAATAGCTCAGCGGTAGAGCGCCGGACTCGTGATCTTGGGCTTGCAGGTTCGAATCTCCGCCGGGCCGTTCCGGTACAGGGGGATTTTTCTCTCGGAGTTAACACTGGTTCTGACTCTATTTCCCATGCAGTCCTTCGAATGAGACTATAAACTGAGGTTCCGTGTGTGAACGCACGCATAACATCTTGCACACACGTAAAATCCCATCACCAACTTTCGGAAGAGAAGGCCAGTTTGGCCGTTGGTATGGATGACACGTTACACATAGCATGCATCTTCCCCGAAGTTGGAGTATGGCTGCCTTAATGGCAGGATAAAAAAACGGTAATACACACAAAACTCCACTCCCTTTGTTGGGTAGATGGAATCAATCCTTGCCTTTCTATACAGGGGGTGTCCGCGTATCAGCCTGCGTACGCAGAAGAAGAAGACTTACCTGGAATCCATCATTGGCAAAATCTAGGGATTCTTACCAGAAATTCTTTCATGAGTAGGAAAGAAAAAAGTCAGCATTGTCCAGATTGAAACTTGTATAAAGGGTCAATAAAAACATTTCCATGAAACATAAAGCTCTATGGGACTGACTGTGGAACATTAATCTTCCTCTCTCTCTCAATCACTCATACACACACACACACAGTGGTAAATGCAGAACAGACACTCACACACACACTTTCAAACACATGCATGCACACACACACACACACATACACACTTATGTGCGCACACACACACTGTCATTCAAAACACATATATTCTTACACTTTTACAGGTATCCTCTTATATTCATGAATCTTAAATCTGTCCATGATTTAACAATTACGTTCTGTAAAAACTTCTGCACATTCTAGATAAAATGAATAACATGATATGTATGTGGAACTCACCCTCACAGAATACAAAAATATACCCTGACAACTGTATCCAAACTCATTTGATTTAATAAAACCACAGTCACTACGTCATTAAAAAAAAAAAAAGCAGACAAATTAATGTATCCTCTCACCACCAAACGAACATACAGAAACCCAAATACCTGTAGTGTAAGCATTCACAACTACTCAACTCATTGACACTAGAGCAAAATAAACCCAGACACTATTCTTTCTTTCTTTCTGCTACGCAGCTGATATCCTGCGGACACTCCCTGTAAGCCAGCAGTGGAGTTTTGAATTGTCCAGTATGATATGTAAACAAGTTTTGATGTGCAATTGAACTGAAAGAAGGCTGAACACCACACACGCACAACACAGACACACACATGCACACACACACACATGCACACACTGACACCAAAAAAAATCTTCTTATATGCATGTGAGACATGGACATTCACAGCAGATTCAAAGAAGAATCCAAGTTAAGAAAATGTCGAATTACTGCAAACTAAGTATAAATATCAAATTTACATATATATGATCATATAAATGTTGAACAAGTGCCACCATCAAGTAGCCCATTATCTCAGAAAAGAATACAAAGTTGAGATGGCCACATAACAAAATCCAATGGTTTGACTAAAACCAGGCCACACAACTTTGACACACAACGAGCCCTGATATTATCTATTGTGGGCGGTTGGTCAACTATTCAAATGATATGAAATGGCATACAATCAAATGAACTTGAAATCCTAGTGAAGAGTGCATTCCAGAGTCTCTTCGCAGAGTAAGGCAAGAGGAAGAGGTGAACCAAGTACAAAGTCTTTGTTTAGAGACCTTTTATTTAGACATCATTGACTAGCATTCTTAAGAACAAAATGGCATTTCTTCATATCAAGAGTGCTTAAAATTAATAAAACTGACACAAAGTAGGAACATGTCAAAAACAAAAAAAAATTTAGCCACATCCAAAAACAAATATAACAATCAGAAAGAGCAAAACACATGCAATCAAATGGGGCAAAAATAATCTGTCAGACATATGAAAGCAAGTTATGACACTTCAAGCAAATAAATTTTGTCTTTCAATTTAATATAAATGTCCTTATGGTATGGTAGAGCAAAACAGGGTCATATATACCCAAAAACAAAGGTCAAGGCAGGTGACAGCTTGTGAAAGCAGGTCAAGATACAATAATCGTCATACTCCACTTACCTGCCAACTTACAACTTTGAACTTTCCATTCCAGGTGAAAAAAAATTCAACAGAATGAACTGATTCATATGCAACTCTGCAGATACTAACAAAAGTGACAAATCTAGGACCTGGTAACATTAAAAGGGCTTAAGTTTTTCCATTTGGATTTGTCAAGCTGTTAAAATAAAGGTATTCTTGGGAATTAAAATACTTGTGTTAGCCCTGCATAAAATTAACGTCAGCCAGTCACAACAATCAGTGAGCAGGAATGTCTTTACACTACATCAAGCTGCCGTATCAGGTTGGGAATCATAACTTGAACTATAACGATGTATGAGGTCTTCTATGAAGTCCTGTTCATCGATCCGTGTGGGTTATACGGCTAGTATACTAATAACTTTGCATGCGTGGCTTACTGGCAAGACGGATTGTACTGGTCGGGTTTCTTCCTCCAGCAAGCATCCCGCCTACTCTTGAAAGCTTCTACAGAAGGTGCCAGGACCACTTCGTCTGGGAGACTGTTCCATGTCTTGACGATTCTTTCACTAAAGAAATGTTTCCTGGTATCGCAGTGGGTGTGGTGCATGGACAGTTCCATCACATTTCCTCTTGTACCTACATCCTTGGGAGTTTCAAGCTTACGTTTTTCAGTCTTGTAGATTCTATGGACGTATTTAAAGGTATCAATCATATCCCCTTTGAGACGTCGGTGCTCCAGGCTGGGCAGGCCAAGTCGCTCTAGTCTTGCTGGATATGGTAGTTCTCCGATTGAGGAGATCAACTTTGTGGCTCGGCGTTGCACATCCTCTAGTTCTTTGCAGTGTTTTATGTCAGGGGTGCAACACAGTTTGTCCATACTCGAGGATAGGCCTTGCTAATGTCTTGTATAGCTGGATGAAGAGCTTGCAGTCCAAGAACTCGAAGGTTCTGCGGATGACGCCAATTACGCTGTTTGCTCTTGATGTGACGTTGGCAACGTGTTGCTTAAATTTTAGGTCGTTATCCACATCAATACCGAAATCCACTTCCACCTCACTTTCTGCCAGGGGTATTTCTCTGCTGGTTCCGGTTTCAGCATCTGTGTACTTCATATAGTATGTTGCTTCTGATTTCCGTATGCCAATTTTCATCACTTTGCATTTCTGTGGGTGGAATCTAAGAAGCCAATTGTCCGACCATTTCTGAAGGCTATCTAGGTCCTGCTGGAGTGATGCGGTTGATTCTTGGTCACCGCTTGCGGCATATAACTTTGTGTCATCTGCAAATAATTTACGGTGTTTTGTACATGTTTCAGCAGATCATTGATGTACATGACAAACAGGAGTGTCCTAACACGCTAGTACCTTGAGGGATACCGCTTGTGACTGCAGCCTCTTCAGAGAAAGTTCCACTGATTCTGACTCGTTGCTTTCGATCATCAAGGAAGGCTGTTATCCAGTTGAGTATTGGACCTTTTATTCCATGGGCTTCGACTTTGCTCAGCATACGACGGTGCGGTACGGTGTCGAAGGCTTTTTGGAAGTCCATATACACAACATCAATGCTGCTGCTGGAGTTGATGAGTCTGGTCAGTCGTCGAGAGCTTCCAGTAGATTTGTCACACATGATTTTCCCTGGACGAACCCATGTTGCTCCTTACATAGTAGCTCATTGCGTTGTAGTTGATTCATTATTTGTTCCCTCAGAAGTGTCTCCATTACTTTGCACAGGATGCAGGTTAGGCTGACAGGGCGATAGTTGCCCGGTTGTTGTCGGCTTCCTTTCCCCTTGTAAATAGGGGTGACTGTGGCTTCTTTCCAGTCAGTTGGTATTTCCCATGGTCCAAAGTGAGACGGGACAGGTGTGCTATTGGACGTGCTAGTGAGTCTGCAGCCTTGGCCAACACCATGGGGTGTATTCCGTCAGGTCCGGGTGCCTTGTTTGTTTTCAGCTTTTGAAGTGCCTTTTTTTTACATCCGCTTGTGATGTTCACCTGTTGAAGTGTTTCTTTAATGCTGTACTCTGGAGGTGATGGTAGATTATCCACTTTTTCATGGGTGAAGATGCTGTGAAAAAAAGTTATTCAGTACGTCTGTCTTTTCTTTGTCGGTTGTCGTTTTACTTCCATCTGCTTTCCTCAGATCTGCTATGCCTGACCTGCATTTGGTTTTTGACTTGACGTATGACCAGAAGACTTTTGTGTTTTTCTTTGACTTGGCTGCTACATTTTTCTCTCTACTTCTCTTCGCTTTATGGCATGCTCTTCTGGCTTGGTTATTTGTGCGTCGGTATTCTAGTTCTTCCTGAGGGTTTTGCGATTCTCTCCATTTCCAGTAGAGTCTGTGCTTGTTTCGAACAGAGTCCAGTGTTTTCAGGTCCATCCACTTCTTGATTGTTCTTCCAGATGTCATCACTGTCGGGATGTGCTTCTCTACTGCTTTCTGGATCTCTCCCTTAATGGTTTTCCAAGTTTCTTCGACCGATTTGTTGGAGAGTAATTCATCCCAGTCTACTTCTGCGAGGTCCGAATTTATTCCAGCATAATTTCCCTCTTCAAACTTTGTCTTCTTCCTTGCCGGTTCTCTCCTTGCGTATGAGCATGAGAAGTTGATGATGAGGGTCACATGGTCGTTTTTTCCTAGTCCAGCTTGTGTTGTGATACTGTCTATCATCTCCTCTTTGTTGGTGAAGAGTAAGTCATCGAGGCTGGGGTTTTGTCCCTGTCTGATTCTTGTTGGCTCCTTCTGGTGCTAGATGAGATATGCATCTTTGCTGGCTTTAAGGAATTTCTGCGCTTGGTGTTCCTTCCTACAGTTGCATGTCTCATTTTGCCAGTCAATTTCTGGGTGGTTAAAGTCACCCATCACAAGGATATGGGAGTACTGTTTCTGTTTCCCTAGATGCTTGATCAGTTTGTTAAGTTTTGCAGTATTTTCTGGAGGGGAGTTGGGGCTTCTGTAGATTAATCCAAGCAGTAGTTTATCTGACCCATCTAGACGGCATTTGACTAGTATGTGCTCTTCAAAGTCATTGTCTCCAACACCTATTTGGGAAGCTTTTAGGTTGCTGTCTACATATAAGCACATTCCTCTTCCTCGCTTGTCTGTGAGGTTGTGAAAAATGTCGTAACCATCCATAGCTACCTCGCACTCCTGTACTGCATATCTTGCGTTCTTCGGTTTAACTTCAGTGATCCCAATTACTGATGGTTTGTAAATGCTGATAAGGGCTTCTAGCTCACTCCTCTTGTTGAGTACTTAGGAATCTAAGTTGCTGTAAAGGCACGTACATGATTTCAAGGAAGCATTGGCTGTGTTTTTCTGGTGGTTGAACGAACGTTCAAAAGCTGATGAAGATGAAGAAGTTCTAAAACTATGTGCACTGGGGATTGAGAGTTTCTTTACCCTGAACCTCCCTTGGCTGCCGGATCTGGCGGTTTCCCGAGGAAGACCATGCGCTTGTTGCGCCTCACCCACTTCGCTTTGTTGTCTCCTGATGCCCGAGTCCTCTTCTCTTGAAGCTCTTTATAGAGTGCTGTCTCTTCATTGCATTCTGCGTGGGTCAAATTCTTTCTCATGCGGATGTCATAAATTCATGACAAATGCCACACTGACCATGCTACCTTTTGGGGAGGGGGGTCAGTCAAATTCTCTTCCTCCGCCGCTTGGCTATAACCTTTCATGGCCCGAATCTGGTACCCATTGCACTGCTGGGTGGACAGAAAGGATTTTCAAGTTGAAAAAATCCAACCCGACAGTTCGTTCAAACTCACGACCGTCAGATCTAACCATTTGAGTACGGGCCCCTCAAAACAGTGAATCTTTGAAAAGTAATTCAACGGCTGAAAAAAAGCACGAACATTGAACAGTAAATGAGTAAGTTAGTAGAAACACACCATTTTTCATTAATTAGGAACACTGAACAGTAACTGAGTAGGCTAAGTTAGTAGTAGGCCTAATTCACCATTTTTGATTTTGACTATACTGCGAGCTGACACAGTGTCTGTTGCCAAAACGACGAAATCTTTTCCTTTAATACCGATCAGGCATTCCATGGTGAAATGATGTTAGTAGGTCCAGCAGACGCCAAATTCCACTTCACTGACGAAGTTGCCACCCAAGTCAAAGCATAAACAAGCCGAAATGAAACAGCAGCTCTTTACTTCCGGTCACAATTCCGACGTCAAAAAACGAACTGTTTTGGTAAGGGAGAAAGATCTAAAGTTACAAGATTCTTTGCCATATTTTATTATTATTAATTCTGTATTGATAAAAATGTTACGCATAGAATTGGTCACCAGCTATTTTTTTTACTACAATATTTTCTGATTTTATTACCTCGCCAGTTGAGACTTTATATTCACTGAACGAGGCCTCTGAAGTTTCGGACGAACAGACAAGTTAAGTACTCGTCGGCTAGGGTCTGTGATTTAAGGATACTGATCCTGATTTGGGGAGGTAATTATATGCTTCTGTAACAGATTAGAAGCTTTATAATTTATAAATCTGTTTATAACAAGCATAGTCCCTTGCTTTTTTCATTTTTGTTGAGATGTTCCATTGAGACAACTGACAGCATTGAAATGATTCATTCACGACTTCACGGACTTGTCACCAGTCAGGAGTGTAAGTCACTTGGGGTCTCGCTGGATCAGACTTGACCCCAAGAAGGGATCATCTTTTTCATAAATGTTGAAATGATCATCGAATTAGGAATGGGTTTTTTTAATTTTTTACAGTACGTTTAGAATTATCTCTTTCTTCATGATCGTTAAAATCACAACAGTCGCCGATTGAATCGGAATCATGACCAACGCATTTTCCAGGATCAGGATCAGGATCAGGATCAGGGGCGTTGTATCAATACAACTTAGCCTATTTAGGCTTTTTACGCCCCTTCTGTATGTATATATCCTTTTTTTTTTTTCATAACCGTTGGTCCAGTCATAGGCTAGCTCAGACTTATTATCCATCAAATTCATATCTAATTTTTGTTAATAATTCATGTTTATCTATGAGGTTCTTGAACACATTAATACTGGGTGCACGTTTGATGTTAAGTGTTAGTTTATTCCAAAAGTTGGTTACTCTATTAGTAAAAGTAAATTTTCTTAAATTCGTTCTAGAATATTGTTTAAATATCTTATCTTCACTGTTCCTTGTAACATTCTTCTGCGGAGTACAAAAAAAGCGTGCTTTATCAACATCATCAATTTCATTAAATATCTTGTATGCCTGAATCAAGTCACCTCTTATTCTTCTTGCCTTAAGTGTTGGAAGTTGCAAATATTTTAATCTTTCCTGATATGAGTAATCTTTTATATTATGAATCATTTTGGTTGCTCTTCTTTGTACCTGTTCTGGAGCTTCTGATTGTCTCTTTAGCATTGGATACCATACAGTGTTGCCATATTCAAGAACAGGTCTAACTAGTGTCTTATATAATTGCAAAAAAGTGTCCTTTTCCATAAATGTAAAGGTTCTTTTTATTATTCCAATCATTCTGTTAGCTTTATTAATACTATTTACAATATGATTGTCAAATAATAAGTTTTTGTCAAAAGTCACACCTAGGTCTTTCTCTTCTTCACATTTAGATACTTTTATTTCCTTGCCCCCAATTTTCATTATATACTCCTTTTGTGGGTTTGTTTTACCAATATGAAGTACTTTACATTTTTCTGCATTAAAATATAGGTTCCAAGTATCAGACCACTGTACTAATGTTTCAATGTCCTTTTGTAATTCCTTATGTAATTTTGGAGAGTTATACAGTTTTGTGTCATCTGCAAAGACTTTGCATGTACTCTTTAATTCTACAGGGAGATCATTTATAAACACCGTAAATAATATTGGTCCCAATATACTACCTTGTGGTATCCCACTAATAACATCAGCACTATGAGAGAAGGAGCTACCAATCCTTACCTTCTGAGTTCTTTTTGATAAAAAGTCTCTAACCCAACCAAGTATATTTCCTATTATTCCATAAGACTCTAATTTCTTTAAAAGTCTTTCATGTGGTACTGAATCGAATGCTTTTCTAAAGTCTAAATACAAAACATCTATATTCTCTCCTTTATCTATCTCCTTTGTGAAGTCTTCCATCACTTCTAAAAGTTGAGTCACACAAGATCTTTTTGCACGAAATCCATGCTGACACTCAGCATATAATTTATTTTCTGTCATATGTTTAATAATAGCCTCTCTAATAAATGATTCTAAAATTTTGCATATAATGCATGTTAAACTCACTGGTCTATAATTTCCTGGATCTGTTCTTGTACCTTTTTTGAATACTGGAATGACTGTAGCTGTTTTCCAATCTGAAGGTACTATCATTTCTTTAACAGATTTAGAAAAGAGTATGTAAAGTGGGAAGGCCATTTCCTCGTTTAGCTCTTTTAGTATTCTCGATGGGATGGCATCCGGACCACATGCCTTATTAGGGTTTAAAGATTGAAGTTTCTTTTTATTGCATTCACTGAAATATCTACATTTTCCAACATTATGCCTTTTGACCTTGAGGCTGGACCTAGAACAGGCATATTATTAGTATCTTCCCTTGTGAATACACTAGAAAAAAATGTATTCAAAATATCTGCCTTACCTCTATCTGTCTCCACTGTGTCACCATCCTTAGTCTCTAAAGGGCTCACTCCAGTATTCATCTTTGTTTTCGATTGTACATATCTCCAAAAGCTTTTGGATTTTGTTTACATTCCTTTGATAACTTCTTTTCAAATTCCGATAGAGAAATTTTTATAATATAAAACTTACTGCCTTCTCTAGGGTCAGTAAGATTGGAACTGAATTAATGATCAAGTATTTTGTAGGGAAAAAAAAGAAAGGAAAGGAAAAAAGGTTTGTGTAATGATAGAATTCCTTCTCCGATGATGACCATCGATCGAAAACCGATCATTAGATCTACTGTCATACTCGGGGTGCGCAGCGTTAAGAAAAGAGAACAGAGGTTGAAGTTGGACAGTAAGGAGGGTGTGGTGGGAGTATGGCAGAGGGGGAGGGGGGTTGCAAGAGTGGATTGTAACCACTTTCAGAGGGAAAGAGGACATAGGGCTGGGTGGGGCCTTGGGGGGGGGGGGGGGCATGGGGGGAGTGAGAGGCCGTGAGGACTGTTCAGACCTCCACCTAATGAAGTGCGAACTTCCAATAGTCTCCAACACAACACCAGGCTTCGCTGGCCCGCTGGCCCAATTCGGCAACAAGGCTGGGCAGGGGTGGGTGGGGAAGGGGGGGAACAGGGGGGCAGGAGAGGGGGGTGGTGTAGATGGTTAGGCAAGGCTTGACACCCTCCAAGTGAAGGTGTCAAGTGTGGGGGACAAGGAAACTCCAAAGGGAGTTTTATTCCAGTCCCTGATGGTCCTTAGGAAGTGACTAGTGGAATATCTGTTGTCCAGCATGTCCTGTATTCTTTGGTACTGCAGATGATGTTGGTTCTGCACTTTTGTTTTTGTTGGCTTTTTGTACTCCCAGTTCGTATAGAACAGGGAGTACTTTACAATGGGAACGAAGAAATGCTGTCTGTGTCCGTGGTCAAATGTGTTCCACTCGCTTCAGACAAACTTCTGGGCCAGTCTTTCTGAAAATTTGTGTACCTGTATGTTTATTATGGGTCGCGGATGATGCCCGATGTTTGTTTTTTTACCAGAATAGCCGTCACTAATGGCTATAATGGCCCAAATCGGATTTTCTTCTTATGCAGTATCTCTGAAAGTACTTCGACAATTTCTTATCTCTGTGACAAAATACATTATGACGTATGTTTGATTGGACATTTAAAAAATTATGACGCAAGTTTGATGGTGAGGTGTTTTTTTTTACATGTGTATTCAAGATAGATCTAAACTGGGAGTGCGCCCCCATGGGCCGGCTTCTCGTGGCGGGGGTGTTTCTTGACCAACCTGTGCCCACCACTTTTTCTTGTCTTTCCTAATGTTCTGCCTACCATGTCTTCGCTATCTCTTTTCACCCATAAAGTCTCCCCACATCATCTGCAGCCCTCTATGTCGTCTTGTTTCTGCCTTCCCGGTTCTTCAGCCTGTTCTTTCATCTATTTTTCCAGTCTTTTCTTTTCAATGCTTCTTTTTCTGAGATCTATCGGAGTGGTGGCCCTAAGTCACCCGCAATCTAAGGTGCTGACACACTGGCCGAGAGATGAATGGCTCTGCGTAATGAGTCGCTACAGCATCCTGTCTGGTTTGTGGGACGGTATCAGGCAGATGGACGCCCTGTGAGTTCATCTGCACATGTCCTTCGTAGGGCCATCCATTGTCCTTTCCCTAGCACGGCAGCTCTCCTAGGGTGACTGTCAAATTTCTGCCATCATTGAGCCTACGCCCTGTGAGCAATCAAAGTCATTCCAAACGACAGAGAGAAAGAGATTCAGATTCAGATGAAGAGATAAGAGAAGTGGCAAAGAGAAAGGTATCCAAAACACATGGCCAAGCTTCCTTTTAGTGAAGCAAGGATCCAAAAGAATCCATTGCTAGGATTTCTCCGTTCGCCGTTTGTAAGTGGTTGAGGGTGTTTCATCCACAGGATTCAAAATGATAACAACGACTAAGATCGGTAGTTACCTTGTTAACTGTGCTACGGAAACGGCGTCACGATTGCTGCTGAAAGAGCATGGGTCTCACTTATGCAGATCACGGTTAAGGTTTCTATTCACCCATATCTCACTACTCGAAAGGGGTTATTAGATGTGCTGACTTGGCTGGAGTTGCTAAAACAGAAATAACGGACTGAGATGGAAAGTCAGGTGTCTACAGGTCCATAGAGTGAAAATATCTAAAGGAAGTGACTTGATTGAAACTAACACGTTATTCTTGACTTTCGCTATGCCATCTCCCCCAGAGTTTGTCAAAGTGGGTTATGTCCGAGTGAAAGTTACGCCTTTTGTACCATCTCCTTTGTGGTGTTTCAAGTGTCAACGCTTTGGGCATTCCAGTCGAGCTTGTCGGGGTCAGGAGATCGTGCGTGATTGTGGTCAGAAGAAGCATGATGGTCTTGTACAGAGGCTGTATACTGTGTCAATTGTAAGGGTGATCATTCAGCAAATTCAAAAAGTTGTCCAGTGTGGAAAAAGGAATGCGAGATTCAGAAAGTAAAGATTGAGAGGAAATGTTCCTTTCCTGAGGCTAGAAGGTTAGTGGAGGCCCAGGACTCCTTCGGCTGCTACTTATGCACAGAAGGTGGTTAGCGATTCTACGAACCGGCCATCAGGTGACGATCTGGGAGCTGCTCCATCACTGCTCTAGAGAAGAAATTGACAGAATTGGTGTCATCGGTTTTGGATCGGCTCACCATACTTGAAAAATCAGTTGAGGTTTTGTCTCAGAAATGCAGTAGTGTTCCGTCCACAATGTACAACAGGCTTCAGTCCCTGCTGGTGAGGGAAGAAGAGTTCAGTTGTTCAACAGTGCGTGGATCAGAGGTCAGGGGTGAAGGATCGGAGGAAGAGACGTCCCCTCTCACAGGCCAATAACAGCAGTACGAGACAGGCACCAGTGAGGAGCGTCCTTTTCGGACTCCAGACCCTCCTGGGGGAAAATCTCGAAGTCAGGTATTTGGTGCAGCAGGTTTCAGTCCAGTAAGAGCAAATTCCAAACATGGTAACAAACAACTTAGAAATTATCAGGAGCATCGGCTCTGATCTTGTCTTGAAGAACCGTTTTAGTTCTTTGGTGGACAGTGAAGTTTCTGGAGAAGGGATGATAGATATTCTTTAAACATTTTGACATGGACATACTCCAGTGGAACATAAGGGAGTTAAAGCAAATTGTCGGGACCTTGAGCTATTGTTGACAGAGTATGGATCTTCGATAATTGCTCTTCAAGAACCCTTTTAACTGCAAGTAACAGCATGAGATTCCGGATTCTCCTGCTTACTCAAGCCAGCTCTGCAGACTTTTCAAGGAGAGGGCGTTTCTCTTTACATTCAAATTCGGTATACATACAGAAATTCAACTTCAGACGGATCTGGAGCAGTGGCAGCTCGTATCTCGTTAAACAAGGTCGTTACGATATGTTGTTTATATCTATCTCCATCTTCTGTGATTTTCGAAGAGTCAGATGGATGGTTTAACTTTCTCAGCTCCCTCGCCCATTTCTTTTATTGGTGACTTGAATGGCCATTCTCCACAGTGGGGAAGTAACTGCAACACAATTCTCAAGGAAAGTCCTTGAAGATTTTATGTCGGATCATGATCTTTGTCTTCTGAATTCAGGTTCACCGACCTTTTGTTCTCCTTCTGGTTCTTTGACTCACTTGGATTGTCCATTTGTGACCCTTCCTTATTTTGGACTTAGAATGGCAGGTTCATATGGACCTAAGCGGAGTGATCACTTTCCGATTTTTATTTATTTTACGAAGCAAATGGCAGGATCCCCCCGGGAAACATGGAAGTTTCGTTCTGCGATTGGAGTCTTTATCAGCAACAATTTTAAGTAGAACTGCCTGCGAATTTGTTGCGGAGTTATGATGATCCTGTTTTGCAGTTCACTAAAGTGATAGTAGAGAGTGCTAAGGAAGCTATTCCCAAGTCCCGTGATAAACCAAATGATGTTAAGACCCCTTGGTACGATAAAGAGTGCAAAACTTTGAAGGGTAAGAGAAAAAGGTGCTCAAAGACTTTTTGCTAGGTTCCCTAATGGTGGGGAACAAAGTTAAACATCAGGCGTGTAGGGCTAAGTGTCGGTATACTTTTAAAAACTAAGAAGAAAGAATCTTGGAAAATTTTTTGTTCAAATCTGTCCTTTAAGGTCAATTCAAGGAAAGTCTGGAAACTAATCCGTAAGATTAAGGGAAAGTCGGCTACATCAGTTTTAAAATGTTTGCAAGTAAATGGATCAATTATTACTAATAAAAAGGAGGTTGCTAACTGTTAGCTGCTACTATCCACCAAAATTCGTCAGCTGATCATTATTGCAAGGAATTCCAGCGTAATCAAAAGATCAGCGGAGTCAAAATCTTGTTCCTTCGAGCCAGAATAGTTCTGAGGGAATACAACTGCATTTTCAGCATGGATGAGTTAAAGGACGCCATTTATGAAAGCCAACAACTCAGCTCCTGGACCAGATGACATTCATTTATCAATTTATTCAACATTTTCCAGCTGAGGGTTTAAAGTGTTGTCTCTGTTTAATCATGTTTGGTGTTCAGGGTATTTTTCCACCTTCTGGAGAGAGGCGGTTGTTATCCCTATTCCTAAACCAGGAAAGATCATTCGGATCCTAACAACTATCGTCCTATAGCTCTCACTAGTTGCTTATGTAAAACTAGGAGAGAATGGTATATTCTCGATTGTTATGGCAGTTAGAATGTCTGGGGGCCTTAGATGTTTCCCAGTGTGGATTTCGGAACAACCGCAGTACTACTGATCACCTGGTTCGATATGAGTCTTTTGTCAGGAATGCTTTGATCAATGGAGAACAAGTAGTTTCTATTCTTTTTGATTTAGAAAAAGCTTATGACACAACATGGAGCATGGAATTCTTCAGGACTTGAAGGCACTTGATTTCAAAGGTAATTTACCAATGTTTATTGCTAATTTTTTGTCTAACAGACATTTCAGTGTATTCATTTCCATAGGAAAAGATCTCAGGTCTTAGAACCAGCTATCAGTCTCAGTGGTCAGGTAATAAAGTTTCCAAACAAGTGAAATTTTTGGGGTTATTTTGATAATAAGCTTTCTTTTTTGCCTCACATTAAGTACATTAAACAATCTTGCCAGTCAGGTTTGAATGTTTTGAAGGTTTATAGTCACACTGATTGGGGTGCAGACAAGCGAACTTTGTTGCGATTGTATCGGGCTTTGGTGAGACCAAAGTTAGATTATGGGTGTGTGGTATATGGTTCTGCACGAAAGTCTTACCTCAAAGCTCTTGATCCAATTCATCATCAAGGATTGCGGATTGCTCTGGGAGCACTTCGCACATCTCCAAAAGAGAGTTTGTATGTTGAATCTGGTGAACCCCCTCTGGAGCTAAGGAGGTTGCGTCTTTCCATGAATTACTACCTGAAACTGAGGCTAATCCAGAAAACCCTGCCTATGATATTGTCATGAACCCGCCTTTTAGAGCTCAAATATGACTTAAAGCCAAATGAGAATTCCTCCACTGGGTATTCGTATTTTGCCCCATTTCGGCAGCTGGCATTGACCTTGATGCTGTTGATGACGGTCCATTACAGACTGATTTACCTCCTTGGAAAGTTGCCAATCCAGAGATTAATTTATATTTAACTCAATTTCGAAAGGAGGTCACCTCGAGTGCTGCATATAAACAACTTTATTTTGGGCATGTGAACTTTATAAAGATTTTATCAAGATTTTACTGATGGTTCTAAAAAGATGAGAGGGCTGCAGCTGCCATTGTGTGTGATAACATTTTCAAGAGCCTACTTTGTTAAGATGCGGGATTGGTCATCAGTTTATACTGCTGATTGAAGGCTTAAATCTGGCCCTCAGTGCGGTGTCCAGATCAGATCAGAATGATTTCCTTATTTTTATCGGATTCATTGTCGGCACTGTCGGCTTTGTCGACAAGAGAAGTGTCACACATCCAGTTTTGGCTGATATTCATGATCTTCATACTCGGCTTGTCTCTTCGGGAAAGCATATAGTTTTCTTGTGGGTCCCCAGTCACATGGGAATCTATGGTAAACTCAGTGGTGGACAAAGCAGCCAAACAAGCTCTCAGTGCAAGTCTTTCCAGGAGGCATATGCAGTTTGTTCCTCACTCTGATTTACGTCATAAATCTAGTTTGTATTGTCGTGAACTGGGCAGAGTGAATGGAGTAATCAAATTTATAATAAATTGTTAAAAATTTGCCCAGATTTAACCAATCTTTTCCCATCGTGGTACGTAACCGTAAAGAGGAGTCGGTTTTGTCACGGTTACATATTGGCACAGCTAAATAACACACAGTTGGATATTCAGAAGGGAAGACCCCCCATGGTGTGTTGCGTGTGACAGCTTGTCAGTGTTAATCATTTTTTGACAGAATGTGCTGATTTGATGTGTATCAGAGAGAAGTTCTTTTCCACCAGTGATTTATCGGTTCTTTTTCGTGAGATTTCTAGTAGATCTTATTTTTTCTTTTTTGAAAGAGGTAAACTTATTTTATAAAATATAGGGTTTAATAATGTATACAGATGTCGTAGGAGTTGAAAAGATAATTGTGCTTTTGTCCTCATAAATTTTAAGCGATGTGTTAATACTAGTGTGGGTATTTGTATCAAGAGACTCAGATATGATAGCTGAGGTCCTGATTTGGCTCCTAGTAGTCCGCTGGACCCTATAAACACAACTAAACTAACTAACTAACTGGGAGTGCGTTTGTATGCTTTGCATCTTATTCTTCTTGGACTGGGATAGCTGACATGGGCTTGGCCATGCACTACCTTGAAGAACATGGAGAGTCAAGCACTGAGGCGACGAGTAGCCAAAGAGGGCCAGCCGAGCTGCTGCAGCATGCTCCGAACACTGGAGGTGTTGCGGTAGCAGTGTAGACGAAGCATGCTGCCCTGCGTTGAACTGTCTCAATGTTGCCAATGTGGCAGCGTTGGTGTGGGTCCCAGACGACAAGGCATACTCCAACAAGAGGCGGACTAAGGCTTTATAAGCAAACTCCTTTGTTTTTGTTGAACATATTTTGAGATTCCGCCTGAGGAAGCCATTGATCTTAGTGGCTTTGCCACAGATGTTGATGTGCTCCCCCCAGCTAAGGTCGTTCTGGATAGTCACGCCCAGGTATTTCACAGAGTTGACCATTCGCAGGACTTGGCCATGCAGGGTGTAGACGCCACTTGTGGGGTTCTCCTTCGTGAAATGGGTAGATAGCTGCACTTGTCTGGGTGGGAGGCCATATATATCCCATTCATCTTCCCATTCTTCCAGCTGTTTAGGTCGCCTGAAGTGCATGTCTTGTGGGCAGCTGGCGATAAGACATGGACTGCTGTGTCATCAGCGTAGAGTTTGGAGTGGGAAATAATTCTGTCTGGCAAATCATTAATGTATGCCAGGAAGAGACATGGTCCCTGCACTGATCCCTGTGGTACTTCGCTTTTAACGTCAGTGTATCTTGAAGTAGCTCCTTCAACCACCACTGCTTGTTTTCTGCTTGTCAAGAATGACTTGATCCACGCGTTGCAAAGTCCATGATGACCATATCTGTTGGTATAACCATATATGTCAGTTCTGCTGAGACTTCTTCAACGAACTCCAGAAGCTGTCTCACATGAGCATTTCTTGCGAAAGCCATGTTGACGTGGAGTCAGAATGTTCTTTGACTCAAGGTGCTCCATTATGTGGTGAACGAGGACATGTTAAAGTATTTTGCAGGGTACGCTCGTGCGGGGATTGGTCTGTAAAATTGGAACTGTCGTAGTGTTCACCCTTTTTATACACTGGTGTGACCAAGGCTTCTCTCCAGTCTGCAGGGACCTCTTTGTAGCAGAGTGACGATTGGTAGATAGTGGTCGAATGGGGGCAACTTCTTTGGCTAATTCCTTCAAAACATGGGGCTGGATGTTGTCTGGGCTGGCAGCTTTTGTTGGATTCAGATTCACCAGCAACTTCTCAATTCCCTGTATGTGAATTGTTGGTTCTTGGATGTCTGGATAGTGATTTCGATCTTCTGCCATCTTGCACTTAGCTTTAAATTTTCTGCTGTACATGTCTTCCCTGGGCTGAAGGATTTGTAAAATTGGCCATTTAGTAGTTCAGCTTTCTGTTTGGCATCAGTGACAAGGCAGGCGTCCTGCTTTAAAGCCCTCCGGGGGTTGCAACCTTGCCGTGGTCGGAGGGCTTGCGTGGTCCTGTGATCTTTTAGGCTTTGCTGACGGGGGCATCAAAACTCAGCTAGATGGTTAGTTGTGAACACTGCTAGGCCTGTATAGCCAAGTTGCTGACTGGCCAAGCATTACGTGGTAGGAATTGATGCCCCTGGTAGGGTCTCCCATTCAGTAAAGGTTAGGAGTGAGGGCCCAGACAAATAGTAACCCACCTTTTCCTATTCTGTCTTCTGCCTTTCTTAACGGATCTTTTTCTTTCTTCGTCTCCCCTTCAAGTCTTCTTTTCCACACTCCTTTCTCTCTGTGGTCTCCTTAAGATCCGCCGCGTTGGCCGTGCGGTGCGACCTGTGTCGGAGGGGAATGAGATCCTGGTGATTGAGAGGGCCAGCGCTCTCAACACACTCACTTTGGCTCGGACCTCTCCTAGACAGGGAGTACACTTTGGCCCGGGTGTACTAATCGGCTCCCCTTCTTGGGGCTGGGTCAAAACAGGCATTTCTCCGGCTGGCCAAGATAACCCCTGTAGTGCTCAGCCTCTGTTCCCGGGAGTTGGGCATGATCAGGGGGGATAGGGTTGGTAGGTTTTTGTCTGTTGTATATCTTCCTGAAGCTGGAAGGGGTCAAGACAGTGATTCTTGGCCCTGGCCCCTTAGTTGGACTCCAAGGTGGGTGGGTAAGGGAGGGATGAAATATAATAAAATACACATGGCTTTTTCAAAAAAATATCCCCCCCAAAAGGAAGAGGAAGGCAGCATCCCCTTTTTCAGGGGACTTTCAAACAGACAGCGATTCTGATACTGAGGTACGACAGAAGACAGGTTTCTGGGCTTCCTGGCTCGTGATGGAAGGGACGGAGCAGGAACGACCCCTTTCATCTCTGAGCCCTTTTGCCATCCAAAAAGGGCTTTCAAGGTCTAGCAGGTGACCCTCAGTCAGTCAAAGGTTGAGGAATGGCTCATTTCTAATTCAATGTTGATCTAAAAAGCAATCTGAACAGCTGTTGAGAGCAACAAAGATAGTGGACAGGGAGATCAGGGTGACTCCTCATAAACAGTTTAAATTCGTCAAAAGGTGTGATTCGCTGCAGAGATCTATCAGGGGTCTCAGAGGCAGAAATCAAGACGGAACTGGCGTCCCAAGGTGTGACGGAGGTGCGCAGGGTGACGGTAAAGAAAGGTTCAGAGAGAGTGGACACCAACACCCTCTTTCTGACGTTCTGCAACCCTGTGCTGCCTCCGGTCATCAAAGTCGGTTACCTAAATGTTCATGTTCAGCTGTATGTGCCGTCCCCGTTAAGGTGTTTCAGATGCCAGAGGTTTGGCCATGTCAGAGACCGCTGTTCTGGGCAGGAGGTGTGCGGTGTTTGCTGCAAGGCAACCCATGATGGGCCGTGCAAAGATCCGGCACATTGTGCTAACTGCGGTGGCGACCATCCCTCCTCTTCAAGAAAACTGTCCTCTTTGGATTCAAGAATCCACAATACAAAGAGTTAAAAACAGAAAAGAAGATCTCCTTTTTTGAGGCCCGCAAACAGGTTGTGGGCAGTCAGGCGCCCACAGCATCTTCATATGCTTCGGCCGGTAAAGAAAATTTCCACTCGGTCAGTCTGCTGCCAGACTGATGAATTTATCTTTTCAAAGACACTGCAAGGAAGAACTGTCAGCTCTGGTGGAAGCAGGTCCACCACCTCCCGACCCACAGTGAATGCCCCTGGTGGAGGCAAAAAATCTGCCACCCCTCAGACTGCCCAGCAGTCTACAACATCTGCTGCTGGGCAGATTAAAAAACCAGCACCCGCACCTCGAACTCCTCTGTCCAGTGCCCGTGCGGGCAAGGGAGTTCAACCCAGTGTGGAGATGGTGGAGATGAGGAAGAAACCTCCACCATCTCCCAATCCAGACCTCCACCATCTCCAAACTTCAGGCCTTTGTCACCTGCGGGCAAGTCTGCCAGCAGGTCCAAAGACACCACAGTCCAGTAAAACTAACTAATAATTCGCTCCATTAGAAGCGGATGTTGAAGAGGAGATGACCTGATTTCTCTCCTTTTCGCCTCTGCACCATGGATAGTACAATATTCCATTGGAATATCCGTGGTCTAAATTCCAACTTCGAGGAGCTGCAGCTTCTGTGTCAGTCTCTAAAACCTTCCGTCGTGGCTCTTCAAGAAACTCAAATTCAAAGCCAGAAGACCTTTAATCTTTCTGGCTTTAATATTCTTTCAAAACCTGCACAACCATCCACGTTGGGACTGTCGGGCGGTGTTGCCCTTCTCCTACACAAAACTTTGTTGTATAGTCCTGTCACTTGTCTACCTCCCTTCAGGCTGTAGCTGCGAGAGTCACTCTCCACAAGACTGTGACAATCTGTTCCCTTATCTCTCACCTTCTGTCCCGGTTTGTCGTCAGGACTTGTCAGTCTGATAGAAGAACTTCCTCGACCTTTTTTGCTGTTGGGTGACTTTAACGGTCACAATCCTCTTTGGGGTAGTGCCAGTACGTCATCCAGAGGTTTGCTAATTGAGGATGTCCTTTCAGATTTGGATTTGTGTTGTCTGAACGACGGATCTGCAACTTATCTCCACTCTTCCACAGGTTCACTTTCGTGCTTAGATTTGTCGGTTTGTGACCCCTCGCTGGTCCTGGACTATGAGTGGTCTGTCCATGACGATCTGCACGGAAGTGACCATTTCCCTGTTCTTTTACAGCCCATATTTAACTGAAACCGCCTCTGTCTCTCAACATCTCAATTATAAGAAAGCAAACTGGGATCTATTTGCAACCACTATTTCAAAAGAATTCCAGGACACTGATTTTTTTCAGAGTCCAGACCCAGCAGAATCACTGACTAACACCGTGATCAAGTGTGCTAAAGCTTGTATTCCAGTGTCTTCCGATAAACTTCAAATGCCAAAAAACACCCTGGTTCAATTCAGACTGCCAACAAATTTCAAAAGTTCGCAAACAGGCTCAGCGTCGGGTATACCAACGACCTTCAGGTCCCAACGCTAGAGCCCATCAGAAACTCCGTGCGAAATCGAGACACACTTTCAAAATCAGTAAACGTCGGTCCTGGAGAAACTTCTGCTCCAGGCTGACATCTAAAACTTCCAAGAAAAAAGTTTGGAACATCATTAGAAAAATCAAAGGGAAGAACACCAACCCCCCATTCATCACTTGAAACTTGCTGATGCTCTGATCACTGACAAACAAGCTGTTGCCAATCTGTTGGCCTCCACCATCCAACAGAACTCCTCTTCTTCAAATAAATCTGCAGTCTTTTTAAGAAACAAAGAGGTTAGAAATCCTCATACAATTTCACATCAGACAACTCTGAAACCTATAATCTTCCTTTTCAATCGTTGAACTCAAATCAGCCTTACAAACCTGCACTGATTCTGCCCCTGGTCTGGATGACATTCATTATCAGGTTGTGAAACATTTTCGGAAAGCTGTCTTCAGGACTCTTCTCCAAGTCTATAACCATATCTGGACCACAGGGTCCTTTCCGCCCTCCTGGCGGAAAGCCCTGATCATTCCCATTCCAAAGCCTGGAAAGGACCTTACCAACCCTTCCAACTATCGCCCAATCGCTCTGACCAGCTGCCTCTGTAAGCTGATGGAAAAGATGGTCAACTCCTGTCTGATGTGGAAGCTGGAAACCGATGGTCTTTTGGCCAGTGAACAGTGCGGTTTCCGGAAGTACCACTCGACGGTTGACCATCTAATCCGTCTGGAAACCACCATCCGCAATGCCTTTGTTAACAAGCAGCACGTGGTCGCTATCTTTTTCGACCTCGAAAAGGCGTACGACACCACGGGAAAGCAGGAGTCCTCATGGACCTGCACAGACTTGGTTTTCGGGGTCACCTGCCTCTGTTCATTCAAAACTTTTTAGCCGATCGACAGTTCCAGGTGCGTGTTGGCACCACACTCTCTGACATCCATGGGCAGGAGTTGGGTGTTCCTCAGGGGAGCATCCTTTCTCCCACCCTTTTCAGCATTAAAATAAATGACATTGTCCAATCGGTTAAGACTGGGCACCGAGTCCTCTCTGTTTGTTGATGACTTTGCGCTGTATGCAGTTGGAGCTTCTTACCACAGTGTACAGCGTCGACTCCAACTTTGCGTCAACAGAATCCAACAGTGGGCCGAGGGAAAACGGGTTTACCTTCTCCCGTACCAAAACTCAGTCAATTCATTTCCACAATTTTCGTCGATTCTTTGATGATCCTGAAATTCGTCTAGACAAGTCCACCATTCCAGTTGTAAAAGAAGCCAAATTCCTGGGAGTTATTTTTGACCAAAAACTCAACTTTCTCAGCCACATCAAAAACCTCAAAACTTCTTGCCAGAAAGCTCTGAATATTCTGCGGGTCGTAGCACACACCGACTGGGGCGCTGATAAGAAAACTTTGCTGCACCTCTACAGAGCCTTGGTCCGTTCCAAACTGGACTACGGTTGTGCTGTGTACGGCTCTGCAAGACCCTCTTACCTCAAACTCTTGGACCCTATCCACCATCAAGGGCTTCGTCTCTGTCTTGGAGCGTTCCGCACCACCCCGTGTACAGCCTGTACGCAGAGGCGGGTGAACCTTCATTGTCCAACCGCAGGCTGAAACTGTCTTTGAATTATTATATCCGACTGTTCTCAGAACCGCAGAATCCTGCCTATGACTGTGTCTTTGTCCTTCCGTTCCAAAGTAAGTTTGAAAAACAACCCGAAATGTATTCCGCCGTTTGGTCTTCGTATGCAGCCTCACGTGCGGAATGCAGGTCTAGACCTAGGAGTTGTGTCGGATTTTTCCAAGTTTCGGATCAACCTCCGTGGACCTTCTTCACGCCAGAGATTCGTTTCGATCTTGCAGCTTTTCGCAAAGAGTCTACCAGCTCTCTGGCGGACAAGGCTTTGTATGCTGAGCTCTGTTCCAAATTCCCATCCTATCAAAAAGTTTTCACTGACGGTTCCAAGTCTGAGAGGGAGTGGCCTGTGCAGCCTACTGCCCTGGGGCTCCTTCTCAGATACTGTTGAAACATATCATTCAGATGCTTCTGTATATTCTGCTGAACTTACTGCTCTGGTTTTGGCTTTGAAGATAATATCACAATCTTCGAAGAGGGACTTTCTGGTTCTGTCGGATTCGCTGTCAGCTTTGGAGGCTTATAGCTGGCCGCAACCTTCAGCATCCAGAACTTTTACTTTTTTTTGAACTTTTTAGCAACTTGAAGGCGGACGGTTACAACATTACTCTTGCTTGGGTTCCTGGTCATGTTGGCATCGGCGGGAACGAAATGGTTGATCGTTTAGCCAAGAACGCCACACAAGAGAAACTGTCCAACATTTATATCCCCTGCTCAGACGTGAAACCCAAAATTAACGATTATGTGAGAGACCTCTGGCAGGAGGATTGGAACACACGACGACTAACAAACTCTTTCAGATCCATCCAAACCTTAAGGACTTCCTCCCATCCACGTCGGGAGGTCGTTAAAGAGGAAACGGTTCTGTGCCGGCTGCACACCGGCCATTCGTATTTTACCCATGCTTACCTTTTAAAGAGTGAAGAAGCTCCGTGGTGCATTCCATGTCATGCGCCACTCACAATGAAACATGTTCTTTTAGAGTGTTGGGACTTGCACGATGTGAGACACAAACATTTTTACGGCGGAGTCCATGAAGATCCTGTTCAGGGATGTCCCGCCTGATGTGATCCTCGAGTTTTTGAGAGAGATTAACATTTTTTATCTGATTTAAGATTTTACGGCAGAAAGATTTTTAACAAAGTTTCTGGTGCATTTGTAGACGATGTCATTTAACAAGATGTGTGAAAGTTTTTTGTTTTGTTTTTTTTTTAAATGACTGGTGAGTTGATTTTAACGTGGTGACAGCCCTGATATGGCCCTTTGCGGTCGGCTGGGCTATAAGCACACATTATCTTATCTTATCTCTCCTGCTTTAAAGGGGGGGGGGGGGGGGGGGGGGGGGGGGGGATGCTTGGTTTGGAGGAGCGTGTGTGCTTGATGTAGGTCCAAAATATTTTTTGGCTAGGATTGGCATCCTCTTCAAGGGCAGTTGGGGTGAACAAGTTCTCTACATATCGCCAGTAGGACTAGGAGCGTCGTGATTCACGCTGGATAGTCCTGCCTGATTTGTGATTTCGGTGTTCAAGTCTTCCCTTTCTTCCTTTTTCAACATTATCTTATCTTATCCCGTCTTGCCATTAGTTTTCTGATGTTACACAGGTGATCCAGGGATAAGACTCTTTTCTTCTTGGATTCTTTGTTGGTATATTGGCCTTCATGGTGGCGTGGATTGCTTGTTTAAACTTGTTCCAGAGGTCTTCTGTTGTTTCTGTGCCTTCAGTGCTGGAAAACTCTCTCTGTAGTATGAGCATGTCGTCGTGCATGTTGTCCCAGTTTGCTCTGCTGTAGAGTTCGATTGGGCCATTGGCGTTTTGTTTTCTAGTGGGGTGGACTGTGTACTCTAAGAACACAATCTTGTGGTCAGACAGTCCTAGAATGACTTCTAGCCTCGGGACAAGTGATGGAGAGTTGGTCAATACTAAGTCCAGCTTGTTTGGCCCTCTGGTTGGTTCTGTAACAAATTGTTTCAAGCCCGCATCTTGTATGATCTCGGGGAGCGGTGAGGCAGTTTGGGGTAGCTTCACTTTTCCTTTTCTTTCTTGGTTTTTAATGACAGTGTCTTCCAGTTCCAGTCAGGAAGATCAAAGTCTCCGGCTAGAAGGATTTAAGCATTCTTGATGGTTTGGACCCTTTGAAGACTTTCTTCTAGCCTGTCAGAATTGTCGGCGTCGGAGATGTCAGGTCTGTAGAAGGCTCCAATGTAGAAGTGGTGCTTGGATTTTGTGATGAGTTTCCCCCACACTATTTCGCCGGCTGTTAGGAGTTCTGGTTCTTTCTTGCTTTCTATGTCAGCTTTAACTGCAACAAGAACCAGCAACCGTCTTTGCCTTTAAGTTTAACTTCCTTCCTGTCTGTTCTATACACTTTGTACGTGTTTGGAAATATCTAGGAGTTCAGTATCTTTGGTTCCAGCCAGGTTTCTGTGCTGATTAGCACATCTGGTTGCGTGAAAGCTAGAAGGTTAGCTAGTTGTGGACTTCCCTATGCATGTCTGGAAGTTAACGATGAGGATTCAGGGGCGATTTTTTTTCTCGTTCCAAGGTTGCTTGATTATGTTGCTGTGGAAGGGTTTGAATTCCTCTTTGGATTCAAGGATGGAGAGGGTGCTGGTGAAGACGGATGGGTCCTGTCCAATACCATGTAGGTCGAAAAGTGTGGTTCCATAATTTCTGTTAGCACAGACGATGCAATGCCAGGTACGCTCGGTATCGTCAAGGTTCTGGTAGGTACTGGGGCCTATAAACTGGCATTCAGGTGAAACCACGTGCCACAGAATCACACACAAGGCCATGTGTGTCCCATGTGACCGGAAGGTCACAGACACCGCATTTGGCCTGGGATTCATCTGGGAGGGTAGAGTGGCCAAGTTTATTGATGCAGCACGTGCAGTGCCATGATTTATTGCTGTCATTTAAGCTGCGGTATGTGTTGTTGCCCATAGTTTGACAGGAGGGATGGTACCATTGTTGACAAGTGTTGCAGGCAATCCCGATGTCTACAACAGGGCATTTGCAGGTACCACACAGTGCTACTGATGGGTCAGTGGTTCTCTTCTCTCTAAGGTTCGTCAGGAATACTTGTGCATGTGATACAATGCCACGCTACGTTGCTGTTGTCTTTCATGCATACTGTTGTTAATGTTCTGGCACAGAGGATGGTACCACTGTTGACAGGTGTCACAAGTGATGCCCACATCTGTGACTGGACCATTACACATTCTACAGTCTGCTGATGAGGAATCTGGGTTTTTTGAAGCTTTGGATTTGTCTAGGATTGTGGCTTGCTTGAATATTATGCAGTCAGAACAAATCCAGGATTTATCACTTTGCCTAAGGTTTCATAGTGCTGTTGCCGATGCTTTGACATTGGGGGTGGAACCAAGTTTGACAAGCATCGCAGACTATGCCGTCCTCTACAACTGAGAGTTGCAGGCTCCACAAGCTGCTGAAGCATCGCTGTTCTGTGAGACGTTGGCCATGTTTGGGTGGAGGATTGAGAGCTGTTGGTGGATGATGGGTGTTGGTCAGGAGAACGATGGTGTCAAGGAGGTGTGGGATTGATATCATATCAAACTGGCTGTGATGATCGTTTATGCTGTCATTTTCTCTGTAAGTTGTGTCGGCTTAGAGGGAGTTCCAAATCACAGCGACAAGAGATGTATACAGTTGCTTACCTTGACAGTCTTGTGTGTTGTGGATCAGGACACATCAACAATGATGGTATGCGTTGTTGGACTCAGCCAAGAGTTTTAAATGGCTCAGGAATTTTTCCCTGAAGCGATGAGATGGTCTTCTTTCTCATGTGCGGAGTACAGTGCCGCCATGAGGGAACTTGTGGGCAATTGGGTTTGGGATTTTAAGGAGGGCAGAGGATCAATAATTAACAGAAACATACTAGAAAAGGTCGGTAACGATAGGAAAAAGCCTTTGGGACTTTTAGAACAGGAAAAGGGACAAAAACAAAGCTTTTAAACTATCTAAACAAGTTACCGACAGTTACTCTGTGAAAACTTCCCTTCTGACATGCGCACCCCCAGTTAACTGGTACCAGTTTTGTAAATCGGGGCCCCCCTCTGCTTCCCAACATTGATGTTAGAGTTTTACTTGAGGCAAGATATGTGGTGAAAGTGTGAGTTTGCACGTGAATCTTCCACCACAAGTTTTTCTTAAAAAAAAGGGGATTGGGGAAAATTAAATTTTCCAAAAATTTTTTTTTAAAACCCCCCAAAAAAAACCCTTTTTTGGGTTGATTTATAAAAAAAAGTTTTTTTGCATCAGCAATTTTTCAATTTTTTTTAAAACATAACATTTTTCTTAGTTTTTTTAGATAGAAAATAGAAAATAGAGAGATAATTTTTTTCATTTAAAAATTTTCTTTGTTTTTTGACCAAAACACAATGATTTTTTAAAGTTTAGATTTTCTTGTTTTTTGACAGTTTTTAAAAAATTTCTGTGGTTTTTTTATTTTTTTTAAATTTTTTTAAAATTTTTTTTTTAAAACCAATTTTTGGATAACACATTCCCTTAGTGAAAGATTCATTAAGTTGAGCAGGTTTTATTTCGTTTTGTCCAAATATCGTTTTTTTTTCACTGCTCTGATATTGGGTTTTCGGGTGACCTAAATTGGATGCCCCCAGATCGCTTTCTCCATATCTCTGCACATTCGGGGGTAAAAATTCTTTTGGGTGTGTTGCGTTTCCCTTCAGTTGGCTTAATGTACATCGGGGCTCCTCTCGCTGTCTCCATGGAGGGTTCCCAACGGGATGATCTGTCGATGATCCTTTTTTACTTTTACGAGTGTTCACAATCGACTTTTTCTCTATTGCCGTTTTTCTTTTTGGAAACGTGTACAGCCTTTTGCAATTTTTCTCCATTGAAATTCTTCAAACTCGGGCCCTTTGTTTAATATGCCTGTCTGTTTTTTTTCTTCAGATCTAGCAACACTTTCAACACCCAAATGCTGGAGCCATAAACAGGATAATTCTGCGGGCCCTGAAAAATTTTCCACCTTGAGTTGCCTTAGTTTGTTTTCCAAATTGTATCAAGTTTTCTTTCCTGATATCTTACTAAAAATACAAGACTTGCCCCCTGAGCCGATAAGAAACACGATTTTGCTTTAGGAACACCCCAAGTTTTTGGGGTCCTTTTTATTTTGTTTAACCCAACAACTTTGATGCCAATTTTTGCAGCTTTCTAAACTCAGTTCAACAAAAGCTTGGCTTCTGAGGTGTCTGACAGTAAGACAGTATGTCCGTTAAATTGATTTTGAGACCCAGTGGTGAATGCATCTACTCAGTTCTTTTGGGGGTGAAGCCAGTGTTCTGCTTTCTGTTGCTGCCTGTCGTTTAACGATCAAGTGCAGTTAGAACAGATATGATGCAAGGGTGTCTTTCTGTGAGTCCCCACTCAAAAAATCGGGGTCACCATTTGTGATAGGACTTTACTTTTGTATTGGTTTTTAGGTGTTGTGGCAGAGACAATTTCATCAGAAGCCCTACGTGTGCATTTCCCTTTTTTTCCCCCGTGTATTTAATCAAATGCTTTTTTTGACCCACAAATAAAGTGAAGTACGGGGGTATTTTTTTTTCTTTTATTTCCCACAGCAGTCGAGCAATATCATTTCGGCCACCCTTATCTATTTTTTCCCGAATCCATTTTGATTTTGGGTAACAGGGGTCTATAAGAATGGCGAGTCTGTTCACTTCGTAGCTTTTGCGCACTGAGACATGTGATGTCCCCCTGTAATTTTCAGCCCTGATTTGGCCCTTTTCGGCGGCGGGTATAACAACATTTTCTTATCTTTTCGTAAATTTTCATTGGAGCCTAAATTTCCTTTCATTGGGAAGGAAAAAATTTCCCCCCTTACCCATAAATCTGGACATTGCCAGAAAAGTTCCCTTTGAAAATAGCACATTCTTCAATGAAACAGTTTATTTTCCAAAAATTTTGCGGTGTTTCGTCTTGACCATTTGCTTTTTTTTTTTGAACCTTTTTGAATGATTCAGGGGGCCCTTCATAGTAAAATCTCCATCTAGGGAAGAGTAACAAAAAATTTTACGTTGGTGTTTACAACACAGAAAGAGATCCAGAAGATTTGAGGACGTTTTTTCCAAACTGATGCGTTCTATCAGATTTAACTCGCTCTGTGAACTTGGGGTTTCCACTTGGTTTTTCATTGACAAGTGACAGGCAGTTTTGTACTAATATTGTTTCTTGGAAGTTGGCCCAAATTTAAACCAATTAAATTTTGGTTAAAACCCTTTCCCCCGTTTAATTTAAGTTTGGCTTGGTACCTGTTTGCTACTTAACAATTTAATGATAATTTTGGATGCCCAAACATGTTGTATTATGGCATTTAAAGTTTGAGCCATATGATCAATATCAGTGATCTGTTCTTAACAGTCAGCCTTTTATCTTTGCCCTCCGGGGGTTGCGACCTTGTCGTGGTCGGAGGGTTTGCGTGGTCCAGTGATCCTTTAGGTATGCTGACGGGGGCATCAATACTTGGGAGAAAAGGCTGGTTTTTTCACCAATGCTTGTTAGGCTGGAGGGGTGAAGATGCTGTATGGCCTAAGCTTTAACGTGGTAAGGAGTTGATCCCCCTTTGGTTAGGGTTTCCCCCATGTCGATAGGCTAAGGGTGAGGATCCTGAAAGAGTAACCCGCCTTTCTCCTTTTTTTTTTGTTTTCTGCCTTTATTTGGCCCTTTTCTGTCTTCTTTCCCTCCCCTTCAAGTCTTCTTTTTCAAACCCTTTTCTCTCTGTGGTCCCCCTTAAGATCGCGTGTTTGCCGTGCGGTGCGACCTGTGTCGGAGGGGAATGAGATCCTGGGATTGAGGGGGCCAGCGTCTCAAACACCCACTTTGGCTCGGACCTCTCCTGACGGGAAAGTACACTTTGGCCCGGGTTTACTAATCGGCTCCCCTTCTTGGGGCGGGGTCAAGACAGACAGTTCCCCTACTGGCCAAGTTAACCCCTGCAGTGCTCAGCTCTCTTTTCCCCGGGAGTTGAGCATGATCAGGGGGGATAGGGTTGGTAGTTTCTGTTGTCGTATATCTCTCCCGAAGCCTGGAGGGGTCAAGACATTGGTTTCTTGGCCCTGGCCCCCTTATTTGGACTCCAAGGGGGTGGGTAAGGGTAGAATGAAATAAATAAAATACATTATGGCTTTTTCAAAAACAATCCCCCCAAAAAAGAGGAAGGCGCACCCCCTATTTCAGGGAATTTTGTTTTCCGATAGCGTTTTCCGATTGGGGGTACGACAGAGGACAGGATTCTGGGCTTCCTGGCTCGTGTGGAAGGGACGGAAGCAGAAAGACCCCTTTCAGCCTGAGCCCTTTCGCCATACAGAAGGGCTTTCAAGCTTTAGCAGGTGACCCTCGGTCCATCAAGGGTTAGGACGGGTTTCCCGTTCTTATTCAATGTAAGTCACAAAAGCAGTCTGAACAGCTGCTAAAGGCAACGAAACTTGTGGACAGGGGTCAGGTAACTCCCCACAAACAATTAAAACTTCATCAAAAGGAGTGATTCGCTGCAGGGAATTACAGGTTTTCAGAGGCAGAGAATCAAAACGGAGCTGCATCCAAGGTTGTGACGGGGTTTTTTTTCAGGGGCAGTAAAAAGAAGGGTGCTGAAAGAAGTGGACACCAACACCCTCTTCTGACATTCTGCAACCCTGTGCTGCCTCGGTCATCAAAGTCGTCTACCTGTTTGTCCGGGTTCAGTTGTACGTTCCGTCCCCTTTTGAGGTGCTTCCGATGCCAGAAGTTGGCCATGTCAGAGACCGTTGCTCGGGGCAGGAGGTTGGGTATTTGTGCAGGCAACCCATGATGGGCCGTGAAAATGATCCGGCACATTGTGCAAACTGCGGTGGCGGGACCATCCCTCCTCTTCACGGAATTGTCCTCTGGGATTCAGGAATCTGCAATACAAAGGGTTAAGACAGAAAAGAAGATCTCCTTTTTTTGAAGCCCGCAAGCGGGTTTGTGGGCAGTCAGTCGCCGACAGTTTTCTTCGTATGCTTCGGCTTTAAAGAAAGTTCCAAACAGTTCCAACTCGGTCAGTCTGCTGTCAGATTTGATAACTTTCGTTTTCGAAAGACATTGAAAGGGAAAAAAAAAAAAAACTGTCAGCTCTGGTGGAAGCAGGTCCACCACCTCTCAACCCAAAGTGAGTGCCCCGGGTGGGAGGCCAAAAATCCGCCCCCCCTCAGACTGCCCAGCAGTCACAACATCTGCGCTGGGCAGATTAAAAACACCAGCACCCCGCCCTCGAACTCCTCTGTCCAGTGCCCGTGCGGGCAAGGGAGTTAAACCCCCAGTGTGGAGATGGTGGAGATAAGGAAGAAACCCCCACCGTCTCCCAAACCCAGACCTACTTCACCTTTTTGGCAAGTCTGCCAGCAGGTCTGCAGATAGTCCAGTGAAATTAAGCAACAAAATTTACAGCTTTAGCAGCAGATGTTGAGGAGGGATGACCTGATCTCTCTCCTTTTCGCCCTCTGCACCATGGATAATACAATATCCATTGGAATATCCGTGGTCTAAATTCCCAACTTCGAGGAGCTGCCGCTTCTGTGCCCAGTCTCTAAAACCTTCTGTCGTGGCTCTTCAAGAAACTCAAATTAAAAAGCCAGAAGACCTTTACTCTTCTGGCTTTAATATTCTTCAAAACCTGCAAAAACCATCCACGTTGGGAACTGTGGGGCGGTGTTTGCCCTTCTCCTTCACAAAACTTTGTTGTATAGTCCTGTCGCTCTGTTACCTCCCTTCAGGCTGTAGCTGCGGAGTCACTCTCCACAAGACTGTAACAATCTGTTCCCCTTTATCTACCTCCATCTGTCCCGGTTTGTCGTCAGGACCTTTGTCAGTCTGTTAGGGGAACTTCCTCGACCTTTTTGCTGTTGGGTGACTTTAACGGTCACAACCTTTTGGGGGGGTTTAGTACGGTTCGTCATCCAGAGGTCTGCTGATTGAGGAGTCCTTTCGGATTTGGATTTGTGTTGTCTGAACGACGGATCTGCAACTTACCTCCATTCTTCCACAGGTTCACTTTCGTGTTTAGATTTGGTCGGTTTTTTGACCCTCGCTGGTCTGGACTATGAGTGGTCTGTCCATGACGATCTGCACGGAAGTGACCCTTTCCTGTCCTTCTACAACCTGTAATAAACTGAACACGTTCTCTGTCTCTCAGCATTTAAAATTTTAAGAAAGCAAACTGGGATCTATTTGCAGCCACTGTTTAAGGAGTTTCCCGGACACTGATTTTTTTCAGAGTCCTGACCCAGCTGAATCACTGACTAACACTATGATTTAAATGTGCTAAGACCTGAAATTTCCCGTGTCTTCCAATAAACTTCAAATGCCAAAAACACCCTGGTTCGATCAGAATTTCCAACAACTTTCCAAAGTTAGAAACGGGCTCAGGTCAGGTTACCAACGACCTTCGGGTCCCAACGTCGAGCCCATCAAAAACTTTCCCTGCCCAAAACGAGACACACTTTTAAAATCAGTAAACGTCGGTCCGGAGAAGCTTCTGCTCCAGGCTGCATCAAAAACTTCTAAGAAAAAAGTGTGGAACATCATTAAGAAAATCAAGGAAGAAACACCTGTCCCACTGTTGAACCATCTCAAGTTTTCGGATTCTTTAATAACAGAGAAGAAAGCAGTTGCTAATCTGCTTGCTTCTACCATTGAAAGAATTCCTCCTCTTCTAATAAATCGGTCACTTTTGTCAAAAACAAAGCCCTAAAAGAAAAAAACACCCTGCAACTTTTCATCCGACAACATGGAAGACTACAATCTTCCTTTCACATTTTAAAAGAGCTGAAATCTGCCTTACTCTCTTGCAGCGATTCCTCTCCAGGTATAGATGACATTCATTATCAACTATTGAAACATCTTCCGCAAGAAGGTCTGAACATCCTGTTACAGGTATACAACCATGTGTGGATACAGGTTGCTTTCCCCCCTCTTGGCGGAAAGCCCTCATTATTCCCATCCCCAAACCTGGAAAAGATCTTTCTAATCCATCTAATTACCGTCCCATAGCTTTGACCAGCTGTGTCTGTAAATTGATTTGGAAAAAATGGTCAATGCTAGGCCATGTGGGGAAAATCGAAACCGATGGCCTTTTGGCGAAAGAACAGTGTGGTTTCCGCAAACATCGGAGTACGTTGACCCTTTGATTCGTCTGGAATCTCACTTAGGAACGCCTTCTGAACAAACAGCATGCAGTGGCAATTTTCTTTGATTTGGAGAAGGCCTACGTACCACCTGGAAGTCGGGATACTTCATGATCTCCACGATCTGGGTTTTCGAGGTCATCTTCCGCTTTTTATTCAAAATTTTTTGGCGAAAAGACAGTTTCAGGTCCGGGGTTGGCACCCCTCTCTCTATGTCCACGGCAGGAGTTGGGTGTTCCACAGGGGAGCATACTGTCTCCTGCCCTCTTTAGTATTAAAATCAACAACATTGTGAAATCAGTTTCAGCAGGGTTCAGACTGCTCATTGTTTGTGGATGATTTCGCTGTCTACGCAATGGAAGCCTGTACCCGAGTGTCCAGCGCAGGCTCCAGCTTTGCGTAGATAAAATCCATCGATGGGCGGATGAAAACGGTTTCACCTTTTCTCCAACAAAGACGCAATGTATTCACTTCCATAATTTCCGTCAGTTTTTCCCAGATCCTGAACTTCAAGTAGGGAATCTCCCATTCCAGCTGTTACAGAGGCCAAATTTCTGGGAGTATTTTTGACCAGAAACTCAACTTCTCAGCCACATCAAAAACCTCAAAACTTCTTGCCAGAAAGCCCCTGAATATTCTGCGGGTCGTAGCACACACCGACTGGGGCGCTGATAAGAAAACTTTGTTGCACCTCTACAGAGCCCTGGTCCGTTCCAAACTGGACACGATTGTGCTGTGTACGGCTCCGCAAGACATCTTACCTCAAACTCTTGGACCCTATCCACCATCAGGGCTTCGTCTCTGTCTTGGAGCGTTCCGCACCACCCCTGTATACAGCCTGTACGCAGAGGCAGGTGAACCTTTACTGTCCAAAACCCCAGGCTGAAACTGTCTTTGAATTATTTTCATCCCATGTTCTCAGAACCGCAGAAAACCTGCCTATGACTGTGTTTTTGACCCTCCGTTCCCAAAAATAAGTTTGAAACAAACCCGAAAAGTATTCCGCCGTTTGGGCTTCGTATGCAGCCCCCACGTGCGGAATGCAGGTATAGACCTGGGAGTAGTTTCCGATTTTTTTCCCGGTTTCCGGATCAACCTCCATGGACCTTTTTCACACCAGAGATTCGTTTCGATCTCGCAGCTTTCCGTAAGGAGTCTACCAGCTCTCTGGCGTTTCAAGGCTTTGTATGCCCAGCTCTGTTCCAAATTCCATCCTATCAAAAAAGTTTTCACTGACGGTTCCAAGTTTTGAGGATGGAGTGGCCTGTGCAGCCTACTGCCCTGGGCTCCTTCTCAGATATTGTGGAACATATACATTCAGATGCTTCTGTCTATTCTGCTGAACTTACTGCTCTAGTACTGGCTTTGAAGATAATCTCCCCTTCTTCGAGGAGGGACTTTCTGGTTCTGTCGGATTCGCTGTCAGCTTTGGAGGCCATAGCTGGCCGCAACCTTCAGCATCCAGAACTTTTACTTTTTTTTTTAACTTTTTAGCAAGTTGAAGGCGGACGGTTACAAAAATTATCTTTTCTTGGGTTCCTGGCCATGTTGGGATCGGCGGGAACGAAATGGTTGATCGTTTAGCCAAGAAGCCACAAGAGAGAAAAATGTCCAACACTTTAATCCCCCGCTCAGATGTGAAACCCAAAATTAACGATTTGTGAGAGACCTCTGGCAGGAGGATTGGAACACACAGACGAATAACAAACTCTTTCAGATCCGTCCAAACCTTAAAGACTTCCTCCCATCTACGTCGGGTGGGTCGTTTTAAAGAGGAAACGGTTTTTGTGCCGGGCTGCACACCGGCCATTGTATTTTACCCATTTACCTTTTAAAAAAGGAAGAAGCTCCGTGGTGCATTCCATGTCATGCACCACTCACAATGAAACATGTTCTTTTAGAAGTTTGGACTTGCACGATGTGAGACACAAACATTTTACAGCGGGAGTCCATGAAGATCTGTTCAGGGATGTCCCGCCTGACGTGATCCTTGGGTTTTTGAGAGAAATTAACATTTTTCATCTGATTTGAGATTTTACGGGAGAAGGGTTTTTAACAAAGTTTCTGGTTCGTTTGTAGACGATGTCATTTAACGCGATGTGTGAAAGTTTTTTTTTTGTTTTTTTTTATGACTGGTGAGTTGATTTTAACGTGGGTGACAGCCCTGATGTGGCCCTCTGCGGTCGGCTGGGCTATAAGCAACATTATTTATCTTATTTTTACTTTTGCCAGAATTAATCAGATCCATTTTGCAGATGTTGGTTCATATATATATTTTTGAATGCATTTTGACATTGTTTACTTAAACCCGAATCCCTTGGGCATTTGGAAAAGGAAC
>CM031606.1:52384974-52447474 GCA_018398815.1 Conus ventricosus
CCTGCGTTGAACTGTCCAATGTTGCCATTTTTGGGAGCGTTGGTGTGGGCCCAAAGAGGGGCCAAGGCATATTTAACAAGAGGGCGGACAAGGCTTTTAAGAAACTCCTTTGTTTTTTTTGGAAAATATTTTGGTTTTCCGCCTGGGGAAAGCCATTGATCTTAGTGGTTTTCCCAAAACAGATGTTGATGTGCTCCCCCCAGAAAGGGTTTTTGGATAGTCACGCCCAGGTATTTCACAGAGTTGCCCTTCGCGGACTTGGCCATGCAGGGTGTAGACCCCCACTTGGGGGGTTTCCCCTTTCGTAAAATGGGTAGATAGCTGCATTGTCGGGGTGGGAGGCCATATATTTCCCCATTCATTTCCCATTCTTCAGTTGTTGGGTTTCCCTGAAGTGCATGTCTTGTGGGGGGTGGCGATAAGACAATGGACTGCTGTGTCTTTAGCTTTTGGTTTGGCGTGGGAAAATTTAATTCTGTTGGAAAATTTCATAAATGTTTTGCCAGGAAGAGCTGGCCTGCATGACCCCTTTTGGAAATTCGTTTTTTAAAGGTCAGTGACCCTTGGAAGTGCTCCTTCAACCCCACTGTTGTTTTCTGCTTGTCAAGGACTTGATCCACGCTTTTGCAAAGTCCATGTTTGCCCATATCTTTTGGGTTTATACCATATATGCCCAGTTTCCCTGAGACTTCTTCAAGAACCCCAAAAGCTGTCTCACATGAGCATTTCTTGCAAAAAGAATTTTTGAGTGGAGTCAGAAGTTCTTTAATAAAGGTGTCCATTATGTGGTAAAACCGAGGACATGTTAAAGTTTTTGGGAAGGGTACGCTCGGGGGGGGGTTTGGTCTGAAAAATTTGGGAACCCTGTCGTAGTTTTCACCCTTTTTAAAAATGGTGTGCCCAAGGCTTTCTCCAGTCTGCGGGGGGACCTTTTTGTAGCGGTTTAAACGTTTGGTAGATAGTGGTCGAATGGGGGAAAATTCTTTGGCAAATTCCTTCAAAACGGGGGGGCTGGATGTTTTTTTGGGTGGCAGCTTTTGTTGGGTTTTAGATTCCCCAGCAACTTAAAAATTTCCCCGAAATGTAAATTTGTTGGTTTTTTTGGATGCTGGTTTAAGTGATTTCAAATTTCTGCCTTCTTCCCTTAGCTTTTAAATTTTTTCCTGATACATGTTTCCCTGGGTAAAGGATTTTTTAAAATTGGCCTTTTAGTAGTTCGCTTTCTGTTTGGTTTCAGTGACAAGGCAGGCTTTTCCTTTGTTTTAAACCCCTGGGGGGGTTGAAACCTTGCCGTGGTCGGAGGGCTTGCGGGGGTTCCTGTGGTTTTTAGGTTTTGCTGGGGGGGCCAAAAACTAGCTAGAGGGTTAGTTGTGAAAAAAGCTGGGGCCTGCCAAACCCAAAGTTGCTGAAGGGGCCAAAAGCATTACGGGTAGGAATTGTGCCCTGGTAGGGCTCCAGTCAAAAAAGGTTAGGAGGAGGGCCCCCAGAAAATAGAAAAACCCCCTTTTTTTCCTATTCTGTCATTGCCTTTTTTAAAGGAAACTTTTTTTTTTCTTTCCCCTTAAAGTTTTTTCCCACCCTTTTCTCTCTGTGGTCCCCTTTAAGATCGCCGCGTTGGGCCGTGGGTGCGACCGTGTCGGAGGGGAAAAAGTTCCTGGTGTTTAAAAGGGGGCCCAGCGCTCTAAACATAAATTTGGGCTCGGACCTCCCCTTTGGACGGGAGTAAAATTTGGGCCCCGGGGAGTACAAATTCGGCCCCCTTCGGGGGCTGGGCCCAAAACGGCATTTTTGGGCCCTGGCCAAGTAACCCCGGTATGCTAAGTCCCCTTTTTCCGGGAGTTGGGCAGGGAATCAGGGGGGAAAAGGGTTGGTATTTTTTTTGTTTTTGTTATCTCTCCTGAAGGGGGAAGGGGTAAAGGGACAGTGATTTTTGGCCCCGGGCCCCCTTATTTGGACCCCCGGGGTGGGGGGGGTTTAAAGGGGAGGGGATAAAATTATAAAAAAATTTTCACAGGGCTTTTTCAAAAAAAAACCCCCCCAAAAGGAAGGGGAAAGGGGCGGCATCCCCTTTTTAAGGGGATTTTTAAAAAACAGACAGGGATTCTGATACTGGGGGTTTAGACGGAAGACAGGTTTCTGGGCTTCCTGGCTCGTGAGGGAAAAGGGACGGAGCAGGAACGACCCCTTTAAAACCCCCTTTCTAAAGCCCTTTTGCCATCCAAAAGGGTTTTTTAAAGGTCTAGCAGGTGCCCCTCAGTCAGTAAAAAGGTTTGAGGAATGGCTAATTTCTAATTCTTGTTGTTTCAAAAAAGCAATCTGAACAGCTGTTGAGGGGCAAAAAAAGTTTTAGTGGACAGGGAGATCGGGGGGCCCTCAAAAACAGTTAAATTCTTTAAAAAGGTGTGATTCGCTGCAGAGATTATCGGGGGTCTCAGAGGCAGAAATCAAGACGGAATGGCCGCCCCCGGTTTTGTGGGAGGTGCCCCAAGGGTGAGGGGGTAAAGAAAAGGTTTCAGAGAGGTGGACACCAACACCCTTTTTCTGACGTTCTGCAACCCTGTGCTCCCCCCCCGGTCATCAAAGTCGGTTACCAAAATTTTTTCATGTTCAGTGAAAGTCCCGCCCCCGTTAAGGTGTTTCAGACCCAAGAGGTTTGGGGCCGGGAGAAAACCGCTGTTCGGGTAGGCAGGAGGTGGCGGTTTTTGGGCTGAAAGGGAAACCCCATGAGGGGCCTTTGCAAAAGACCCGGGCACATTGGGGAAACTGCGGGGGGACCATCCCCCCTCTTCAAAAAACTGTCCTCTTTGGATTCAAGAATCCAAAAATAAAAAGATTTTTAAAACAGAAAAGAAGATCTCCTTTTTTGAGGCCCGCAAACAGGTTGGGGGCGGGTCAGGCCCCCCAACGGCTTTTTCCCATTGTTTTCGGCCGTTAAAAAAAATTTCCACTCGGCCCAGTCTGTGCCAAAATGGGGAATTTATTTTTTAAAAGGGACACTGAAGGAAGAACTGTCAGTTTCGGGGGGAGCGGTCCCCCAAACCCCCCAAACCCACATTTAAATTTGCCCTGGTGGGGCAAAAAATCTGCCCCCTCGGGATCCCCACCCGTCTACAAAAATTCTGCTGTGGGCAGATTTAAAAAACCGCCCCCCGCACCTCAAAAATCCTCTGTCCAGTGCCCGTGGGGGCCCAGGGTGTTAAACCCGGTGGAGATGGGGGAGAGGGAGGAAAAAAAACCTCCCCCAAATCCCCCAAAAACCCAAAGACCTCCCCCAAATCTCCAAATTTTCGGGCCCTTTGTAAAAGGGGGGAAAGTCTGCCAGCAGGTCCAAAGACCCCCCACAGTCCAGTAAAACTAACTAAAAAAATTCGCTCCAAAAAAAAGCGGATGTTGAAGGGATGATGACCGGGTTTCTTCCTTTTCGCCTCTGCACCATGGATAGTACAATATTTTTTTGGGTTTTACCCGTGGTCAAAATTTCCCAAAAACCCCTTGAGGACCCGCGCTTCTGTGTCAGTCCTAAAACCTTCCGTCGGGGCTCTTAAAGAAACCCCAAATTTAAAAGCCAAAAGCCCTTTAATCTTTCGGGCTTTAATTTCTTTAAAAACCTGAAACAATTTTCCAATTTTGGGCTGTCGGGGGGTGTTTCCCCTTCTCCTAAAAAAACTTTTTTGGGATAGCCCTGTCACTCTGTTACCCCCCTTCGGGCTGTGTCCCGAGAGCCCACCCCTCCCCAAAAAAAATTTGACAATCTGTTCCTTTATTCTCCCCTTCGGGTTCCCTTTTTGTCGTCAGGCCCTTGGGTCAGTCGGATGAAAAAACTTCCTGCCCTTTTTTTTGTGTTGGGTGATTTTTAACGGTCAAAATTTCCTCTTTGGGGTAGTGCCGTACGTCACCCGGGGAGGTTTGCAAATTTGGGATGCCCTTTAAGATTTGGATTTGTGTTGTCCTTGAACAAAGGGAATTTGAAACTTTCTCCCTCTTCCACAGGTTCACTTTGTGTTAGATTTGTGGGTTTGGACCCTCGCGGGGGTTCCGGGGACTATAAAGGGGGTCTGTCCAGACGTTTCTGCACGGGGAAGGGGACCCTGTTCTTTTACACCCCCATATTAACTAAAACCCGCCTCGGGTCTTAAACATCTAAATTATAAAAAAACCCAAACGGGGGATCTTTTTGCAACCCCCTTTTTCAAAAGTTTCCAGGACCTGATTTTTTTCAGAGTCCGGCCCCACCCAGAATCACTGACAACCCCGTGTAAAGGGTGTTGCTAAAGCTTGTATTCCAGTGTTTTCCGAAAAAACTTCAAATGCCAAAAACCCCTGGTTCAATTCAAAACTGCCAAAAAATTTAAAAAAGTTCGCAAACGGGCCCCTCGCGTGGGTTTTATACCAACAAATTTTAGGTCCCCGCTAGCCCCCAATCAAAAAACCCCCGTCAAAAATCGGGGACCCCACTTTAAAATCAGTAAACGCGGCCCTGGGAAAATTTCTGTTTCCAGGCTGAATTTTAAAATTTCCAAAAAAAATTTTGGGAAACTTATTGGGAAAAAAAAAAGGGGAAGGGAACAAAAACCCCTCCATTCATCACTTGAAACTTGCGGTTGCTTGATCACTGACAAAAAAGGGCTGTTCCCAATTTTTTGGGCCCTTTCCACCATCCAACAGAACCCTTTTCTTCAAATTTCAATCTGCAGTCTTTTTAAGAAAACAAAGAGGTTAAAAATTTTTAATACAATTTCACATCAAAAAATCGGGAAACAAAATAATTTCCTTTTTCAATCTTTGGGAACCCAAATCGCCTTAAAAACCCTGAAATGATTTTGCCCTGGTCTGGATGAAAATTCATTATCGGTTTTTGAAACTTTTCCGGAAAGCGTTTCAGACTCTTTTTCCAAAGTCTAAACCATTTGGACCCACAGGGTCCTTTCCGCCCTCCGGGGGGAAAAAGCCTGATCATTCCCTTTCCCAAACCCTGGAAAGGACCTTCCCAAACCCCTTCCCTATGCCCAATCGCTCGGGGAAACAGTTCCCTCTGAAAGCTGAGGGAAAAGTTGGTAAACCCCGGGCGGGATGTGGAAGCGGGAAAAAACCGATGGTTTTTTGGGCCCGGGGAAACAGTGGGGTTTTCCCGGGAAGTACCACTCGAGGGGTTTGCCCTTAATCCGTCTGGAAACCCCCAAATCCGAAATTTGCCTTTTTTAAACAAGAAAGCCCGTGGTCGCTATCTTTTTCGACCTCCGAAAAGGGTACGACACCAGGGAAAGCAGGAGCCTCATGGACCTGCACAGTTTTGGTTTTTTCGGGGTCACCCCTTGCCTTGTTCATTCAAAATTTTTTAGCCGATGGACATTCCAGGTGGTGTTGGCACCACACTCTCTGACACCCTTTTGGGGAGGGTTGGGTGTTCCTAGGGGGCCTCCTTTTCCCCCACCCTTTTTTTAGCATTAAAATTTAAAAGGGCATTGTCCAATCGGTTTTTAATGAGGCACCGAAATCCTTCCTTTTTTGTTTATGACTTTGGCTGTAGGAGGGTTTGGGGGTTTTACCCCAGTGTACAGGTCGACTCCAAATTTGCTCCCAAAAAGAATCCAAAAGGGGCCGAGGGGAAAAGGGTTTACCCTTTTCCAGTACCCAAAAAAACAGTCCCAAATTTTTTTCCAAATTTTCGTCGATTCTTTGATGGGTCCTGAAATTTTGTTTTTAGACGTCCCCCAAATTCCCGTTGTAAAAAAAAGCCCAAAAACCCTTTGGGGGGGGTTTTTTTTTTTTGACCCCAAAAATCAACTTTCTCAGCCCCCATTTAAAAAACCCCAAAACTTCTTGCCCAAAAAAAATTTGAATTTTCTGGGGTCGTAGCACCACCGCTGGGGCCCCTGATTTGAAAACTTTTTTGACCCCTACCGAGCCTTTGGGCCCTTTTCCCAAAATGGACTACGGTTGTTTCTTGTACGGTCTGCAAGACCCTCTTTCCCCCCAAAATCTTTTGGCCCTTTTCCCCCTTCAAGGGCTTGTTTTCTGTCTTGGAGCGTTCCGGGCCCCCCCCTGTGTACAGCCTGTAAGGGAGGGGGGTGAACCCTTTATTTTTTTCCCCGCAGGTGAAACTGTTTTTTGAATTTTTAAATCCCACTGTTCTCGAACCGCAGAATCCCGCCCAAGACTGGTTTTTTTTGTCCCCTTCCCTTCCCAAATAAGTTTGAAAAAAAAAACCCCAAATGTATTCCGCCGTTTGGGGCTTCGTATGCAGCCTACCCTGCGGAATGCAGGTCTAGACCTAGGAGTTGTGTCGGATTTTTCCCAAATTTCCGGATCAACCCCCGTGGGGCCTTCTTCAAAGCCAGAGATTTTGTTTGATCTTGAGTTTTCCCCAAAAGTTTTTACCGGCCCCTGGCGGACAAGGGTTTGTATGCTGAGCTCTGTTCCCAAATTTCCCCTCCTATCAAAAAAATTTTTAATGACGGTTCCAAGTCTGAAGTGGGGGGGGGCCTTTTGCCCCCCTACTGCCCGGGGCCCTTCTCAGATAAAATGTTGAAAATTTCATTCAAAATTTCTTTTTTGTATAAATTTTGGGTGAACTTATGCCCCTGGTTTTGGCTTTGAAAAATAATATCCAATCCCTTTTGAATGGGACTTTCTGGTTCGGGCGGATTCGCTGTCAGGGTTTTTTGGGGCTATAGTGGGCCCCCAAAACCCTTTAGCATCCGAACTTTTACTTTTTTTTTAAAAATTTTTTGAACTTAAGGCGGGGCGGTTACAACATTACTCTTGCTTGGGTTTCCCGGTCTTTTTGGCTTTGGCGGGAACGAAATTTGGGTTTATCGTTTAAACCAGTTCGCCAAAAATTGAGGAAAATGTCCAAAATTTTTATCCCCCGCCAGACGTTTAAACCCAAAATTTTAAAGATTTTGTGAAGACCCCTTTAGGAGGTTGGAAACCCCACAGACGATAAAAAAAATCTTTCAGGGTCCTCCAAACCTTAAGGAATTTTTCCCCTTCCGGGCGGGGGGGGGCGTAAAGAGGAAACCCGGGGGTGTGCCGGTGGGCCCCGGCCATTGTATTTTTTCCCCGCTTTCCTTTTTAAAGGGGTGAAAAAAAGCTCCGTGGTGCATTAAGTCATGCGCCACCCAATGAAACATGTTCTTTTTAGAGTGTTTGGGGCTTGGGACGATGTGAGGCACCAAAAAAATTTTTTACGGCGGAAATCCCTGAAGGGTTTCCCGTTCAGGGATGTCCCGCCCCGATGTGTTTTCCCCGAGTTTTTTGGAGAGATTAACTTTTTTTTTTGATTTAAAATTTTTCGGCAGGGAAAAATTTTTTAAAAAAGTTTTTGGTGTATTTTTTAGACGATGTATTTAACAAGATTTTGTGAAAGTTTTTTTGTTTTGTTTTTTTTTTTTTAAAAGACTGGGGGAGTTGAAATTTTAAAGTGGTTTACAGCCCTGATATGGCCCCTTTTCGGGCGGCTGGGCTATAAACCCAAAATTATCCCTTTTTTATTTTCTCCTGCTTTTTTAAAAGGGGGGGGGGGGGGGGGGGGAAGGGTTGGTTTGGAGGAGCGTGTGTGTTGATGTAGGTCCAAAAAAATTTTTTTTTGGGTAGGTTGGATCCCTTCATGGGCGGTTTGGGGGGTAACAAATTCTCTACATATTGCCCGTTTGGGCTAGGAGCGTGTGATTTTACGCTGGATAGGTCCTGCCTAGATTTGTGATTTCGGTGTTTAAGTCCCTTTCCCCTTTTTTCCCTTTTTCAAATTATCTTATCTTATCCCGTCTTGCCAATTTGTTTTTTTGATGTTACACAGGTGATCCCGGGATTTAAAACTCTTTCTTCCCTTTGGGTTCTTTGTTGGTATTTGGCCTTCATGGTGGGTGGGGGTTGTTGGTTTTTAAAATTGTTCAGAGGTCTTCTGTTTTCTGTGCCTTCAGTGCTGGAAAAACTCTCTCTGTAGTATGAGCATTTTCGGCGTGCTTGTTGTCCCAGTTTGCTTGCCCCGTAGAGTTCGGGTTGGGCCAAATTTGGGGTTTTTTTTTTTTGTGGGGTGGACTGTGTACCCAAGGGAAAACAATCTTGTGGTCAGGGCGTCCCAGAATGACTTTAGCCTCGGGGGACAAGTGATGGAGAGTTTTGGGCAAAAACTAAAATCCCGCTTGTTTTTGGCCCCCCCCCCCTGGTTGGGTTTTGTAACAAAATTTTTTCCAAACCCGCTTTTTGTATGATCTCGGGGGAGCGGTTTAGGAGTTTTTGGGGTTTGGGTTCACTTTTCATTTTCTTTCTTGGTTTTTAATGACAGGTTTAGTTCCCTTTAAAAATTTAAAATCAAGGGAAAGGGTTTTTAATTCCCCTTTTTATTTTTGGGTTTGGGCCCTTTGAAAACTTTTTTAACCTGTCAGGAAATTTTCGGCGTCGGGATGTCAGGGGCTGTAGAAGGCTCCAATTTTAGAAATGGGGGCTTGGAAATTTTTTGATTTAGTTTTCCCCCCCTATTTGGGCCCGGTGTTTTGGAGTTCTGGTTTTTTTCTTGCTTTCTATGTAAGCTTTAAATGCAAAAAAGAAAACAGCAAAACCCTTTTTTTTGCCCTTTTAAATTTTAAATTCCCTTCCCGTCTGTTCTAACACTTTTTTTTCGGGGTTTGGGGAAATATCTAGGAGTTCAGTATCTTTGGTTCCAGCCAGGTTTCTGTGCTGATTAGCACATCTGGTTGCGTGAAAGCTAGAAGGTTAGCTAGTTGTGGGACTTCCCTATGCATGTCTGGAAGTTAACGATGAGGATTCAGGGGGCGATTTTTTTTTCTCGTTCCAAGGTTGCTTGATTATGTTGCTGTGGAAGGGTTTGAATTCCTCTTTGGATTCAAGGATGGAGAGGGTGCTGGTGAAGACGGATGGGTCCTGTCCAATACCATGTAGGTCGAAAAGTGTGGTTCCATAATTTCTGTTAGCACAGACGATGCAATGCCAGGTACGCTCGGTATCGTCAAGGTTCTGGTAGGTACTGGGGCCTATAAACTGGCATTCAGGGTGAAACCACGTGCACAGAATCACACACAAGGCCATGTGTGTCCCATGTGACCGGAAGGTCACAGACACCGCATTTGGCCTGGGATTCATCTGGGAGGGTAGAGTGGCCAAGTTTATTGATGCAGCACGTGCAGTGCCATGATTTATTGCTGTCATTTAAGCTGCGGTATGTGTTGTTGCCCATAGTTTGACAGGAGGGATGGTACCATTGTTGACAAGTGTTGCAGGCAATCCCGATGTCTACAACAGGGCATTTGCAGGTACCACACAGTGCTACTGATGGGTCAGTGGTTCTCTTCTCTCTAAGGTTCGTCAGGAATACTTGTGCATGTGATACAATGCCACGCTACGTTGCTGTTGTCTTTCATGCATACTGTTGTTAATGTTCTGGCACAGAGGATGGTACCACTGTTGACAGGTGTCACAAGTGATGCCCACATCTGTGACTGGACCATTACACATTCTACAGTCTGCTGATGAGGAATCTGGGTTTTTTGAAGCTTTGGATTTGTCTAGGATTGTGGCTTGCTTGAATATTATGCAGTCAGAACAAATCCAGGATTTATCACTTTTGCCTAAGGTTTCATATGTGCTGTTGCCGATGCTTTGACATTGGGGGGTGAACCAAGTTTGACAAGCATCGCAGACTATGCCGTCCTCTACAACTGAGAGTTTGCAGGCTCCACAAGCTGCTGAAGCATCGCTGTTCTGTGAGACGTTGGCCATGTTGGGTGGAGGATTGAGAGCTGTTGGTGGATGATGGGTGTTGGTCAGGAGAACGATGGTGTCAAGGAGGTGTGGGATTGATATCATATCAAACTGGCTGTGATGATCGTTTATGCTGTCATTTTCTCTGTAAGTTGTGTCGGCTTAGAGGGGAGTTCCAAATCACAGCGACAAGAGATGTATACAGTTGCTTACCTTGACAGTCTTGTGTGTTGTGGATCAGGACACATTCAACAATGATGGTATGCGTTGTTGGACTCAGCCAAGATGTTAAATGGCTCAGGATTGTTCCCTGAAGCGATGAGATGGTCTTCTTTCTCATGTGCGGAAGTACAGTGCCGCCATGATGGGAACTTGTGGGCAATTGGGTTGGGATTTTAAGGGAGGGCAGAGGGATCAATAATTAACAGAAACATACTAGAAAAGGTCGGTAACGATAGGAAAAAGCCTTTGGGACTTTTAGAACAGGAAAAGGGACAAAAACAAAGCTTTTAAACTATCTAAACAAGTTACCGACAGTTACTCTGTGAAAACTTCCCTTCTGACATGCGCACCCCCAGTTAACTGGTACCAGTTTTGTAAATCGGGGCCCCCCTCTGCTTCCCAACATTGATGTTAGAGTTTGACTTTGAGGCAAGATATGTGGTGAAAGTGTGTGCACTGATTTTGATTCAACATCACGTTGAATACATCAACATCACGTTTCAACATCAAGACCATAAAATACTGTAATAATCCAATCAAATGGTATACTTGTGTCTTCCAACATTCTGTTTCTATGGACTGAATATTTTTCGCACCTGTGGTATTGATTGCATCTCTGTTGCAAACCAACATGCTGTGACCTAACATGTGCTGGGATGAATCCAATGTGTGTATCATACTGGTCCAACCCAATAACCCAGTAAGTGGAAAAATAGCAATCCTCTATTGGATTGACTGGTATGTGCTGGGTCAATCCAAATATATATGCACACTTTTCCTTTGTTTGATTACTGTTTTGAAACTTTTTTTTAAGATTGTAGAGACTTTAAGATTATACTGGAGTGAAGACTTTTGTGGTAAAGTCAAAAGTATGGCAATGTCATAACAACTGAGTTGACAAGCAAATAAGATTTGAGCTGACAACATTGACTAGTGGCTTATAATTGCATGAAAATAACTGTCTGTGGCGTTTCCGGGATTATGCTAACTGTACCAGCTTTGTTCACAGCAAATGAACACGATGAAGCGAGGGGGATTCTACATAGATATTAAAGCACTGAATTTTCAGAAATTTGTGGTGCAGATTGCATACATTCAAGTTACCTGATCGATAATTCAGTTTTGAAATCAATTTACCCAGGTGTATTTGTACTCACCTGTAGGTACCTTAGTTGTCCAGTTGTAATCCATTCACTCACATGTATTTGTACTCACCCATAGGTATGTTAGTTGTCCAGTGGTAGGTAATATTAATAGGTTGGAGTAGTCAGCACGCAGTGACTACTTGCTTATGAAACTGAAACTACTCATTATAGACACATATATTTGTGCTTAGTGTTACAGATTTGAACTACTTTTGTTGTTGTTATAAAATGTGATTTGTTCTGCACAGTTCAAGGTCAAAGGTGTGTCTGATTGTGTCATGTGACTAGTTGTTGGGCTTTAGATTGGCTGTTATATATTAAGACAGCCATCTCACTGTCTTCTTTGATCTAACTTATTTTCTTCTACTGTTTCAGATATTTGGTATTTACTTTGCACAGCTTCATTCTTTAACTGTATAGAAGAAAAAAATACATTAAACATTGAAAAAAAAAGCTTCTGATAGTTTACATAATAGACTACCTGGGTGTTTACACCATTGAAAGGCCTTTTTTGTGCTCTTTATGTTAATTGTAAATTGCTTATAACTAGAGTAATTTGATTCTTTTTGAATACCTGCATGAAGAGTAAGACTGCCTTCTACCACAGTTTCTGAGGGATTGATTAAATCACTAACCCAGAACTTTGTTGATTTGATAGCAGTGCATCAGCAACTTTCAATTTCATTTATCATAACATTCTGTCTGTAGTGTCTTTTAGATAGATAGATAGATAAATAGAGAGATAATTTTTTTCACTTTAAATTTTCATTGTTTTTGGGACAAGATACACAGTAGATTTTTTGAAGTTTAGATTTTCATTGTTTTTTGACAGTTGTTAGAAATTTCTGTGGCATTTCTTTATTTTTACTTATTTATTTATTTATTTTTGAAAACCAATAATTTGGATAACACATTCTTACTGTGAAGAGATCTGCAGTTAAGTTGAGCAGGATGTTTATTTCGATTGTCCGTATATATAATGTTTTTATTTCACTGCATCTGTATGAGTCGGTTGGTCTGGTGACCTCAATTGGATGTCCATGATTGGCTTTCTCCAGTCATCTCTGTCATCAGTTGCTGTGGGTAAGAATTCTCTTGGTGTGTTGCTGTTCTCCTTCAGTTGGTCTATGAATGTAATCGTGGTCTGCCTCTCGATCTGTCTCCATGATGGGTTCCCACAGGATGAGTCTGTCGATGGTATCCTCTTTACTTGTTACGCAGTGTTCACTGAATCAGAGTCTTCTTTCTGCTATTGCAGTTGTTCTTTTTGGAAATCTGTGTACAGCTTTTGTCAACTTGTTGCTGCCATGTGATATTCTTCACAACTCTGAGCATCTTGTTATAATATGCACTGTCTAGTTTTATTCTTCAGATTAGTCAACTACTTTCAAATCCAAATGCTGGAGCCATATAACAGGACTAATTCTGCTGTGGCCCTGAAGAATTCCCTTGATGTTGCTCTATAGGCTTGATTTCCAAATTGTATCAAGTTTTCTTTCCTGATATCTTTACTACAAGTACAAGACTTGACCTGGAGCCAAGATATAGAAGTCATCGACTTGCTTTAGGACACTACCATTCAACTGCTTGAGGTCCTTTTTATTTTGATTGAACAGCACATATCATTGATGTCCAGTTCATTTGGCAGCATTCTCAACTCAGTTCACAGAAGCTTGGCTTGCTGTAGGGTGTCTGACAGTAAGACAGTATAGTCCGTTTAATTGATGTTGATGAAACAGTGGCTGAATGTCATCTACTCTAGTCTCTTTGGAGTGGTGAAGCCAGTGTTCTGCTTGTCTGTTGCTGCCTGTCGTATAGCGTAGTCAAGTGCAGTTATGAACAGATATGATGCAAGGGTGTCTTTCTGTGAGTCGCAGCATCTCAAAAAAGTCGGTGTCACCATTTGGTGATAGGACTTTACCTTTTGTATTGGTATAGAGGATGTTGATGGCAGAGACAATTCGATCAGGAACCCCATATGCAGTGTGCATTTCCTTTATCTTCCTCTGTGTATTGAATCAAATGCTTTTCTGAACTCCACAAATATAAGTGAAGTACTGCAGGTAGATTTTTTGCTTTGATTCCTACAGTCAGTCTGAGCAATATCAGTTTCGGCGCTACCTTAGGTCTATTTTTCCTGAATCCATTTTGATTGATGCTCAACATGGGTCTATACATGTATGGTCTGAGTCTGTTCACTTCGTAGACTTTTGCTGCTACTGAGGATCTGTGATGTCTCTGTAATGTTCAGCCCTGATGTGGCCCTTTGCGGTCGGCTGGGCTATAAGCAACATTATCTTATTTATCTCTGTAATTTGCATTGGAGCCTAAATTCCTTTCATTGGGAATGGGAAAATTCCCCCCTTGACCATATATCTGGTACATTGCCATGAAAAGTTCCGTTGAAAATAGTCAGCAGTTCTTCAATGAAGCAGTTTATTTTCCAAACTTTGCTGGTGTTTCATCTTGCCCAGTAGCTTTATTGTTTTGATACCTTTTGAATGATTCAGGTAGCCCTTTCCCTCCGGGGGGTTGCGACTTGTCGTGGTCGGAGGGTTTGCGTGGTCCAGTGATCCTTTAGGCTATGCTGACGGGGGCATCATACTTGGGAGATAGGCTGGTTTTTTCACACTGCTTGTAGGCTGAGAGGTGAAGATGCTGTATGGCCTAAGCGAAACGTGGTAAGAAGTTGATGCCCTGGTAGGGCTTCCCATGTCAGATAGGTAAGGGTGAGGATCCTAAGAGTAACCGCCTTTCTCCTTTTCTTGTTTTCTGCCTCCCTTATTTGGCCCTTTTCTATCTTCGTCTCCCTTCAAGTCTTCTTTACACATCCTTTTCTCTCTGTGGTCTCCTTAAGATCCGCCGCGTTTGCCGTGTGCGGTGCGACCTGTGTCGGAGGGGAATGAGATCCTGGTGGTTGAGAGAGCCAGCGCTCTCAACACAATCACTTTGGCTCGGACCTCTCCTAGACAGGGAGTACACTTTGGCCCGGGTGTACTAATCGGCTCCCCTTCTTGGGGGCTGGTCAAGACAGGCAGTCCACCTGTGGCCATGTGAACCCCTGCAGTGCTCAGCTCTCTGTCCCGGGAGTTGAGCATGATCAGGGGGGATAGGGTTGGTGGTTTTTCTGTTTGTCGTATATCTCTCCCGAAGCCTGGAAGGGGTCAAGACATTGGTTTCTTGGCCCTGGCCCTTAGTTGGACTCCAAGGTGGGTGGGTAAGGGAGGGATGAATTACAATAAACTAAATATGGCTTCTTTAAAAATATCCCCCCAAAAGGAAGAGGAAGGCAGCATCCCTGTTTCAGGGGATTTCGAAGGTGACAGTGATTCAGATACTGAGGTACGACAAAGGACAGGATTCTGGGCTTCCTGGCTCGTAATGGAAGGGACGGAGCAGGAAAGACCCCTTTCAGCTTGAGCCTTTTGCTATCCCGAAGGGCTTTCAGGGTTTAGCAGGTGACCCTCAATCCTTTCAAAAGATTGCGAAATGGCTCATTCTCATTCAATGTAGAACAAAAAAAACAGTCTGAACAGCTGCTGAAGGCAACGAAACTTGTGGACAGGGAGATCAAGGTAACTCCCACAAACAGCTAAATTCATCGAAAGGCGTGATTCGCTGCGGGATTTATTGGTGTCACAGAAGCAGAGATCAATCGGAGCTGGCGTCCCGGGGTTTGTGACGGAGGTGCGCAGGGTGACAGTAAAGAAGGGTGCAGAAAGAGTGGCCACCAATACCCTCTTTCTGACATTCTGCAACCTGTGCTGCTCCGGTCATCAAAGTGGTACCTGAATGTTCGGGTTCAACTGTATGTGCCATCCCGTTGAGGTGTTTTAGGTCCCAGAGGTTTGGCCATGTCAGGGACCGTGTTCTGGGCAGGAGGTGTGTGGTATTTGCTGCAAGGCAACCATGATGGGCGTGCAAAGATCCGGCACATTGTGCTAACTGCGGTGGCGACCTTTCCCTCCTCTTCACGAAACTGTCCTCTTTGGATTCAAGAATCTGCTATCCAAGTGTTCAAAACGGAAAAGAAGATCTCTTTTTTTGAAGCCCGGAAACAGGTTGTGGGCAGTCAGACGCCCACAGCTTCTTCCTATGCTTCGGCTGTAAAGAAAATTCCCACATTTTTCTATAGGTCAGTCTTGCTGCCAGATGATGAATTCATGTTTTCAAAGACATTGCAAGTAAAATCTGTCAGTTCTGGTGGTAGCAGGTCCACCACCTTCCAACCCAAATGAATGCCCCTGGTGGAGGCAAAAATCCGCCACCCTCAGACTGCCCAGCAGTCTACAACATCTGTGCTGGGCAGATTAAAAAGCCAGCCCCCCAACCTCGAACTCTCAGTCCAGTGCCCGTGCGGGCAAGGGAGTTCAACCAGTGTGGAGATGGTGGGATAAGGAAGAAACCTCCACCATCTCCAAATCCAGCCCTTCTTCGCCTGTTGGCAAGTCTACCAGCAGGTCTGTAGACCAACACACTCCAGTGAAGCTGAATAACAAATTCGCTCCATTGGAGGCAGACGTTGATGAGGAGATGACCTGATTCTCTTCCTTTTCACCCTCTGCCCCATGGATAGTACAATATTCCATTGGAATATCGTGGACTAAATTCCAACTTCGAGGAGCTGCAGCTTCTGTGTCGATCTATAAAACCTTCGTCGTGGTCTTCTAGGAAACTCAAATTCAAAGCCAGAAGACCTTTTACTTTTCTGGCTTTAATATTCTTTCAAAACCTGCACAACCATCCACGTTGGGACTGTCGGGCGGTGTTGCCCTTCCCCTACATAAAACTTTGTTGTATAGTCCTGTCACTTTGTCTCCTCCCTTCAGGCTGTAGCTGCGAGAGTCACTCTCACAAGACTGTGACAATCTGTTCTCTTTATTTACCTCCTTCTGTCCCGGTTTGTCGTCAGGACCTTGTCAATCTGATAGAAGAACTTCCTCGACCTTTTTTGTGTTGGGCGACTTTAACGGTCACATCTCTTTGGGGTAGTGTCCATACGTCATCCAGAGGTCTGCTAATTGAGGATGTCCCTTTCGGATTTGGATTTGTGTTGTTGAACGACGGATCTGCAACTTACCTCCACTCTTCCACAGGTTCACTTTCGTGTTTAGATTTGTCGGTTTGTGACCCCTCGCTGGTCCTGGACTATGAGTGGTCTGTCCATGACGATCTGCACGGAAGTGACCATTTCCCTGTCTTACTACAACCCGTCATAACTGAACACGTCTCTGTTCTCAACATCTAAATTACAAGAAAGCAAATGGGATTATTTGCAACCACTTTTCTAAAGAATTCCAGGACACTGATTTTTTCAGAGTCGGACCAGCTGAATCATGACTAACACTGTGATAGTGTGCTAAAGCTTGTATTCCAGGGGTCTTCCGATAAACTTCAAACGCCAAAAACCCCTGGTTTGATTCAGACTGCCAACAAATTTCCAAAGTTAGAAAACGGGCTCAGCGTCAGGTTGTACCAACGACCTTCGGGGTCCCAAAGCTCGAGCCCATCAAAAACTCCGTGCTAAAACTAGACACACTTTTAAAATCAGTAAACGTCGGTCCTGGAGAAGCTTCTGCTCCAGGCTGACTCAAAAACTTCCAAGAAAAAGTGTGGAACATCATTAAGAAAATCAAAGGGAAGAACACCTGTCCCATGTGAACCATCTCAAGTTTTGGATTCTTTAATAACAGAGAAGAAAGCAGTTGCTAATTGCTTGCTTCAACCATTGAAAAGAATTCCCCCTCTTCTAATAAATCAGCCACTTTTGTCAAAAACAAAGCCCTAAAAGAAAAATCACCTGCAACTTTTCGTCCAACAACATGGAAGACTACAATCTTCCCTTTTACGTTAAACGAGCTGAATCTGCCTTGCTTTCTTGCAGCGATTCCTCTCAGGTATAGATGAAATCCATTATCAGCTGTTGAAACATCTTCCGCTTGAAGGTCGAAACATACTGCTACAGGTCTACAACCATGTGTGGACTAAGGTTTTTTTCCACCCTCTTGGCGAAAAGCCTCATTATTCCCATTCCCAAACTGGAAAAGATCTTTCTAATCCTTCAAATTACGTCCATAGCTTTGACCAGCTGTGTTTGTAAATTAATGGAAAAAATGGTCAATGCTAGGGTCATGTGGAAACTTGAAACGATGGCCTTTTGGCGAAAGAAAGTGTGGTTTCCGCAAACATCGGACTACGTTGACCATTTTTATTCGTCTGGAATCTACACTTCGGAACGCCTTTCTGAACAAACAGCATGCAGTGGCAATTTTCTTTGACTTGGAGAAGGCCTACGATACCACTGGAAGTCGGGGATACTTCATGATCTCCACGATCTGGGTTTTCGAGGTCATCTTCGCTTTTTATTCAAAATTTTTTGGCAGACGACAGTTTCAGGTCGGGTTGGCACCACTCTCTTGATGTCCAGAGCAGGAGTTGGGTGTTCCCCAGGGGAGCATACTGTCTCCTGCCCTCTTTAGTATTAAATCAACAACATTGTTCATCAGTTCAGCAGGGTTCAGACTGCTCATTGTTTGTGGATGATTTTGCTGTCTACGCAACTGGAAGCCTGTACCGAGTGTCCAGGCAGGCTCCAGCTTTGCGTAGATAAAAACCATCAGTGGGCGGATGAAAACGGTTTCACCTTTCTGCTACAAAAACCCAGTGTATTCACTTCATAATTTCCCTCATTTTTTTCCAGATTCCCGAGCTTCACGTCGGGAAATCTCCCATTCCAGCTGTTAAAGAGGCCAAATTTCTGGGAGTCATTTTTGACCAGAAACTTAACTTTCTCAGCCACATCAAAAACCTCAAAAATTCTTGCCCGAAGGCTCTGAATGTTCTGCGGGTCGTGGCGCACACAGATGGGGCGCTGATAAGAAAACTTTGCTGACCTCTACAGAGCCCTGGTCGTCTAAAACTGGACTATGGTTGTGCTGTCTACGGCTCCGCAAGACCCTCTTACCTCAAACTTTTGGACCCTATCCACCATCAAGGGCTTCGTCTCTGTCTTGGAGCGTTCCGCACCACCCCTGTGTACAGCCTGTACGCAGAGGCGGGCGAACTTCGTTGTCCAACCCCAGGCTGAAACTGTCTTTGAATTATTACATCCGACTGTTTCAGAACCGCAGAATCCTGCCTATGACTGTGTTTTTGACCCTCGTTCCAAAATAGGTTTGAAAATAACCGAAATGTATTCCGCCGTTGGGCTTCGTATGCAGCCTCACGTGTGGAATGCAGGTATAGAACTGGGAGTAGTTTCGATTTTTTTCCAAGTTTCCGGATCAACCTCCATGGACCTTTTTCACACCAGAGATTCGTTTCGATCTCGCAGCTTTCCGTAAGGAGTCTACCAGTCTCTGGCGTACAAGGCTTTGTATGTGAGCTCTGTTCCAAATTCCCCTCCTATCAAAAAGTTTTCATGACGGTTCCAAGTCTGAGGATGGAGTGGCCTGTGCAGCCTACTGCCTGGGCTCTTCTCAGATATTGTTGGACATATACATTCAGATGCTTCTGTCTATTCTGCTGAACTTACTGCTCTAGTACTGGCTTTGAGATAATTCCATTCTTCGAGGAGGGACTTTCTGGTTCTGTCGGATTCGCTGTCAGCTTTGGAGGCCATAGTGGCCCCAACTTCAGCATCCAGAACTTTTACTTTTTTTTGAACTTTTTAGCAAGTTGAAGGCGGACGGTTACAACATTACTCTTGCTTGGGTTCCTGGCCATGTTGGCATCGGCGGGAACGAAATGGTTGATCGTTTAGCCAAGAACGCCAAGAGAGAAAAATGTTTCCCAAAACTTATATCCCTGCTCAGATGTGAAACCCAAAATTAACGATTATGTGAGAGACTCTGGCAGGAGGATTGGAACACACAGACGAATAACAAACTCTTTCAGATCCGTCCAAAACCTTAAAGACTTCCTCCCATCTACGTGGGTGGTCGTTAAAGAGGAAACGGTTCTGTGCCGGCTGCACACGGGCCCTTCGTATTTTACCCATTCTTACCTTTTAAAGAGTGAAGAAGCTCCGTGGTGCATTCCATGTCATGCGCCACTCACAATGAAACATGTTCTTTTAGAGTGTTGGGATTGCACGATGTGAGACACAAACATTTTACAGCGGAGTCCATGAAGATCTGTTCAGGGATGTCCGCCTGACGTGATCCTTAAGTTTTTGAGAGAAATTAACATTTTTCATTGATTTAAGATTTTACGGAAGAAAGATTTTTAACAAAGTTTCTGGTGCGTTTGTAGACGATGTATTTAACGAGATGTGTGAAAGTGTTTTTTTTTTTTTTTTTTTTTTTTTAAATGACTGGTGAGTTGATTTTAACGTGGTGGACAGCCCTGATGTGGCCTCTGCGGTCGGCTGGGTATAAGCAACATTATCTTATCTTATCTTAGGTAGCCTTTCATAGTAAAATCTCCAGTCTAGAGGAAGAGTAACAAAAATCTTTACTGTTGGTTGATCATCAATCACAGATAGATGATCCAGAAGATTTGAGGAGCGTTCTTTCCAAAACTGAATGCGTTCTATCAGACTAGAAGCTTGCTCTGTCTGAACTTGGGGTTTTCCCCCTTGGTTATTTCATTGACAATGACAGGCCAGTCTGTACTAATATTGTATTTACTTGGAAAGTTTGGCAAATTAACCAATAAACTATGGTTTTAATCTTCCCTGCCTGTAATCTCTTAAGTCTGTGCTTGGTCACCTGTTTGCTTACATTACAATGTAATGATAATTTTGGGATGCCAAACCTGTTGTATTATGGGTCATTTAAAGTATTGAGCCCTATGGAAATCACTATCAGTGATCTGTTCTTAACAGTCAGCCTTTTTATCTTTTGCCAGAATTAATCAGATCCATTTTGCAGATGTTGGTTCAATATATATGATATCGAATGCATTCTGACATTGTTTGACTTAACCTGAATCCATTGCATGGAACTGACTTGGTATTTTCACCACTTGCAGGACGATCATAAATGGTCAGAAAATGTGGTGTTTTACAAGTGCCATTGACACTTCATGCAGATTCAAAAGCATTCAGTTTTGAAAGTCATTAGGTATTCTCTCCTGTTTTCAATTACTTAAAGGAGTGTAAAACTAAAAGAGAATTAGATTGATCACTCCTTCTTTGTTGCTGAATGGATGATTGCACCTTTTTCTAACAGTAGCCTGTGATGCTATGTTGACTGTGAACTTTAAACTGAGTAAAGCGTAAGTGAAGTAAGCTCTTGATGTTTCATAAATCAAGTAAAGCATAATAGAAGTAACCTCTTTAGTGTTTCAAAGTGTTTCAAAGATTCACATTGAATGCTACCAACCAAATATTTTTAAACTGAATTCAGGGACTTCATTAATTCATTATTTGAGATCCATCTTAAACCAAAGTTAGTAATTAGTGTGTGTGTGTTTTGTTAAAAGTTTCACTTGCCTTGTCATCATGGACATTTCTTTTATTTCATATTTGTATGTTTGTTGTTGTTGTTGTTTTAATGTCTAATGTTTTGCTTGCCCCATAATCATGGACATTTTCACTCTCACTAGTCTCAGACAAGTGTGACTTTGCAACTGGTTGAAGTTTTTCAAGGGAGAGTTCTCTCATGGTATTGGACACAGTAGTTTCATGCAAAAGAGCTGAGATTACGATACTTTCTTTGATTTTGTGTTTATTGATGACTCACTGACCAACAGTTTTGCTGTTTGTGAGGAATAAATCTGGTCTTGTTAGTCTAATGGAGTTGAAATTTTGTTCAAACCGTAATCATTTCTGTGTGATCTAAAACATTGTTAATTGTTTCTGATTTTCATTTGATTATTTCAGATGACTTGTTTTCCAGTACTGATTATCATTACTAGGGTTATATATTTGACATTGCTTAGACAAAACCTGAAACTGGTGTTTGTTGGTTTATATTGTTTTCAGTTTTCACAAATAATTCAAACTAAAGTTGCTTGTGAAACCAACTGAATTACAAATTATGTAAGAGACTGGGGAATTAGACATTGTCCCAGTGAAAACATGATTCAAGTTGATACATTCTAAGAATAATTTACAAAGACATCATGTAATCTTGACTTCTACCTCACCAAATTCAATAAGGGAAAAGATGGTGTTTCAGTTACAAAATGAAAATGGTTTGGAAGGCGCCATGAAACTTCAGTGATCAAACTCTTTTCCCCACTTTGGGAACCTGTGCTGGAGAAGTACTTGTATAGCATAAAAACATACTGAGAAGTATGACAATTTGGTGAAATTTTGATCTTAAATGCAGAAACTTCAAGATTTCTAAATTCTAGATATGTATTTCGAAGTCGGGTGACTGCAGGTGGAAATCAAAACAAACTTAAATGAAGAAATACAATTCTGCTGGACATCCATTTTGCGCCAAGTTGAGGAGATAAGTGATTGCTCGTTCTTCATTTTCATTGTCCTGGATGTTGCTCATCTTGCCTGAAGAAGACCAAAGAGGTCGACACGCGTCGTGTATTGTGTTGTAATTTGTCCCTTTCATCTGGCAGAAACTATTTTTTTCTATTAACTTAAGATGTATAGTTAAACAACGATGATGTTCGAATTATGGTCGATGGCGTTCACTGCCAGTGTTGCTGAAGATGCAGTCTTTTATGGTGTTTAGACATATGGTGAAATTGAAACTAAAAGACAACGCAGTCTCTTTGTTCAAGTGGCCTATGAGACAGTGACAAAGAAATTAAAATGTCAGGTGTAGACACACAAAGGGATGTGGTGTTACACTAAATTCTTCTGCTTCTGAAACAAATGTATAATTTATAAGTTTACGAACTTTACCTGTTCTTTTTATGAAATGGATAGCTCACAAGTTAAATGATAATACTCTTGGGTACACAATGTTTTAGAAGTTTATTAGATAAACAGTACAGATTTCAGAGTGAGACTTTGTCATGACACTGTATTGTTAGTGTCATGGCTGACTAACACTAGTAATTTGCCATTTCAGTTAAAAACAGTTGCTTTACAAAGTGAGTGGTGTGTGTGTGTGGTGTGTGTGTGTTGTGTGTGTGTGTGTGTGTGTGTTGTGTGTTTTGTGTGTGTGTGAGTGATAGAATGATCCTCAGGTCATGTACTTGTGTTTCTTTCAATCTTTGTAACTGGAACCTGAAGGCCTGTCACAAGCAAACATAAGTAATCCCTCATTTTTCATTCCCAAGACACTTTCCTTATCCCTGTGGATGGTGAATGCTGACTACAAGTATGACCTTTGTATAGAAGTTCAGTGTGTAGGTCACTCATCTGCCACAAATTGGTGGAGCGTACAAAGCCAGGATGTTCTGGGTGCATGACAGTAGGATGATTGTAATGTTAATGGGAGTGACCAGGAACAAAGTGCACATTCTTTTATTTGTACTCAAATGCACTCGTACATGCTTGTGTGAAATTTATTGGACCAGTGAAAAGGAATTTTAAAACTGGTCCATCAGAGACTGCACTGGTCTGAGATCAGGGAAAACATTTTGAGCCCCTATTATCGAAAGGGTGTAAGTATTTGGGTCTTTAAGATAAAGGGAAATATATGCATGCCTGTGTTTGCAGCTGGGTTTTTTTAAACATTGTAAAGTTCCTTTGACCTCCTGAAAAAAAGGGGTTATTTTTTTCAATTGTAGAGGAAAAATGGTAAAGTTGAAAATTGTTACTTTAAATATACATTAATGACCAACACATAAAGTCCAAATTTTTGAAGATACAAGGGCAACAAGTTTATTATATGGTTGTTTCAGTGTATAATTTGTTAAATTTTATTACAGTTATGAGCGCAGAGCAGATATCTTGTACTTTGCAGATAAAAGAAAGCAGCAACAAACAACAAATAATATCACTTTTGTCTTTGTTTAAAAACGTTTTTTCATTTTTCTGATTTGTTTCTCAGTTACCTTTAGTTATGCTTTATGCATATGAACATGTGAATGTGTGTATGTCACTGTGTGTGTGTGTGTGTGTGTGGTTGTGTGTGTGTGTGTGTCCATGTGATAAAACTTTGCATTCTGTCAAAAGTAAGAAATTTAACAACAACAAAAAACAGCAACAACTACAACAACAACAAACTGTCAAATTCTTAAATCAAGGAACCATGTCTTTTGCAAAGTTTAGGGGATGATCATATGTTTTTTTTTCAGGAGACGCCAGAATTTTTTGCTGGACCTCAGCAAAAGAGAAAAAAATGGCAGTCAATGCTACAGTACCAGTGCCTCACAGACAACCTCAGTCGTCATGATATCCTTGCCTGGCTCAATGACAGTCTGCAGACCAGCTATGGCAAAATTGAAGAACTGTGTACGGGTAGTTCACATTTTTCACAGCTGATTTCAAGATTGAAGATCTACTTGCAAACATTATGTACATCTGTTCATTAAACAGTATGGTAAAATTGATTTGAATTTTGTTTTGAATTACACTACAGAGCAAGGCTCTAAGCATTATGATTCTGCTTTCGGCCCACATATATCATTTGTTTTTATTACGCAGGACAGTTGTAAAATTTAGGGGATCCAACCTACTCTCTGTCCACAACAGGGAGTCCTATCTAATTATGAGAGAGTTTGGGTAGGTGTGTGGGGTTGTGTGTGGGGTTGTGTGTGGGGTGTGCATGCGCGTGCATGTGGAATGTACATGTGTAAAGATAATCACAGCCACCATGCATCAATATTCCACAAAATAAATGCAAATACAATGGTGTATTATTTTTTGTCACTTTTCTACTCATGTTTATTTTTTTCCTGTGGACTTGCCTCTTTTAAAAAAAAATTTGCTTTTGTTGTTGTTTTTAAAAAAATTTTTTTGAAATGCTTTTCTGATGCTTCAGGTGCTGCTTATAGCCAGTTTATGGATATGCTTTTCCCAGGTGAGTAATTTCACAGAATTTTTTTGCCCCCAATTCCCTTTCCATAATTACCTACCACATAACGTTTTCATGTCTGCTGTAAATAAGAAACTAGGATGCTTCTAGAGGGGCCTTGTCTTTTAAAAAAGATGTAATGGTGATAATAACTTTTCAATATTTATTGGTATACAACAGGTACATACAAGCTAAAAGCTTTTGTAAACTATGCAAAGGAAAGAGTATTGTTTGTTCTGCATGCTATATATTGTAACTGTACCATGTGGAGTGGAACATCTCGGCAAAGACATCCAGATAATTTTTAACACAATACACTAGCCCAGTAATTGTTTTGGTAAACAGTAGCTTGATTCAACTTCTAGGTCCCCAAATCACATTAACTGCCAAATACCATTTAGTTTGAAAGTCCTTAGTCTTAGAAGGGCAGCCCCCCGGGTGTTCTTTCTCACCTCACTGTATTGCAGTACAGGGGGAAATTGTTTTTTGAATTAGTCTGGATGTCCCACTATTTGCGCTTATTCAATTGCTTTATGTGTATTTGAATCATTCTTGCTCTTTTCAGGATCACTTCCAAATTTAAAAAAGTGAAAAATTTAACACAAAGTTAGAACACGAGTTCATTCAAATTTCAAGCTCCTTCAAAAAACTTTGCAAAGTTGGGAGTCGACAAGGTGAGAATGGCACTGCCAATGTGCAACCTGCGACTGACTGAACTAATCAGCTGGTTCTCTGTGTCCCTCTCACTAACACTGTTGCTTGGCGTCATTTTTATGCACATGCTATTATCTTCAGTTTGCTTTTATTTATTGTGCATGGTCGGTATGGAAGCTTAGAAGGCCATGTTGACATCTTCAGCATGAAGTATCTTGTTTGTGAGATGTCTCTATCTCCCTTCTGCTTCCCCCAAAACCAACATCCCCCTCGTTAAAAAAAAAAAAATCCAAAACGAAACCGAACCAAACTAAAAACTAACATGAATGGATCAGAATTGAAATAGTCTCAAAATAGAGTTGAATTTGAAATAATAACAACAGGTTTGAAACATCAAATATCATCAGAAAGAATATGTCCACTACGCATGCATGGTTGTGTGTGTGGATTGTCACAATACCAGACACATAGCCTGTTTCATAGAAGACAAAACAATCAGCATCCAGAACTGAAGTTGTTAAAATTTGTTGCTCAAATATTTACTGTCATTTACTGATTCAAATTCTTGATCGTGCAGTTCTGATATAATTTTTTTTTCTGGTTTTATTTTTGTATTTTTGCTTTTATTTCGGCTGTTCTCACCCACTTCCTTCAAACTGAATATGTTGACGCTTGTCTCTGTATACTAGTGTCTCTGTCCTGATATGCTGTCAAGATTTACTGTTTGTCAGGAGAAAAATCAGGAGCTTGTCAGTTGTGTTGAAGCATATTGTTAAAATTAAGGGTATGTTTTGACACTGACAATTTAGAACAGTAACTTGAAATTGTATATTCTTACACAGTAGTAACCAATTGCTTATGATTTTAAAAATTTCTCTGAAAAAAGGACTTTAAAAAGAGGTCTGAAATGGTGGGTGAGGATTGGGTCATTATGCTCATAACCAATTGAACTTTCTTCTCAGTGTTTTGGAGTTGGGTCTTGACCATATTTAGGGGTTTTACAATTGAAATGGCTGCATCGTTGTAATCATTTCTCTTTATGTCCTTCGCCCTTTCTTCTGAAATTAGACTTTTTCTTTTCCTTGAAGATTCCACTTAGTCTTTAAATAAACATGCTAGTCACAAGCCAGTAAGTTGTCCAGTCATGTGCATTTAGCGATATCAAGAAAGGAGGTAACTGGAACTGCAGAATGATGAAAATAATCTGCTTTGGATATTTGAAGCGCATTGTGATATGCTTAGTCAAACAGTTGATTGATTTTCTTCATTTTCATTGATTGTTCTGAGCCACAATTTTGTGACATGGTTATAAAAGTACAGAAACCATATGTTGGTTGGATATGGGAGATGGAAGGAGTTTAAGAATAAAATGCCTCCCTTCTGGGAGTCACTCATTATTATTAGTATTATTATGAATACTTGTATAGCGCCTATTCTGGGCTAGAGACCAAGCTCTAAGGGCTTTACAGCCCACACTCGTTTACACAACGGGCTGCCTACCTGGGTAGTGCCGACTGAAGAGCTGCCAGCTGGCCAGCTTCATTCAGTCGTTTCCCGTGTCATCCAGTCAATATCGTTCAAAATAATTCACTCAGTTTCCTTACTTTCCTTCATTCTTTCCATTTCTCATGCAGGGTGCATGCTGTGTGTAACGTGTCATCGATACTAACGGCCAAACTGGCCTTCTCTTCCGAAAGTTGATGATGGGATTTTACGTGTGTGCAAGGTGTTAAGCGTGTGTTCACACACGGAACCTAAGTTTATAGTCTAGTTCGAAGGACTGTATGGGGAATGGAGTCAGAACCAATGTTAACTCTGAGGGAAAATCCCCCTGTACTGAAACGGCCTGGCGGAGATTTGAACCCGCAACCCCAGGATCACCAAGATTACAAGTCTGGCGCTCTACCAACTGAGCTGTTCTGGCCCCCTGGGGACTTCTAGTTTATAAGTTGTTGCACATGGCATACGTGCTGTTTTCTGTATATTTAAGGAGTAATAATAGTTCTTATAAAGTGTCTGTGTTTTGCTTGTAACATGGCCTTTAAGATACTCTGCAGGCAACAAATAAAGATGTATTTGGTAAGAATTTCAATCAGGACAAATAGGATTGTTCTTATATGATGTATGAACTGGTATGTGTAAACTGTTGGTTGGCATCACCATGTCAAATTTTTGAGATAACATATTTTTTCAATATTTATTTATTACATATTAGTATGTGTCCTTTTTAGTACATCCTGTTTAGACAGACTATTTAGACTAATACCATTTTTCAAGATGGGTAGGAGAAAGTAGTTGTCATGTTTAGACTATTTAGACTAATACCATTTTTCAAGATGGGTAGGAGAAAGTAGTTGTCATGTTTCATTATAACCATAATTACCAGATTGCCTCATGTTTGGTGTTCTCTTTTATGCTTGCAGTTATGATTTGAAGCAGTTGTTTTGATCAGATCTTTGCCAACCTTTCTTTCCAGCATTTTCTGTTTATCTTTTTTTATCACAGTTTTTGTGTTATTTACAAGCAGCATATGCATGCTATGGCTGTTGTTATAATTGTGTGTTCAAACTGGTTTTTGTGATTTGAGGCTGTGCTTGTTTTATATCAAACGATTGTGTTTACAGTATTGATACAATGATATTCAGTATTATTTACATGTATCCTGTATATCCATGTCTTTACAAGGAAGATCTGTGAAGAAAGGAGATCAGCACTGCAGCATCAGTATTCTGTTAGTAATAACATGGTTTGGAGTATGTGATTCATTGGTTTGAAATCAGATTCAAACTTTTTCCTTCTTTTCCATCCCTTTTGCAGGGTCAGTAGGCTTGAAAAAGGTCAGATTTAACCCACGGTTAGAATACGAGTTTATAAACAATTTCAAAGTGCTCCAAGTTTGTTTCACAAATTTGGGTGTAGACAAGGTGAGTTTGTCACTTTATGACCATAGACATTCTGTTTGTTGGGGTCCCCCTTTTGTCTCTATGTCTGCTTTGTGCTCATGCTGTGCCATTGTTTTCTCAGTGTGTCTTTTGTACTCGGTGTGGTGTGTCATACAGGGTATGTAAAAGTACCCGCTTCAGCTTTGCTATCTGGCTCTTTTCACATTTCTTCCAGGTTTGCAAACTAGTGGCCTTTTGAGCATTACCTTTGTTATTGTCATAGGTTTTCACTTTACATTCTGACTTCTGTACAAACAGATGTTTGTTGGTACATATGTGGATGTATACTTTACATTACAAGTGCAGTTTTTCAAGACTTTCATAAAATAGTGAACATTGTGGCTCTTTTTTTGTTTGTTTCCAGATGCACCTATCAGCAAGAATCCACAGATTTCCAATCAAATGAAAATACAGACCCTATTTCTGATCTGCAACTTTTTTTTTTCAAAGACTGATTGCTTTTGAAGGCTATTCTTATGTTTTATTGCAAATGTAGTGACACAGTATTTTATTTAAACCTGTAATAAAAACAGATTTTAATTAACCTGAAATCAGGGTAAGAAAATCTACAATTTTCTTTAGAAAATGAGGGGATGGGGGGTTCCAAAGAAAGAAAGAGAATTGAATTGAGATTTAAGTGAAGTCCTGATTTCAGCTTCAGTTCTAGGAGAACATAATTATAGTAGTTGCTATTGTAAACTTGATGCGACTTGAAGGATTCAAATCATTGAAATATTCAAACAGATTTCTGGAAGAACTTTTAAATGTGTATATGCCAAATTTGAAGTAAATCAGTCAATTTAGGTGTCTTAAGGACAGATAAGTAAGGTTTCAGCTGTGGGTGATGCGTGAAAAATCTTCATTTTTTTCAAAGTTTTGGAAGTTTTGCAGAACTACTGGTACTGTTTGCTATCTGATCTGTATGGCAGCTGCACTGAGGGTAATTGCAGTTTTGCTGTGTTTATAATTGTGCGTTCTCACTCCTTGTCCCTGAGGGCGGAACAGCTTCTCCTTTGGTGCGAGGATCATTCCATCCCGATCTCGGCCAGGCTCGTTCCCGGGAAGATCAACATTCTCGCGGACTCCTCAGCAGGTCGCACATGGTTCTTCCATCGGAATGGACTCTCGTCCACTCAGTCCTGGAACCACTCTGGACTGTGTGGTTCAAACCACAGATAGACCTGTTCGCCACCCGGTTCAACCACCGTCTCCAGCTGTATGTCTCTCCAGTTCTGGATCCGGCAGCTTGGGCTGTGGACGCCCTGTCCATCCCTTGGTCCGGACTGACGGGCTATGCCTTCCCCCATTCCCCATTCTGGGAAAATTCTCCGCAAAGCAAGGGAGGATGCGGCCACGCTGATTCTTGTGGCTCCCGGCTGGCCGGCCCATGCGTGGTTTCCAGAACTGTTACACCTGTCTCACATGCCTCTGATAAAGTTCGCCTTTAAAAGCAATGTCCCTGCTTCAGCCACGGTCAGGCATTCCACACGGCAATCCAGATGCGCTGCATCTTCACGCCTGGCTGCGGTAATCAACCTTGTGGAACACGCCCACAGGGCGGGCACCCAAAGTGTCTACAGTGTCCACTGGAATGGCTGGCTTTCTTGGTGCTCCAACCATGCAGTGTTCCCCCATTCTCCCTCTCAATGTCAGTTGGCGAACTACATAGCTTTTCTTTCATCGGAGAAAAAGCTTTTCTGCCTCCTTTGTTAAGGTTCACAGGGCGGCTATTTGCACCACTATTTGCCAGTTAGGGGGTCCCTCCTTCGTGGACGACCCTCTTCTGTGGGATCTGGTCAGAGGAGCAGCTCTACAGGAGACCCGAAGCCCCCGCCGTACCCCGGCATGCGACCTTTTCTTAGTCCTCTCCTCCCTCAGGCTCCCCCCTTACGAGCCCATCAGGGTGTGTTCTCTGAAGTTCCTTTTCTCACCAAGACCTCATGAGATTAGAACATGGGCTTTGTCGCTGGCAGTAGCCCATAATGCCAGCATTCAGAGTGTCTTGGATGCTGCATATTGGCGTTCCCCTGGCACCTTTATCCATTTCTACCTGCGCGACGTTTCTTGTCTGCGCGATGATGGGTCTAAGGGCATCGCTTCAGCTGTGGTGGCTCAACACCCCATCTCCGCCACATGCTCCGGCTCTTCTCGCTCCTCCAAACGGTAACCAGGTGAGCCCTCCTTCCAGGTAGTGCTACTCAGTAACTCTGCATTAGTGAGCCACGGTATAGTATGTGTAATTAAAAGGAAATTTTTATTCTAAAATTATGTTTAATCTAACATACTTACCGTGGCTCATGCAGAGGCCCTCCCTACCTCCCCGCCTTCCTGGTTCCATCAGGAGTTCTGAGTCAGGGTTTTATATACCTCGAAAAGAGGATTGATCTGAGCATGCGCAAGGCATGAGGCCCTTTCAGGGGTTTTGTTGTCCGTACGGACTTTATTGTATACGAGGCAGGGATAGCAAATTGCTGCCGCTTATTGCATTAGTGAGCCACGGTAAGTTTGTTAGATTAAACGTAATTTTAGAATAAAAATGTCCTTTTTGCTGTGTTTATAATTGGGGTTAAAGAATTTGTTTGTTTGACTTGATGAGGAAGAACAAATACACTTTCAAACATCTTGTACAAGCTTCTTGGCAGTTGCATTTGGAATGTTTGTGATAAGAAATAAAGTGTAAGTATTGTTAATAGAGAGAAAGTGAAAGAGTGAATACAGGTGATCGGTAGTGAATAAAATAAGTCATCAAGAGATTATTTTTGCGAAATCTGCTGAATTTGGTGGTTTTACTCTGCCATGTATATTTAAATAGTATTTACAAGGCAGTTGTTTTAGCTGGCAGATTTTAATAAAAATGTGTTTGTGTATGTGTGATTAGTATAATCATTTTGATTGAATTATGTATATTTGTATGAGTATCATTGTAGATGTAAACAATTATCTGTTTCTTTTGGGATAAACTTTAGCAGTAGCTATCATAGTAGTTTTCAGTTTATTGATGTGTATGATTAGATGAAGTTGGAGGTGTAGCTGGACATGAAATTATTTTAGCTGATCTTTGTCACTTAAGACCACATGTAATTGATGAAAAATCATACTTAAAAGAATTAAATAGGTTGTCAGCAAGCTTTCTTTATGTTTAACAGAAAGAGAAATAAATGTTTCATACAAGTGATTGTAATCTTATGTTTTGTCCACGATATGAATAAGAAATTCACACAGTCATGTCAATACAGAAAAAACATTTTGTGTTAATCGAGATTAAGTTCAAATGTCTCCTTCATAGATAGGTGGGTAGTTGACCTCATGAATGGCTTTCTCACTTCTAGCAGATGCACATAAGTTTGCAGTTGACAGCAGATGGGAGACTTTAAGGTTTTTAACCACCCAGTTGAAGTGTTAAACAGAATTGAAAGCACATGAAAATAGTTCTCAGCGCATGTCAACATGTAGAATTCCAAACATGTTAAAAAATTTGTGTGTGAAATGAGAAGTTATGCTATCGCATGGAAAAATATGTGCTTATCGATTTTCTTCCTCCTTCGCTTTCTCACTTTTTGCTTTTTCCCTTCCTGGTACCAGACTGCAAGAATTGAAAGTAAAAATTCGTTCAGTTGATTAAGGAATGGGTTTCTTTGTGGGCTCTTGCATGTTTGTGTCATTTTTTCCTATCTGCAGTTGTCATTTACTTTTATTGATTCGTAATTAAATTCTACCATTCTCTTAGATTTGTGCATGTGAACTCCATCTCCATCTTACAGTATTGCATGCATACTGCCATGGGAAAGATATTTGTTATCTGTTATCTGAATTTTGTGTGTAGAGAGACGGCGTGTGTGTGTGTGTGCGCGCGCGCACCAGTGCATCCATATTTGATTGGAAAAGGATGATTGAACTTGTACTTTGTAAGCCTTCCAGGAGTGTCTAGAGCACTCTCTCTCTCTCTCAACTCCCCATGTGCCAATTGTACTTTTTCGAAAGGAGAACAAAAAATGGTTTAACATAATGTGTGCATGTTGTGGTGTTAGTGTTCTCCAGCTATTATATGAAACCAGTTTGTGTGTTGTGTTTCTGCAACTGAACAGAATTCAAGTACTGAATTTGCAGCTTTTGTAATGGGCTTTTTGGATGTTACTTATATTATGTTTTGTGCAAGCTGATAGTTTGAATCATTTAGCATGTAGGAATGAGATAGATCTGGAACGCGATGACAAGTTTTCTGATTAAAGAGCAAAAGAAAACAAACAAACATGAGAAATCAAAAGCCAAACCTTCCATTGATGTAAAGGATCACAAATCTGCTAACAGGTATGAAGCTTTGGCAGGTCTAAGTTAATCTTAAATAAATGTTAGCGAACCGCCCAGAGAACGTGGACAAACGAGTCACAAGACAAAACACAATGCGTTTCGACCTCTTAGGTCTTCGTCAGGTGATATATAAACGAATAAAACAATGAAAATTCAATTCTCTGGGCGGTTCGCTAACATTTATTTAAGATTTGTTTAGATTTCCGCCTGCAGTCATCTCGCTTTGCAACTAGGTCTAAGTTGTTAAAATATGTTCAGAGCCTCTTGTGATAATTGCGTAATATGCGCATATTATTTATGTAAGTAAGATAAAGACCATAAAGGGGGAGGAAGGTGGGGAGGCATCTGCCATATCACTGAAGGAGGGTGTGGTCATTGAAGTTGAATGTTATTTAATAAAAGACCGTTGTGTTTTGGGGCACCTGTCAAGGTTGCAATCGACAGGGCTTGAAATACCTGCCTGTCTGATTGTGATAACAAATTTAAAAACTCTGTTAGACAAGTGGAAATTCTCTCTCCGCTTGTCCTTCAGGCAACAGATTTGTTTTAATGGTGTTAGTGAGGGGACGGCTGAGATGTAAGCTTCAATATATACCTATGGTGCTTCCATTTTTTCCTTTTTACTTTCACACTTTATTTATACCACTCTCCCCCTCCCCTAGCCACTACTTTCCCGTTTCTGTTTTACTAAAGTCAGAATCCCTGTTTTTTAAGACAAGGCCGAATTTTGCATAAAACATCTCAGCACATTAGGCATTGTACTTAATCAGTGTGGAAATGAAAGATCTACTCCCGTTATTTTTGTTTTTAAATATAAATAGATCAAAAATGGATCTATTTAAAAATTGTCTGTGTGCTGAAGGGAAGAGAGAGGAAACAGAGAGAGAGAGAAAGAAAAAACATCAACAACAAAACAAACAGAGAGCCAAAAGAATTTTATTGTTTTTATTTCAGTCCGGAATGTGTCAGTTGTGTAAAAATGAAAATTTTTTTCCTTTTTTATACAATTTTAAATAGAATAGAAACATTTTCTTTCTGTTTATACCTTGGTGAACTATGAGACGGGAGGGGGATGCAAGTTGAAATTAGAGGGAACAAGTTGATTTTCTTATCACATATTTCCCTGGACAACTGAAAATTACTTGGAAATTTTTACCCTTGAATAAAATCTGTTGTTTCATTCCAGTTTGACTTGTTGACATTTTTGCCCGTGGCCCCCTGAATCTTTGCAGGATTTTTGTTCTTTCTTTTTTTTTTTATATTAAACCTTTCTCAGGTCTTATTGTTAGGCATTAAATTTTAAACATTTGTACTCGGGTGTGTTATATTTCTTTTGCTGTCTTCCTCCGGGGGGTTGCGACTTGTCGTTGGTCGGAGGGTTTGCGTGGTCCAGTGATCCCTTAGGCTTTGCTTGGCGGGGGCATAAATACTTGGAGAAGGCTGTTTTTTCACACTGCTTCTAGGCCTGAGAGGTGCAGTTGCTGTTTGGCCTAAGCGTAACGTGGAAAAGAGTTGATGCCCCGGGTTTGGGGTTTTCCCATGTCAGATAGGCAAAGGGGTTTGAGGATCCAGACTAAGGTAACCCGCCCTTTCTCCTTTTCTTGTTTTCTGCCTCCCTTATTTGGCCCTTTTCTATCTTCGTCTCCCTTCAAGTTCTTTTCCACACCCTCCTTTTCTCTCTGTGGTCCCCTTAAGATCCGCCGCGTTTGCCGTGCGGTGCGACCTGTGTCGGAGGGGAATGAGATCCTGGTGATTGAGAGGGCCAGCGCTCTCAACACATCACTTTGGCTCGGCCCTCCCCTTTGACAGGGAGTACACTTTGGCCGGGTGTACTAATCGGCTCCCCTTCTTGGGGCTGGGTCAAGACGGACAGTTTCCCTACTGGCCAAGTTAACCCCTGCAGTGCTCAGCTCTCTGTCCCCGGATTTTGAGCATGATCAGGGGGGATAGGGTTGGTAGTTTCTGTTTGTCGTATATCTCTCCCGAAGCCTGGAAGGGGTAAAAGACATTGGTTTCTTGGCCCTGGCCCTTAGTTGGACTCCAAGGTGGGTGGGTAAGGGAGAGATGAAATAAATAAAATACATCATGGCTTTTAAAAAAACAATCCCCCCAAAAAGAGGAAGGCTGCATCCCCTATTTCAGGAATTTTGATTTCAGATAGTGATTTGATATGGAGGTACGACAGAGGACAGGATTCTGGGCTTCCTGGCTCGTGATGGAAGGGACGGAGAGGGAAAAGAACCCCTTTCAAGCTCTGAGCCCTTTCGCCATACAGAAGGGCTTTCAAAGCTTTAGCAGGTGCCCCTCGGTTCCATCAAGGGTTGAGGAATGGTTCATTTCTTATTCAGTGTAAATCACCAAACAATCTGAACAGCTGCTGAAGGGCAAAAGAAATTTGGGGTGGACAGGGAGATAGGGTAACTCCCACAAACAGTTGAACTCATCAAAAGGCGTGATTCGCTGCAGGGATTTATCTGGTGTATCAGAGGCAGAAATTAAGACGGAGCTGGCACCCCAGGGTGTGACGGAGGTGCGCAGGGTGACAGTAAAGAAAGGTTCAGAGAGAGTGGCCACCAACACCCTCTTTCTGACCTTCTGAAAACCTGTGCTGCCTCCGGTCATCAAAGTTGGTTACTTGAATGTTCATGTTCAGTTATATGTTCCGTCCCCGTTGAGGTGCTTCAGGGGCCAGAAGTTTGGCCATGTCAGGGACCGCTGTTCAGGGCAAGAGGTATGCGGTGTTTGCTGCAAGGCAACCCATGATGGGCCGTGTCAAGACCCGGCACATTGTGCTAATTTGCGGTGGCAACCATCCCTCCTCTTCACGAAATCCCCTCTTTGGATTCAGGAATCCGCTATTCAAAGAATCAAAACTGAAAAAAAAATTTCCTTTTTTGAGGCCCGAAAGCAGGTTGTGGGCAGTCAGACGCCGACAGCCTCTTCCTATGCTTCGGTTTGTAAGGAAAGTTCCCACATTTTCCCACTCGATCGGTCTGCTGTCAGACTGATAACTTTACATTTTCGAAGACATTGCAAGGAAAAAACTGTCAGCTCTGGTGGAAGCAGGTCCACCACCTCTCAACCCCAAAATGGGGTGCCCCTGGTGGAGGCCAAAAATCCGCCCCTCCTCAGACTGCCCAGCAGTCTAAAACATCTGCTGCTGGCAGAAATTTAAAAAACCAGCACCCCCACCTCGAACTCCTCTGTCCAGTGCCCGGGGGCAAGGGAGTTCAACCCAGTGTGGAGATGGTGGAGATAAGGAAGAAAAACCCCCACCGTCTCCCAAACCCCGACCTACTTTCACCTGTTGGCAAGTCTGCCAGCAGGTCTGCAGATAGCCCAGTGAAATTAAGCAAAAATTTACAGCTTTAGCAGCAGATGTTGAGGAGGAGATGACCTGATCTCTCTCCTTTTCGCCCTCTGCACCATGGATAATACAATATTCCATTGGAATATCCGTGGTCTAAATTCTAACTTCGAGGAGCAACAGCTTCTGTGTCAATCTATGAAACCTTCTGTCGTGGCTCTTCAAGAAACCAAATTCAAAGCCAGAAGACCTTTACTCTTTCTGGCTTTAATATTCTTTCAAACCTGCACAACCATCCACGTTGGGACGGGCGGGCGGTTTTTGCCCTTCTCCTTCACAAAAACTTTGTTGTATAGTCCTGTCGCTCTGTCTACCTCCTTCAGGCTGTTTGCTGCGAGAGTCACTCTCCACAAGACTGTCACAATCTGTTCTCTTTATCTACCTCATCTGTCCCGGTTTGTCGTCGGACCTTGTCAGTCTGTTAGGGGAAATTCCTCGACCTTTTTTGCTGTTGGGTGACTTTAACGGTCACAACCCCCTTTGGGGTAGTACCGGTTCGTCATCCAGAGGTCTGCTGATTGAGGATGTCCTTTCGGATTTGGATTTGTGTTGTCGAACGACGGATCTGCAACTTACCTCCATTCTTCCACAGGTTCACTTTCGTGTTTAGATTTGTCGGTTTGTGACCCTCGCTGGTTCCCGGACTATGAGTGGTCTGTCCATGACGATCTGCACGGAAGTGCCATTTCCCTGTCTTACTACAACCCGTCATAACTGAACACGTCTCTGTCTCTCACATCTAAATTACAAGAAAGCAAACTGGGATCTATTTGCAACCACTATTTCTAAAGAATTTCCAGGACATGACTTTCTTCAGAGTCCGGGGCCCAGCTGAATCACTGAACTAACACTGTGATCAAGTGTTTCTAAAGCTTGTATTCCAGTTTTCTTCCCCATAAACTTCAAATGCCAAAAAAACACCCTGGTTTGATTCAGACGCCAACAAATTTCCAAAGTTAGAAAACGGGCTCGCGTCAGTGTACCAACGACCTTCGGGTCCCCAAAGCTCGAGCCATCAAAAACTCCCGTGCTAAATCTAGACACACTTTTAAAATCAGTAAACGTCGGTCCTGGAGAAGCTTTTGCTCCAGGCTGGACATCAAAATCTTCCAAAAAAAAAGTGTGGAACTTTATTAAGAAAATCAAAGGGAAGAACACCTGTCCCACTGTGAACCATCTCAAGTTTTCGGATTCTTTAATAACAGAGAAGAAAGCAGTTGCTAATCTGCTTGCTTCAACCATTGAAAAGAATTCCCTCTCTTCTAATAAATCGGTCACTTTTGTCAAAAACAAAACCCTAAAAGAAAAATCACCTGCAACTTTTCATGCGACAACATGGGAAGACTAAATCTTCCTTTTACATTAAACGAGCTGAAAACTGCCTTACTCTCTTGCAGCGATTCTCTCCAGGTATAGATGACATCATTATCAACTATTGAAACATCCTTCCGCAAAAAGGTCTGAACATCGTTACAGGTATACAACCACGTGTGGACTACAGGTTTTTTCCCACCCTCTTGGCGGACTGCCCTCTTATTCCCTCCCCAACTGGGAAAAGATCTTTCTAATCCATCTAAAATACCGTCCCTAGCTTTGACCCGCTGTGTCTGTAAATTTATGGAAAAAATGGGCAATGCTAGGCTCATGTGGAAACTCGAAACCGATGGCCTTTTGGGAAAAACAGTGTGGTTTCCGCAAACATCGTGTACAGTTGACCATTTTTATTCGTCTGGGGAAACTACACTTAGGAACGCATTTTTAAACAGACGCATGCAGTGGCAATTTTCTTCGACTTGGAGAAGGCCTACGATACCACCTGGAAGTCGGGGATACTTTCATGATTTTCCCCGATCTGGGTTTTCGAGGTCATTCTTCCGCTTTTTTTTCAAAATTTTTTGGCAGAACGACAGTTTCAGGTCCGGGTTGGGACCACTCTCTCTGATGTCCACGAGCAGGAGTTGGTGTTTTCCAAAGGGGAGCATACTATCTCCTGCCTCTTTAGTATTTAAAATCAACACATTGTGAAATCAGTTCAGCAGGGTTCAGACTGCTCATTGTTTTGTGGATGATTTTGCTGTCTACGAACTGGAAGCCTGTACCCGAGTGTCCAGCGCAGGCTCCAGCTTTGCGTAGTAAATCCATTTGGTGGGCGGATGAAAACGGTTTCACCTTTTCTGCTACAAAAACCCAGTGTATTCACTTCCCTAATTTCCGTCAGTTTTTTTCCAGAAACCGGAACTTCAAGTAGGGAAATCTCCCATTCCAGCTGTTAAAGAGGCCAAATTTCTGGGAGTCATTTTTGACCAAAAACTTAACTTTTTCAGCCATTTTTAAAAACCTCAAAACTGCTTGCCAAAAGGCACTGAATATCTGCGGGTCGTAGCACACACCGATGGGGCGCTGATAAGAAAACTTTGTTGCACCTCTTACAGAGCCCTGGTCCGTTCTAAACTGGACTACGGTTGTGCTGTGTACGGCTCCGCAAGATCATCTTACCTCAAACTCTTGGACCTATCCACCATCAAGGGCTTCGTCTCTGTCTTGGAGCGTTCCGCCCCACCCTGTGTACGCCTGTTTTGCAGAGGCAGGTGAACCCTTCACTGTCCAATCGCGGCTGAAACTGTCTTTGAATTATTACTCCGACTGTGCTCAGGAACCGCAGAATCCTGCCTATGACTGTGTTTTTGACCCTCCCTTCCAAAGTAAGTTTGAAAATAACTCGAAATGTATTCCCCCGTTTGGGCTTGTATGCGCCTCACGTGCGGAATTGCAGGGATAGACCTGGGAGTAGTTTCCGATTTTTCCAAGTTTCCGGATCAACCTCCATGGACCTTTTTCACACCAGAGATTCGTTTCGATCTCGCAGCTTTCCGTAAGGGTCTACCACTCTCTGGGTACAAGGCTTTGTTGCCGAGCTCTGTTCCAAAATTTCCCCTCCTATCAAAACGTTTTCACTGACGGTTCAAGTCTGAGGATGGAGTGGGCCTGTGCAGCTACTGCCCTGGGCTCCTTCTCAGATATTGTTGGAACATATCCCTTCCCATGCTTCTGTCTATTCTGCTGAACTTACTGCTCTGGTACTGGCTTTGAAAAATAATCTCCCATTCTTCAAAGAGGGACTTTCTGGTTCTGTCGGATTCGCTGTCAGCTTTGGAAGCCATAGCTGGCCGCAACCTTCAGCATCCAGAACTTTTGCATTTCTTTGAACTTTTTAGCAAGTTGAAAGCGGACGGTTACCACATTACTCTTGCTTGGGTTCCTGGTCATGTTGGCATCGGCGGGAACGAAATGGTTGATCGTTTAGCCAAGAACGCCACAAGAGAGAAACTGTCCAACACTTATATCCCCTGTTCAGATGTGAAACCCAAATTAACGATTATGTGAGAGACCTCTGGCAGGAGGATTGGAACACACAGACGAGTAACAAACTCTTTCAGATCCGTCCAAACCTTAAGGACTTCCTCCCATCCACGTCGGGAGGTCGTAAAGAGGAAACGGTTTTGTGCCGGCTGCACACCGGCCATTCGTATTTTACCCATGCTTACCTTTTAAAGAGTGAAGAAGCTCCGTGGTGCATTCCATGTCATGCGCCACTCACAATGAAACATGTTCTTTTAGAGTGTTGGGACTTGCATGATGTGAGACACAAACATTTTACAGCGGAGTCCATGAAGATCCTGTTCAGGGATGTCCCGCCTGACGTGATCCTTGGGTTTTTGAGAGAAATTAACATTTTTCATCTGATTTGAGATTTTACGGAAGAAGGATTTTTAACAAAGTTTCTGGTTCGTTTGTAGACGATGTCATTTAACGAGATGTGTGAAAGTTTTTTTTTTTTTTTTTTTTTTTAAATGACTGGTGAGTTGATTTTAACGTGGTGACAGCCCTGATGTGGCCCTCTGCGGTCGGCTGGGCTATAAGCAACATTATCTTATCCTATCTTTTGCTGTCTTTTCACTAAGATTTTGTAAATATACTATTGTGCCATCTTAAAAATGATCTGACTGAGTGGTTTGCTGAGGAATTTTTTGCAAGAGTGCTGTGGCCTCGGAATGTCTTCTTTTTGATAGAAATATGTTGTGTAAATGTATGCCTCGATAACATGGATGTCTAGCTACCAGATAATAAGATATTCTCACATCACTATTTTCTATAATAAGATGCAGATGATTGGTTTAGTTTATCTTTTAAATGATAGATATTTCTTTAACAGCATGTGTTTAGTAAAACCTTTGTTTCAGATTATTCCAGTGGAAAAGTTAGTGAAAGGGCGATTCCAAGACAACTTTGAGTTTGTCCAGTGGTTTAAGCGGTTCTTTGATGCCAATTACTGTGATGACCTGGTGTATGACCCCCTTGCTGCTCGTGGTGGAGAACCTGTGGGCTCAGCCAACAACAAAGGTGCTCTGAGCAAACCGCCATCCAACAGAACTGCCGCACCTAAATCACGAGGTGTGTTTGTGTGTGTGTGTGTGTGTGTGTGTGTGTGTGTGTGCACGCTTATATGCATGTGAGCACTTTCAGAGAGAGAGAGAGAGTGCGTGTGTAGGTGTGGGTGTGAGAGAGAGAGAGAGTTTTAAGAACAAACATTGACGGATCTAGTCTGGGTTTTTGCTTTTCTGATGTTTGACATGAATGTGATCCAAGACTAAAGTCAACTTTGCTCAGTGCTAAAGTGTTGGATGTTGACCACTGTCTTAGGAAAGAAGAAGAAGTCCCTTTTTTTTTTTAGGTCAGATGAGCAAATATATTATTGTATAGTATATGGTTTTGCTGTTTCATGAAGGCTTGTCGCTGTGATTCCTTATGCACTTATTGGATAATTATCTATGAAATTAGTCTCTTAAGAAGGGGTCACGATTTTTTTTAACGTATCTGCAAAAAAAAAGTTGAGCCTGTAGATGAATTACTATATTATGGATGTAAGTGACATTTTTCAGTACCCCCGTCACGGCCAGCAGCCACACGACAGCCAGCCAATATCGGTAGGTCACCCATGTCCAAAACCACTGCGAACCATGCTGCGGGAGACACCCAGCTGGTGGAAGATCTCAGGGCAGAGGTAAAGTGTTGTCAAACTGAACTGTGGTCATTGGCATTACAATTTGCAAGTCTGACTGCTATAGGTTTTAAATTGGTCTGTTTAAGATGAACTTTAAAGAAAACATAACAACAAAACCAGAACAAGCAAAATGTAATGATTTGACACAGAATATGCCATAGTTGCACAGAACATGCCATTAGTTAGGGTTTCTGTTTTAATCAGTTGGTGTTTTTTTGGGTGGTGGGGAATGGGGTTGGTTTGATATTTTGGCCATTTTCATGTTACAAAATTGAAGGAATAGTTGTGTGTCTGTGAGGAAGTAATTAAGCCAGCTTTAATGGTAATGATGTTGCTTAACCATATTCAAGTCACCATGCAATGATGATGGGAAGCCTAGTGACAAACAAGAGGCGAGTGATGAATATTCAGTGTTGATTCTAGAGCGCGTCCTGGCCGAAATCGCGCTGAATTTTCGGTAAAGACGCTTAAAAAGAGAGCCTATGCGTCCCCTGTGACGCAAGAAAAACGAATAGGACGCGTTATTTAACCACCAATGCGTCAATACAAAATTGCATTGCTGCTTTGCGTATAGCCACTAAACCGGAAACGATTTTCTTCAATGCATCTGGGCGCGCGAATAGTGTGATGGAAATGTCAATGGTCGCCATGAAGCGAAGGGCCACCCTCTTCGATTTTGCCTTCAAGGCATCAAAAGCTCCATTTTTATCAGAGGCAGAAGAATCAGTATCTGTTGAAAGAACCGTTGTGAATACGTCTGCAGTTCCCGAGGATTCAGGATCAACATCCACTGCCGCCGATCTTGAGATTGCCGACACCAGCGTTGTGACCGATCAGTCGAGTGACGAAATCAAAGAAAAAGCAAGCGCTACCACTAGTAGTTGTGATACTCGCACCAAAGAAAGAAAATTTCAAGAAAGCTGGCTTACAAAATGGCCGTGGTTGCAAAATGGAGATGACGGCATGAGGTGTAAGATTTGCACCAAACACAAGAAGAATGCGTTTACCAAGCAAGAGTCTGGGTGCAGCAATTATCGTTTGAATGCAATTGAGCGCCATGCGGACACATCAGACCACCAGCAAGCTGTCCAGGCTGAAGTGATGCAGAAGCTGTATTGTTTGGCTTGTTTGTTGACTTGCAGTAGAGAAATCAGTTTGTCTTCTTGGACCCCATTTTTTTAACATGAAGTGTCCATGGGACCCTCTTTTTCATCTGAAGGGGTCCTTGGACCCCCTTTTGTAAAAGTCTAGAATCAACACTGAATATTCGTGGAACCTTTGATGATATCATGTAGGTTGGACACTCTGCACTGTGTGCAACACATTTGTACATCCATAACGGAGCCATTTTAGTCATCCATGTTGTGTAGATCGGTAAACGTTTTTTCATTTGCTGGATTATCACCCGCAAGCCACAGCTGAACTGCTGATTTTGATTCTGAAAAGCTGACTTTCATATTCCTCATTTTTCGAGTTCGGCTGAATCACGTGATCTTGTGGTTCAGTTATAGACTGGGTAGTCTATTTTGATGATGCTTGTTAGTTTTCAAGAAAAGTATTCTCAAGCGGGAGTTATTCATTTATTCAGACTTTGTGAAACATTAAAAAAAAGTTACGTTTTGGTCAAGTTTGATCATGGCGGATCGGATGAAAGGGCTTTTACTTGATGCACTGCTGGAAGTTTTAATGCGTACAAGAGAATAGCCTTGCATCAAGGTAAATTTTGGTACGCTTTAGTGATGCACTGGGGCGAATTCCAGTGCGTCTGATGGAAAGTTTTTGCGTTTAATACTCACATTTGAGCATAAGAATTGATACTACTTCACACCCAGGAAAAACTAAGCATTCTATGTGGTGGTGTATTTAAATACTGATTTTCGTTTCAGAGTACTGGAAACCTATGCTATGAATATTGAATAGTTACCGAAAGGGAAAACAGGTCTGTCTACCACTCAAAATTGGTTGCTCCTCTCTGCATTATAAGTGTAAGGAAGAGGGTATGGGAGAGGAATGGGCAGTGTCTTGAGGCTCTTCTACTTGGAATGGCCTTTTCTTGTGCTTGAGTATCTTGCTCAGAAATGTGGTCAGCCATGGCAGAAGAGACATCTGTTTCAGCATCAAGAATGGGATGTTTTTCTTTTTGGAAATGGGCACTTAAGATTTCTTGAAAGTCTTCCACATACTTGTACATTGTTCCCTACCTTGTATTATTTTGGTTGTTTTATTATCAGTATTTTGCCTCAACAATAGTTTTCAAGACTTTTTTTACTCCATTTTTTACCAGATAGGTGCTCATGAGATCAGATGCCTGTTCTGCCAGCTGCTTTCTATTCACAATTGTGATGTTGATCTGATCACTGGCGATTTTGAGTTTTAGTCTGATTTTCTGCAGGGATTGGCATCAGTGCATCTGTTTTTTCCACTCTCTTGATACATATTTTATGTACACATTTTCATAAAATGTGATTAATGTGGTTCATAGGAACAAAGAAAAGTACAAGAAAGAAAATCTGGATATTTAAACTCCTGAGTTATATTTGCACAGATGGAAATGCATTCAGTTGATATTTGTACTGATGATGAAGAAAAATTGCAGCAAGATTATTTCCTGATGAATATTGTTACTAATACCAGCCTGTGGATGGAATGATAAATCATGATCATTTTGACCACAGATACATGGTTGCAGATTTTTAAAAAATTTGTCAAACATTGCTTGGAAAGAAAAAGTAATAATTAGATACTGTGTTTGCACAGAGAGTGATTTTTTTTGTTTGCAGTTGCGGCAGTTGAATTTGGAGAAGGAAGGGTTGGAGAAAGAACGGGACTTCTATTTTGGCAAGCTTCGTGATATTGAGGTGATCTGTCAAGAGCATGAAGACACGCCCACAATGAAAAGCATCATGGACATTTTGTATGCTACAGAGGTGAGTGTGCCTTCATTATATAACACAGTGTGGTCAGTATTTTGTAGCATAATCAGTCGCTGAATCATTCTGATACAAGACTAAAATCTGCTGAAGTTAGTTGTTGTTTGCAACTGATAAGTGTACTAGAAATTGCATAAGGTGTTACTTGCAAATAAGAGGATGAGTAGGGGGATGCAGACCAAACTTTGTGATGGAACAGGTCATCTTTGTTTTAGGAGAGATAGGCATCAACAAAGGTGTGCCCACATATTTAAAAATTATATTTTATTATTGACAATTTTCAGCCATCATATTGTGATTTGATCTCAGTTTGGGTTCTCATTAGCCTGTAAGTTAAAACTTTGAGAAAAATCTTAAATGTTTATTGCCCAGCTAAGAAAATCTAGAAAAAAATGACCAGTCAAATGGTACTTTGATAATCTTGCCTTTGAGTGTTGTGAAATAGATCTCAATCAATCCGCCCACTGCACGCCGGATCGATGTGACCATATCACACAAACTTCACAAGTTGGGAACTAAAAAGGTGGGGTTTTGTTTGTTTGGGTTTTTTTTTTTAATCTCCATCAAGTCATTTTCTTCAATGTCTGTTTCAGAACTTTTAGAACAATATTAATTAATTTCTGTGTGAACGTCACAATGAAACGCTTTAATGACTTGCTCACACTTTTTGTAATTTCCAATAAATCTGCCATTTCTGTGAAACTGGTGCCGTTAATGCTTCTGTCAGGCCTCAGCTTAACATCAGCTTCTGCCATTTGAGCTAAGGGACTTCCAAGATCAGTTCCACAACCTACTGAATTATTACGACCGTTTATAATATACTCCAAATAATGATCTAGATTCAGTGTCATATCATAACTTGATTGATTCTCCATTCCATACTGCATGTCAAGGCAAATGAGAATGCAGGTAATGTATGCATGAAAAATCATTGAGCAGTTAATAGTAATAGGAGGGAAAGATTGGTGAATGTTTGTTTTGCGACTAGGTCAAACTGTCCGTTGATGCAAGTTTTTTTTATTTTTTATTCTGGTTTATTCTTCTTACTCCCCTCCAACTGTCACCTTTCTGAATATGAGAATGAATTCTCTCCCTTGAGTTACTTGAAACATTGTTGAGAAACTTTGTTGAGTTGAAGAAATGATCTTCAGTTTATTGTGACGGGGAACTTTATGGATGACAATGTAGTTCACCTGAGTTCAATTCAGATACAAACATCATTGTGATTTAAAGAAAGAAAAAAAACCAAGCTTTTTGATACGCTTACCTGACTAAAAAAATGCTTTATTCCTGCTTAGCATGGACAAAGCCGTAGACAATTAGGAGGATGCCCAAGGAAAAGAGAGAGAGCGAGAGATGAAGGAATTAAATCTTTTGTCATTGTATGGCTGATCCTTAACTCCTTTGGAGTAAACTCCCTCATTCTGCCAACTTCCTGTACTAGAGGACTTTATAAATCAGTTGTGACCCTTTCCACAAAGCAGGCAGGCAGGAGGGAGTCATGCTGTTTACATTGTAAGTATATTGCAAAATTTATTATAGTAGGACAATAACTCATGTTACACTTTCCCATCCAAACAAATGCCAGAAAGAGGTGTGCTCATATCAAGGACCAGAACAGTTGACTCGGGCAGAAACCCAAGTGCTCAAAAAAAATCAAGAACCATGTTAGTCTCAGTTACCAAGAATGTATAAAAAAAAAAAAAACCCAGTGATGATAGACGATATGAACGAGGGACAAATAGGGATTGGTCCCTGCTCTCTCTAAAGAAAATACCAGAACTTAGCACTTTCTTCACAACAGTCCTCGCACATCCTGATGGCCCAGATTCACTTCAGTCGCATTTTATTTCTTTTATTCTTAATTTCATTCTTCTGGGTTTTTTTTTTAAAATATCTCTTTCTTTTCATTTTATAGGACATCAGAATAGGCAATGTTCTTAAATCTGCAAGGGATGTAATCTGTGTTAGAGCTCATGTTCCTTTCCAGTTGTTTTCATGGGATAGATTGCTGCTGGTGGGCACACCTAAAACAGTCCTGCCCACCACTCTGCTGAGCAGTTTTTAAGGAAAGAGAGAAAGCCCAGAACATGGGGTGGAGAGACAAACCCAAAAGGAAGGAGATTTTGAAAGTATACATTTTTGTTGTTGACATCTGATGAATTGGAATATGGAAATATGATGTGGAGGGGACATCAGAATTGCATGATGAAAGGGAAAGGTGAACTTGGCAAACAGCCTGCATAATGAACTTTGGGGCCATGGTAACTGATTGAGTTCACTAGGATCTGTCAGGTCTCCACTTTCCAGTCTTCTCGCAATCCAGAAATTGAGAAGCCCAGGGGGCAAAGGAGGGGAACTTGTGAGACATCACCCATCTTGACAAGAGAATTTACCTCTCCCCTGGCATGGATAAACTTTCTGGACTGAGAGGAACCTTCATACAAAGGTGAATAGAAGTCGGAGGGGAAGGGGTTGTGAAAGAAATCCTGAGGCCCTCCCTGATGACTGAGATGACCTATTGGTTGGAGATGATCCTCTTCTGATTGTGAGGGAGGAAGAGAGATGACGTACCAGAAGTGCCTCAGTCTGAACAGGATTGTCACATATTGCATTACCAGCCATGGGAATGCCGCTCCTACTGGGGCAACTGCAAGTGCTGGCAGAATGTCTGGGTCTGGAGGAAGTTTGAGAGGGATGTCTGGAATGGATTGGATGCGTAGTAGAACTGATGCCCATTAAAAGGCTCAGACCTGGGGGATGGGAGAGGGGAGGGGAAGAGCCGAAACTCCATGATTCTTTCAGCACTTATTGCGAGTGCATCTCCAAGGGGAAAAGGGCCTTGAATTGGATTCTGCCTGAGGTGAGTCTTGAGATAATCCAACAAACAATAGGACTCCTTAAGTGCATCTCACCAAAGCAGAGAGATGTGCCAAAATGTTCGGACCAGAGAAACCCAGCTGAAGACATGACAGCTGTATCTTCAGCATGGTAGAACATGGATTGAAGATCCTTTTCTGAATTAGTGTCCTTCGTTAAGGTTGATGTGAGAGAAAGTGAACACAGAGTTCCCAAAATGAAAATGTACACAATTGTTCACGGAATGCTGATCCATTTTCATTGATTAAAAACAGAGAAATTTTGGCAGATTTCTGCTTTGCAACAAAGGTCATGGCTTGAGGGCCTGGAACATCAATTTCAAACTTTAAAGCCACAGGAGTGTCTTTATTAAGAGGTAACAGACCTGGGTGCACAGTTTTTACAATGGAATAACTACAGGAAGCACATAACACTGCTCTGAAGAGCACGGTAAAGAAGTTTCCTTCTGCTGTGAAGTTTTGCCCAAAATAGATGGCATATATTTTGAAAAGTCAGTTTGTTCAAAGAAGTTAGATGTAATTTTGCATTCTTGGGACTGAAAGACAGAGTCAGTACAGGATGATGGGAGACTGTTTTGAGTGAATACCCATACATTCAAAATGATGGACCATGGCTAAGAAATTTCTGAGGTAGGGGATTAAAACCCGGAGACACCAAAATTTATCAGGCCCCTCAGAACAGCAATGAAATCATGACTAAACCATCCTCATGTTCCACTGCAACCATATCCTGTTTTGGATTGAGAGTGTTAGAGGAAGAACCGGAAATGGGATCATCTGATCCTATACCTGGACTGTGCTGAGAAAAGGAGAGGAACCGATTATTTAAGACTTTTTTTAAGAAACACTTTTGTGTACGCATGTTCCCTCATATAACTGAAAACAGCACGGTTCAAGAGCATTCTTATTTTCTGCGGCAATACCCTGGAATTCACTACCTTTCCATCTACGTCATGCCCCCTTCTTCCTGACTTTCAAGTCTGCACTTAAAACGTATCTGTTCAAACGCCAGTTGCAGGATACCACCTGAAATATTACTAAATTACTACATGTCACTTGCACACTTTGCTCGTGTACAAATGAGCTGTTCACGGGTCATATAGTATGTCTATGTATGCAACATTATGTTCCAGTGTGTGTGTGTGTGCGCGCGTGTGTGCGCGCACGCAAGTGTTCTCTGTGTGTGCATGCATGTGTGTATGTTTATGACTCATGAACGCAGACTTTTGTGTGTATGTGTGTGTGTGTGTGTTTCTGCTTATATTTTTTAGATGTTGAATTGTTAAAACTTGTAAAGCGCCCTGTAGTCTATGTTGTTAGGATGGGTGTGTGTGCTATAGTCATTTTCCTCATTATGATTATTATTATGTGGTCAGTACTCGAACAGCAGTGTAAGAGGTACTAAGCGAGTGAGTCAATACTAAATTCTGAAATTTGAAACACTCATGTGTTTGCAGTTATCAAGATCAATAACATTGTCATAAGCATATTCGCATTTGAATCAGTCTTGGTGAAAACAGTTTTATTGTGTCTGTTTCACAGGAAGGTTTTGCTCCTCCAGAAGATGAGTATGAAGAACAGGAGGAATATTGAGACTGAATCCTGTGTGCTTTCAACACCTTTTCACTTTGTCACTCCCTCGTCCCCCTCCAAGAACAAAGTCTTCAGAAACCAACGGTCACCACATCCTGTTCATCTGGTTGCCAGTGCATCATCATTCACCTAGGGGATTTTGTTTGTTTGTTTTTTTAGCTGATCAAAATGTTTCATTTTTTACCCCCTAGGGGTGAATATGTGTACTGTTAGGTGGGTGACTGAAATCTGCCTGTTGAAGATGATTCTGGTTCAGAGACTCTTGAATGGGTTGCATCGCTGACGTCAGCCAGCCACTGTCTGGGTTGAGTGGATGCAGCTTCTGAGTGTGAACGTTTCCTTTGCCCACATGTAGGTTTTTGGTGATGATCTGTGCTTTTTATTCTTGTTAGGTTTGAAACTCAAGACTGTTCAATTCCATACGTGAAATTGCTGAAGCTGTTCTGGAAAATATTTTATTTTCTCCTCACACTTTTTGTTTTAAAGGATGTGAACCTGAAATTTGACTTTTTTTTTCTTTTTGTAATCATTCTGACTTTTCGTATTTAACAAGTTGGCGACAGATATGACAGTGTGATGCATTCTTGTCTAGTAGAAACTGGAGCCCTGGGTGGAGAAAACGGATAAGACCAATGTGTGTCTGTATAATTGGAATTCAGTGTCATAGCCTGACCTCTTCGAATAATTGTGTGATGTGCTAATATCACCCACTGGGTGAATCTTTCTTTTTTATGGGGAAGGCCAACCGGCTTATTAGATTCATGAATTTTGTGACAAAGTATAAAATGTAAGTCAAATACTTAGCTTTAAATCTTTCCAGCCGACCGCGGCTCGACGGCAGGATTCCCTGGCGCCGCGCGCCGCTCTCATTCCCTGCCAACGCACAGATTTGGCCACTTTTTAATTTATTTTTACGGTAGCTCTACAACAACTGACGGTCTTGTGTTAGGTGTCAAAGGAAAGAACAAACACTCAACTCCAATCATCACCAGATCCACTTTGTAATACGATTTCAAGCGCGTCTTGCACGAGAAATTGTTACCACCCCTTTGGCTGACCGACATTTTTTCTGGCACAGGAAATACGTGGCGCGCCACGTGGCGTGTGCCGTCAGTTCCTTTGTTTCAAAGCTGGGGTCAGCCAAGTTCACAATAGGCCACTGAAAGTATGGTCGACAAACTCATTCCAACATCCCCAAGACTAGTTACAGAGGTTATTTCCCTTGGACCATTTCATGGAAAGTGTAGGAATTTTTTATGTTCCCGTCGTCTGATCGTGGACGACACGGCAGAATGTATTGCTGTCTGTCCGTCGTCCGGACTTGGACGACTCGCCTCAAGGGAGAGAAATCCTGTCATCCACTTTTGTCACGACTCGGCTGGTAAAGGTTAAAATTATTTAAAATACAAAGTTAGGAAAGACTATGCTGCATAATGACTGTTGGCAGTTGATGTAACCATACATGTAAAGCTTTATGCAAGTACAGATACACAGTAAACTTGCACATTAATTCTTCAGTAATTTGAGGTAACATGTGGTGTTACGACCCAGTATGTATACTGTTGAAAAAGAACAACAGATATGTGTGTTGTAAATGTACCTGTGCTTGTCTATCAATGCTATCTTCTTTTTTTTCTGTTGGGAGGATGACAGGTGATGGTTTGATCTATTTAGCAATCTTTCTGGGATCAAGAAAGAACTTCCTTAATTGGTGACCACTTTGTTGGAAGGATTTTTTCCCCCTTCTCAGTGTTTTGTTGATTTACAGTTGGTACGGCACACAGCTGGTAGTCATAATATAAGTCCAGTTAGAACTGACCCGAAGTCAGTGGCAATGTTTTAAAGTTATTTTGTGCCAAGATAGAGCAGTTGTTTTCTGACTAAAAGGGTTTATGTAAGAGCATTATCTGGTTCTCAAGTTCTGCTTTGCACTTTTTCTCATACAGCGGCTTTCATTTAAATGGTCTTCCCTACTCTTATTGTCTAATCTTGTAGTTCAGTTTATCTTCATTGCAAATCGGGCGCCAGACCTGTTGCTCACAACTTAATATTTATTGGAAGCTTTTTTTTTCACAGGTATTTTGGTACATGTTGTGAATATTGGTAACAGTTCCTGTTTTGCTGTCTGTGTTTTTCGTTTACGCGCTTTTTATATGTATATAATTGTACATTTTGAAGTCACAAAACTCTTGTAAGATTATTACTACCTCCACAGTCATTGCTGAGTGAGGGTGAGCATCATGTTGATCAGTAGATAGCTCTGCAAACGTTTTGAATAACGAATACATAAACAGAAATAAACGTAGAAATTAGTTTTACACCCTTTCAAAGTTATTTTCTTTAAAATCATCACATGCATATATATATATATATATATATATATATATATATATAATATTATATAGTCAATGACATTACCTAGCAACCAGAGGTGATTTCTAATGTTCAAACATTTAATACATGAAATAGTTAAGAGGAAAGAGAAAAGAAACGCATCTGTAAGCAGGACTGATTTAAAAATACAGCTCTGAGCAGTGCTTTCATCACACTTTTAGAAAGAACCTTGGTTTTAAAGAGCTTATTATGGCCTATTACCGCCTAGACCCAGGAATACTCTTCTGTCCTACGCTGATGTTTTCAGTGAACACTTTTTAAACTGATCCCAGACATCTTGCCAGTGTACATAAGTGTGGGACATCAACACGAGAATGGAGGAGGGGACACAACAGGGTTTTTGCAATGTTTAAAATAGTGATGCAGAAAGTTTTTATTGTTTTTTTGTTTTTTGTTTTTTTTAATAGACATTCACAAAGTCTTTTTTGTCATCAGCCTTTGGAGTTGGCTGCAATGTATCATATTCCAGAAACTGAGCAGACAGAAAATAACTTATATAAACAAACAAAAACTTTATTAATTTCCTGATTTATTCTTTGTCAGATTTCTTCTTTTATGTAAATTATAAAAGGAGAGAGAATCTGAATGGTGGGAGGAGGAGTTTGATGAATAGATTTAAAAACAGATATTGGCTGAAGAGAACTCTCTGATTAGGTAGGCATGAGAAAGGTTTTATTGTTTGTCTGTCTTTGCTGTTCTGTTTGCATGCATTTGTGAAGGGTGTGTGTTTGTATGGGAATGATTCCTACACAGTTATACATGACAGTGTATAACAGAAAGTTGTAAATCTGTATCATATGCCCCTTTCTTTGTGTGTGTGTGTGTGTGTGTGTGTGTGTGTGTGTGTGTGTGTGTGTGTGTGTGTACTGGCATTGTAAAATGATGAAGTCTTGGGTCCTCCCTGGAATACTGAGGAGCAGAACTGAGAGTAATTGTACCAAACTCACATTTATCTTGTTGCAGTTTGCACAGGTGATATTCAAACTTAAGTCGTGCTTAATTAATTTGAGCCAAAGTTATCCTTTAGCAAGCATGATGCATTATAAACAAGACAGTTGAGATATTATCTTGAATGAGAAGTTTGGAATTTCAGTTATCAGATTTTATGCTACAGAATTTATTCACTTCTTTCTTTATTTATAGATTAATTTGTTTGCATATCCCTCTTTTCCGCATTAATATATATATATATATATGATTTAAAGCTAATAGATGTGTTGATGTGTAGTCTTCAGCAAATTTAGATATGAATACCTTTTTCTTTTTTGTTTTTTATGACTACTCGTATTCTTCTAAACGCTAGACAAGCTTCTTTTTTTCCCCTTTAAAATGAAAACTGAAACCCTTATTTGAAGTGCTGTTTGCTCCTCTGCCGTTAAATTGAATCAAAACAAAGTTGCTCGTTATCATACAATTTGCATCTTTTGGTGTAAATGTTTGTTACTGACAGACCTTGTCCTCGTTCATCAAACTTGTTCCACTCAGCAGTGTTTCTGGAGTAGAAAAAATGAACTTTGTTCAGGACATTTGCTGTTTCTGTCATAGACATAATCACTGCAAAGCTGCATTTCCATTGCATACCAGAGGACTTGTTTGAATAAAGACAAATTATGATAAAAAGCTTTTCATCTTCTGTCTATTTATCATATGCTGTGTGTGCTTTGTGTGGGAGTCTGTTCTCCCTCTTCTGTCATTTGGCATGTGTATAATGTGTGTAGTTTCTAATCATTGCTAATTTGTACAAATTTCAAACTTCTATGTTGTTAATGGTTTCTTCATTTATTTTTTTTTACTTCGCACAAAAAAAGGAAAGGAAATCTACAAACAAACTATGCTGATAGAGAAAAATGGCATTGATTTGTTACTGAATCCATATGTTTGGACCTGAATATGGTACTTTCTATTGCTTGTGCTTTTTGCCATTTCCTTTTTTATGAAAAAGGGGGGCTGTGCCTATAATCTAATCTTTTCTTTCAGGATGTACACATTTAGGAAGTGCTGTTGTTAAAGAGGGGTCATACAAATGTAATTTTGATCAGATATGAACCAATATAGAGATTCAATGGAACTTCAGTTGATTTTTAAAGGTCTGTGGTATACTCCCATCAGTTGGTCAGTCCTTAGAGATTTCAAATTGTGATGTCCCCTATTACACCTGCATAAAAAGGGAACATGCTAAGAGACTAGGGCTGGCAGCCTAACCTTTTTAGATTCTTTCTGCCTTGCCATGGTCACGCAGAAAACGGAAACTGATGATTTTCTTTAGTAGTAACCAAGAACAGCAATCACAGAACAGCAATAACGACAACGTGAATAAATACACAAACCTGCTTTATTAGAGACAAGATTATGAGAACATCGGTGAACAAAGTACTGTGTGGATTTCTGTTTCTCTGTGGAAAGCCCTCTATAAATTCAAACATTTACATCCCATCATAACTAAACGCCCTCTAATGTCAGTTGCCCTCCTCCCACATCCCTCTTCCATGTAAGCTATCAGAATCATATGTGAACTAACATACTTTGTTGTGACGAGTTTGTGACAAAAATTACTGACGTTTGAAAGTTCATGGAGACTCATTGACACTTTCGGAGGGATACGCTGGGTCTCCCTGGTTCTGCAACTGAACAGCAGTTCTTTTCAGCAGGGACTTTGATGGATCTTAAAGAGGTACTGCTGAACATCACTGAAATGACTTGGCAGCATCGAAGTGTCTCCTCTGGTGAAATCTGAAACTGATTGCTCCCTGAAGACTGCTAGTACTGGGTCTGTCACTTTGTATAAGGTGGCCAGAATGAATGTTGGGGAAGGAATGCTACTGAGAGGGAATCAAAGATTACACACACGCACGCACGCACACACACACACACACACACACACACACACACATGTACACACACACGTGTGCGCGCGCACACACACACACACATGTGCAAGTTGTTGCACATGATCAGATATATACAAAGAAATTCACTGGACTCTGTCTCTCTCTCTCTCTTGTTTCCCATCCCACTCATTCCAATTCAAAGCTCTGAAAATGACTTCTGTCAGAGATTTGTATTATGCAAGGATGATTTGAGGTAGTTGTTCTCAGGAAATAGGCATGCCAAGTTTTTACATTGTAACACAGCAAACAAATTCACTATAATTCTCCATGACGATGTCACATGAAGGGAGTTTTGCAGGCCCTCACTTGTTGATATGGGAGACAGGAAAAACAGTTCACCTTTGGCTTCATCAGGTGCTGCTGGGATACGAACCAGTGACTCGAAGACTCCCAAAGAAAAGCTGAGTACTGTCATGCGCATCCCACAAAATGTTCGATATTTTGGCTGTTGAGGGAGACCAAATCGGCGCCACAGTTCCATTTTTGTGACGCCTGCCACAGTGTCCTTTACCACATAGTTCTACGAAGAAGAAATGAATTGTCAGAATTCCACCACGTCTGTTTCGGGATCACCAAAGACAGTCCGATTAAATTTGTCCCTTATCAGAGCTTGTGACACCTGGACCATCCTCTCTTAACATCGTTACATCTGTGGCAAAATACAATATGGCTTGCAAAACACGTCCAACAAGCTTTGGTTTGTTACTCTTTTTTTGTTTTTACTTTCACTGGGTTCAGTGAAAATCAAAAGCCTGGTGAGAATGAGAAGAAACTCGAAAGTTTGACAGCGTAAGGTCTCCAGAGAAGAAGCCTGCGACCCCCTCTCACATGCAAGTGTTTTGGTCCTCAACTCCATTTGTGCTCTAAGGGGGTCGGGCCACATCCAGATCCTGACTCCTGGATGCCCCTCTGCTGTTAACAACGTTTTTTTTTGCATGTGCGCACCTGTGATTCATACGTGCACCTCCTGGACTGCCAGATGCCACAAGGCCTAGTGACGACGCTTTCCATGAAAAACACTGGTATTTGGTAGGACTTCTGTTCCATTGTCAAGCACCTGGCAATCACTGAACAGCTGAAATGTAGCACGAAGATGGCATGTAAGGCGATCATTGATCAAATGAAGGTCTCCAGGCCTCCACCATTGTGGAACAGCCCTATCAAGCTCACTTCCATGTTGTGAACACAGTGTGAGGCTGGGGATGCCATGTTATTACTTTTTTCTTTCCTCTTTTGATGACGTTGAAGCCAAGGGCAGACAAAACGCTTGGGTAGCGGGAATACAGGTCTTGAAGAGTCGACATGTCCACATGGTAACGGTGACTGTGGGGAGTTTGCAGCTGTTCAACAAACAAAAAGAACAAAACCTTAATGTAACGATTTTTTTTTTCATTGTGCTGTTGTTCTAAGTACCATAGAACTAACGGATTCTGTTCAGATTCACAGGCTTCCAGCCTTCTGACATGTTTTTCTCTCATGTTTCTACAAATTTGACAAAGCTGGGCTTGGTTGGGCACACAGGAAACATAATTTCAATCAAATTGGATTATGTTAATGCTTGATGGTATTTTAAAGAGGACTTTGGGATGACTGGCTGGCATTAATTAACTAAAAAAAAAAACCACTCTCCTTCACTCCAGCTTCTTTCACTATTGCATTTTCTCTGGTGCGTACACATGCAGTACATAAAAACAGGTGATGGGTCTGCATTCATGTCACTTTTTGACAGCCTTTACTACTACTTCTGCGTACGCAGGCTGATACTCCTGCGGATACTCCCTGTATAGACGGGCAAGGATTAATCCCGTCTACCCAACAGAAGGAGTGGAGTTTTGTGTGTATGACCGTTTTTTATCCCGCCATTAAGGCAGCCATACTCCAACTTCGGGGAAGGTGCATGCTATCCATGCCAACGGCCAAACTGGCCTTCTCTTCCGAAAGGTGGTGATGGGATTTTACATGAGTGCAAGATATTATGCGTGTGTTCAAACACGGAACCTTGGTTTATAGTCTTATTCAAAGGACTGTATGGGAAATGGAGTCGGAACCAATGTTAACTCCGAGGGAAAAATCCCCCCGTACCGAAACGGCTCGGCGGAGACTCAAACCCGCAACCCCAGGATTACAAGTCTGGCGCTCTACCACTGAGCTATTCCAGCCCCATTTACTTTTTCAATACATGCAACAGACATTTTTATATAATACTTAACTGAGCATAGATCTCCATTCATGTCAATTTTGTCAAATTTTAAAAAGTATTTATAAGGCCCCACCAAAAAAACACTGACAAAACGAAACACAAGACAAAACACAATGCGTTTCAACCTCTTAGGTCTTCTTCAGGCAAGATCTCAGGACAACAAAAATGAACAATCAATCACTTTTAATAAAATGTGGTTTTCATTCAACGCCCATCTTGCTCCAAATTAGATGAAGGCAAGTGATTGCTCGTTCATTTTTGTTGTCCTGAGTGTAGTGTAAAGTTAAAACTAGTTTCACTTTCACTTTCCAACCGGATACAGCTTATGTATGACGCGCTTTTGTGTGACGCGCTTTTCGTTTGACGTCAGAAACTGAAAGTAGATGGATGCTGGTTTTTTGGCTGCCTTGTTTTTGTTATTACTTCACATGGTGTCAGAATTGTGAACTTGAAACAGACCTACGTATTGTGAACTGGAATAGACGTACGTGATGGCTGAGTCAATTTATGTGAGGACTCCCGACTCATTTGTGGTTAGTGCAAATCCAGCGGCGGCATGGGAGAAGTGGAAACTTCGTTTCGACATTTTCCTTCAAGCAACGGGTGCCAGTGCCAAGCCGGACGCGGTGAAGGTTGGACTTTTATTAAACCATATTGGTGATGAAGGACTCGAGATCTTCTCCAATTTTGTGTTTTGGGGGGAACGACCTAACCCAGACAATGCCGACCAGCCCCTGCCAGCAGAAAGCAAGACCAATTACAACACTGTTCTGGGGAAGTATGATGCTTTTTTTCAACGTAGAGACCCGCAGTTGATGTTGCGCGAACAGTTTTGGTTCCATCTGCACAGGGAGCCTTCCCAGTCGTTTGATTGTTGGCTCAGGTTAGTCAAAGACAAGGCAGCAGCTTGTAAGTTTGACAACTGTGACACAATGATCAGAGACAAGCTGGTATTTTCATGCAAAGATGACACCGCCAAGCTGAAACTGTATGACGTTGGTCCAAGGCTTACCTTACAGAAGACCACTGACATTCTCGCCATGAGGGAACTGGCTAAGAATGAACTGGAAAGAAGCAAGACAGCCAGTGTGGGTGCCCTCCAGAGAAGTTTTCAAGGTAACATGCGACAGAGTGCATACAAAGGTGGCGCAGGTGGCAAGAAAGGTGACACCAAGGCCTCGCCAGCTGGCCAGAAGTGCGGCTACTGCAATGGCAAGCATCCTCCCGGCAAGAAGAACTGCCCGGCAGCGAAGGTTTGTTGCAGAAAGTGCACCAAGATAGGCCACTACGCCATCGTTTGTAGAAACTCAGCGTCAGTCCATGAGGTCGTCCACGAGAACCAAGCGGAGCAGTCTGAAGATGGGGTCCCAGTTTTCGTGGGTGGCGTCAGTAGTAATGGCGTGCGTGCAAGAACTGTCACTCCAGCAGCCGTTCCGGTGAGGTCATCAGTGCCTGCTGACCCTGGGTGGCACATCAAGCTGAAGGTGGGATCACGCGAGCTGACCTGGTGTATAGACACTGGGGCCCAAGTGTCTGTGATGCCCGACCACATTTTTAAGCCAGCGTTTGGGACACTCCAAGAGCCTGACCGCACTCTCCTTGGGCCTGGTGACCAGCCTCTGGAGGTGAAGGGGTGCGTCAACCTCGACCTAAACCTTGGTCGTACACGTGTTCGTGAGAAGGTCTACATCGTCAAGGCATCTAAACTCCTACTTGGTGCGCCTGCCATCAGGAAGCTGGGGCTCATCAGCGACATCCCAGGTGCCTTTACCATCAGGGCAATCAGATCCTTGCCTACTGGTGGTCAGCCTGCCCAGCAGACGGCGAAGGCCAGCTTCGCTTCATCCAGCGACGTCAAGCGTCAGTTCCCCAAGTTGTTCACCGGACTGGGTAAACTGGGTGGTGAGCAAGCCATCCTCCTCAAGGACGACGCCAAGCCGTTCGCTCAAACGGTGTCCAGGCGTGTTCCCTTACCCCTCCTGAAGAAGGTGGAAGCTCAGCTGAACGAGATGGTGGAAGGTGACGTCATCGAACCGGTGGACACTCCGACGGATTGGTGCGCTCCAATCGTTGTTGTGCCCAAATCCAACGGCAATGTTCGTATCTGCGTCGACCTGACCCGCCTCAACAAGAGCGTGAAGAGAGAGGTCTACGCCATGCCATCTGTGGAGGAGACTCTCAGCAAGATCTCCAAGGGCAACGTGTATTCCAAGTTGGATGCAAACTCTGGATTCCATCAGCTCGTGCTTGACGAGGCAAGTTCCGAGCTCACCACGTTCATCACTCCCTTTGGGCGCTTCAAATTCAAGCGTCTGCCCTATGGAATTACGTCCGCGCCGGAGTACTTCCAGAAGAAAATGGACAACATCCTCCATGGCCTCGAGGGTGTTCTTTGTCATATGGACGACATCCTTGTCGTTGGCAAAGACAAAGCTGAGCACGACGCCAGGCTTCATGCTGTCCTGGAGAGGCTCTCCCAGGCAAACCTGACCCTCAACCCCGACAAGTTCGAGTTCGCCAAAACGCAGCTCGAGTACCTTGGCCAGATCGTAGATTCTTCAGTCGGCGGCCTGAGGAAAGACCCTGCCAAGGTGAAGGCCATCATGGAGATGGAGGCGCCGAAGAACGTGGCTGACATCCGAAGATTTTTGGGCATGGTGAACCAGCTGATGAAGTTCCTGCCAAACCTTGCCGAAAAGTCTAAGCCACTGCGAGACCTGCTGCGCAAAGAGCAGGGTTCGTACGCCCCCTTATTTTCTTGAAAAGTGCTTGAGATTTGACATGACCATTTCAAGGCCTGGAAAAGTACTTAAAAATAAGCTGAAGGCCTAACCCCCCTGGAAAAGTCCTTGAAATTTCAAAATCGGTCACAATCTGTCCTCTCAAAGCAAGGAAGTGACTGTCACTCAAGAAAATGTTTTTTATACGAAATAAATCACAATCTCTGTCACTCCATGTGGCTTCGTGATCGCCGATCCCGTAGCAACCGACAACAGCCTAGCTGAAGCAGAAGGGAAGTAACTCGTCAGTGACTAGTGTTTGACTTACTATAGACGTAAGTGTAGAAGCCAACAGAGTTCTTTCCCTTTGGTTACCATCGGGGTTGTGTCGACGGTCGATGTTTTGCGCCAAATAGTGCTACTGAGCCTGCAAGATGGGGAAAGGAGACTGCGTTTTCAATGATATGTGGGCAGAAAAAGATGCTTTCAAAGGTTGGTTAGCTCGTGGAGAAAACGAACACTCAGCAAGGTGCACATTGTGCAAGAAGAGTTTTAGTATCTCGGGTATGGGCATCAGTGCTGTGAAGAGTCATGCTGATGGAGTGAAACACAAACGGTTGGTGGAACATGAACATGAGAATAAGAGAAATGCCGGTGGTGCCACACAGCTGACCATGCATGGATTCACTCTTGGAAACCGAAACTCCTCACCAAGATCTGAACCACCGGGTGCAAGGCAGGAGACTGGCAGTCAACTGCCTTCAACTTCAAGTTTTACTGCAGTGACAGGGGGGTCTCAAGATGCACCTTCCACATCAGCAGCTGCAGGGTCTTCAAGCAGCTTTTCTAAACAGAAAACGATCGACGAATCGTGCACCAAGAACGATGTCCTAACTGCTGAGGTGTATTGGACTTTGTTTGCCATGGAGAAGCATTACTCTTATCACAGTTTCACTGGTGTTGGGGAGATATTCAAAAAAATGTTTCCATCGTGTTCTGTTGCTGACAAGTTTGCCTGCAGTGAAACGACCTGACCAGTTGTGCTAGCATGAATACGAGGTAAGAAATGATGTTAAGTTAATGATTGATAGTAACAGGCTGCTCATAGAGTTTAATAAACATAACTTTGCAAGAAAGTTGTTAATTACTACCCTTGAATGAAGCTGCTAACCCCTGGAAATTCCCTTGAAAACCCCTTGAACTTTTTTTTCTGATATCTGTGGGAACCTGAAAGAGTCAACGTGGATCTGGGGACCAGAACAACAGGGTGCCTTCGACACTCTCAAGAAGGACCTTGCCTCACCAGAGACTCTTGCACTGTACAGTCCCGAGCGTGAGACAGTCATCTCGGCAGACTCCAGTAGCTACGGTCTTGGAGCTGTATGTCTTCAACGCCAAGACAACGGTCAACTCCATCCTGTTGCATACGCAAGCCGTTCCCTCACAGCGACCGAGCAGCGGTATGCACAGATCGAAAAGGAGGCTCTTGCAGTCACCTGGAGCCTTGAACATTGGTCAGATTTGTTGGTTGGCATGTCCTTTCGGGTAGAAACAGACCACAAGCCTCTTGTCCCTCTGTTCTCTACCAAGCTCATCGATGAACTTCCTGTCCGCATCCAGCGCTTCAGGATGAGGCTGATGCGGTATTCTTTTGACATTGTCCATGTCCCTGGCAAAGAACTCTATACCGCTGACACTCTGTCCAGAGCACCTTTGCCTACCACAGATTCTGCGGACAAAGACCTGACCTGCCAAGCAGAGGCATATGTCAATGCTGTCCTGCTGACCTTACCAGCTTCTGACCACAGGCTGGAAGAGATCCGGTCAGAACTCCAGAAGGATGACATCCTCAAACTGGTCATGCGCTACGTCCAAAATGGCTGGCCAGAGAAGAGGACTCTCAACAAGCCTCTCAGACCTACTTCAACGAGCAGAGTTTCCTGTCTGTCAACAACAGTCTCCTGCTGAGAGGTACGCGACTAGTCATCCCTCCGTCACTCCGACAAGATGTCCTTCGACACCTACATGATGGTCATCAAGGTGTCAACAAGACGAAGGAAAACGCGGCAAACTCTGTGTGGTGGCCAGGGCTGTCCCAAGACATTGACATCATGGTCAAGACTTGCCCTGACTGTGCCAAAAACAGGAAAGCCAGAGTGGAGCCCATGAAAGGTACGCCTTCCCTGAGCGTCCTTGGTCCAGAGTTGCAGCTGACTTCTTTCAGCATGAGGGCAAGCAGTTCCTCATAGTTGTGGACTACTACTCACGGGACGTTGAGATCGTGCTCATGAACAAGATCGCCAGCGCAGAGACAGTCAACAGAATGAAGAAAGTCTTCAGTCGCCATGGCATTCCGGACACTCTAGTTTCCGACAATGGACCACAGTTTGCAGCCGAAGAATTCTCCAGATTTGCTCAATCCTGGAACTTCGAGCATATCACCTCTTCACCTCACTACGCCCAATCCAATGGTGAGGTTGAACGCGCAGTTCAAACCATTAAGAACCTCATCAAGAAGTGCGATGATGAGTACCTTGGCTTGCTCATGTATCACAACATCCCCTTCCCAACGGTTTCTCTCCTGCCCAACTGAGCATGGGACGCAGTCTGAAAACCCGAGTTCCATGTCATCCAGACACTCTCCTTCCCAAGACCCCGATGTGTCTGTCCTGAAGAAGAGAGAAAAAGAATACCGAGAGAAGATGAAAACCAGCTACGACAGAAGACATAAAGTTGTTGCTCCAGAAGACATCTCATCTGGCAACAAGGTGTGGATCCCCGACGTGAAGAAGGAGGGTATTGTCATCAAGCGTCATGATACTCCCAGAAGTCTCATCATCCAGACATCCGACGGTGGAGTCATCCGCCGAAATCAGCAGATGACCAGGAAGCTGTACGAGCCTTGTTTGCTTTCCCAGCAAGGCAACCACCTTCCTCCTTCCCCTTTCCCTTCAACGTACCTCCACACTTCTTGGTTCCACGTGCACCACCTCCCCGTGCACAACCTCCTCCCTGCTCACCTGCCAAGGGCCTACCTGCTGTCACCGATGGTTCGACGCAAGTCAAGACAGCCATGATGCCAACTCCTTCCCAGAGCCTGCCATCTTCAATGACCCCAGGGCCACAGATGTCGCAGACAAGAAGATCCGCCAGAACAACGCACAAGCCTGAGCGCCTTATTGAACATTGTTAAGAGACTAGAACTTGAAAATTTGAAATGATTTCTTTTGATAATTTTATAAAAAGAAAAGAAAAGAAAAGAAAAGAAAAAAAGGCGCATTCATGAAATCAATCGAAAGACTCTGGTGCGAGACCCAGAACCAAAGTAGTGCTATTGTACAAACTTACATGCAGTATTATTTTCATAAATACTCAGTGCTCATTCTAGTCATTCTGGATATGTCTTATCACACGTTTGAGAACTTTAAATTGTTCTTCTGGAAAAGGGAGATGTAGTGTAAAGTTAAAACTAGTTTCACTTTCACTTTTCAACCGGATACAGCTTATGTATGACGCGCTTTTGTGTGACGCGCTTTTCGTTTGACGTCAGAAACTGAAAGTAGATGGATGCTGGTTTTTTGGCTGCCTTGTTTTTGTTATTACTTCACACTGAGTGTTGTGTATCTCACCTAAAGAAGTTGAAACGTGTCGTGTTTTGTCTTGTGATTCATTTGTCAATGATTTTGGGTGGAGCCTTATAAATACTTTTAAGATTTTTTTTAGATTTCCGCCTGCAGTCCCCTCAGTTTGCAACTAGATTCAATTTTTGTCAGTCTTTACGTTTTCAATACAAGCGATGTCTATTATTGTTTAATACTTTATGCTGAGCATACACAACACATTTTTGCTTTGGCTTAACTCAAGGCTACAACATTACAATTTTAGTTCGTAATTCACTGCTGACAGTTTTCCACTTCAGGGTTTTTTTTTTTTTTTTTTTTTTTTTTAATAATTCTTTTCTCACTCTGAGATTGCCTGTCAACACCAATATCAGTGAAACATAAATTCACCCAGTGATTTCACAGAGAAAGGCATGCTGTATTAGCAAGCATGTTCTCTGTGCTTTCTTGTTTTCTTTGAGGAAAAGAGACAAAGATATATAAGCAGGCTTGTTCTATCTGTGCACTTCTGTTTTCATTACATGTATGTATATATCCAAAAGGAAAGGCTTAGAAAATAAGATAACATCGCATAGGCCCACAGATGCATGCATCCATATGTATAAACACGCACAATGGCCATCCTCACCACAGCCAATAGTCTTAGAGCCTCCTCTGTTGTCAAGGCCAATAGCATGCGCAGCATGTCCCAGTCAATATCTGCACACAAGAGGTGTGTTGAAATGTCTAAAACGTGCTAGATACAAAGCATTGATATCAGACGAAGTAGTACTTTTAAAAGGTGAACAAACACAACTTATCACAAAAATGCTGACACCATATCCACTAATGATTGAAATGCATCCTATAAGACTGTTGTAGACTCAACATACTTGAACAGTTTAACATCATGTGTCGTTTTGATTTCTAAACTGACAAGTTATTTGGGTTGATTCAGCTCATTGCTAGCAGATGTATTACGGTGGTATTTGTGCATACATT
>CM031606.1:52469974-52484974 GCA_018398815.1 Conus ventricosus
TCATGACATTATACCACTCATTCAGCTCCCACCCACCATCCCATCCATCACCATCACACTCACATCTGTCCACCTCGAGCAGTCGGTAGAAAACATTAAACAAGAGGTCCTCATGAGATAATCTGGTAAGAGGAGACTCTAAACTGCTGCTGAATTACTCAAAGTCTTTCATTTTCTGTCTTTCTTCATTCCCACGCTAAAGCTTTGAGGTTCAGCATTGCCGAGATTTTTGCGTATGCGACTGTGTTCAATTCCACCATTACGGTAGCCACATTCCGTGTTCGGGGAATATGTTTCAACAGGACTTCAGTGTGAACGTGTTTTATTTTCGTATTATGTATGCCACCGACGCACGACGGCCTGCTCTTCTCCGAAAAGTGGAATGGGATTTAACGTGCGTGGAAGATTTCCGTATACATGCGCTCATGCACCGGACCTAGGTCTAAAGTCCCGTCGTGTGGGAAGAGATTGGGATCCGCGCAGTTGTTAACTCCGAGGAGAAAATCTCTTCTAATGTCTCGAGAGAGAGTCCAACCCCAGACATTGGAACAGGAGTCTGACGCCTCACTCACTGAGTCGATCGGACCATGCCACTTCACTGGTGTTCAGCGGTGCCTGTTCTGTTGTTGTTGTTGTTGTTGTTGTTGTTGTTGTTGTTGTTGTCGTACCCTGGCTGAAAGACTCCAGGGATCATCCAAACAGCCGAAGTACTTTAACACTATGGTAAAAATGCATCAGCTGGGGATAAGAACATTACGTGTATGACCGTTTTTGATTACCCCGCCACGTGGGCAGCCACACTCCGACTTCGGGGGATTTGGGTAACTGATAATGTTATGCTAGGAGCTTATCACAACTGAAGACAACCCCCGCATAACTATGCATAGCATAACAACATTTTGATGTAGCCTTGGTGTTCTAGCCTATGTCAATTAGCCTGACACAGTCTTAAGCCAAGGCGCGGCGCCTGTTCTGATCCGACATGATCGCTTAGTTGTCTAGTCAGCGTGAGTGAGCCTCGTCTTCCGGACAGAGCCACCACGTCAATCAGCGACAGTCCCCATGAAGTCCCGACACCGACCACTTTGACACAGATTCATCACGACACCGATGTGGAGAAGAAATCGACATTAAGATCACCACAACAGCAGGGTATGATGGCCACAACAGCAGGGTAGGGATGGGCCACAACAGCAGGTTATGATGGGCCACAACAGCAGGGTATGATGGGCCACAACAGTGGGGTATGATGGGCCACAACAGCAGGGTATGATGGCCACAACAGCAGGGTATGATGGGCCACAACAGCAAGGTATGATGGGCCACAACAGTGGGGTATGATGGGCCACAACAGCAAGGTATGATGGGCCACAACAGCAGGGTATGATGGGCCACAACAGCAGAGTATGATGGGCCACAACAGTGGGGTATGATGGGCCACAACAGCAGGGTATGAAGGGCCACAACAGCAAGGAAATGATGGGCCAAACAGCAGGGTATGATGGGCCACAACAGCAGGTTATGATGGGCCACAACAGCAGGGTATGATGGCCACAACAGCAGGTATGATGGCCACAACAGCAAGGTATGATGGGCCACAACAGCGGGGTATGATGGGCCACAACAGCAAGGTATGATGGGCCACAACAGCAAGGTATGATGGGCCACAACAGCAGGGTATGATGGCCACAACAGCAGGGTATGATGGGCCACAACAGGGGGGTATGATGGCCACAAAAAGCAGGGTATGATGGGCCACAACAGCAGGGTATGATGGCCACAACAGCAGGGTATGAGGGCCACAACAGCAGGGTATGATGGGCCACAACAGTGGGGTGTGATGGGCCACAACAGCAGGGTATGATGGGCCACAACAGCAGGGTATGATGGGTCACAACAGCAGGGTATGATGGCCACAACAGCAGGGTATGATGGGCCACAACAGCAGGGTATGATGGGCCACAACAGCAGGGTATGATGGCCACAACAGCAGGGTATGATGGGCTACAACGTTTGAAATGTTTTTCAAAAATAGAATAATAATAATAATAAAAAAGAACAATCGGTGAGGGTTATGAAGATGCAAAGGGGACATCTAGGTTCTACACATATATGGGGACATCTCGTCAACGTTGCACACACAGATAGGGATATGTTATCATCTTCCGACCACACATGCATTTGCGCCTTACATACAGATTCAAGTATATCTTATTGACATTCTACACATGCACGCGGAGATACCTTATTGATGTCCTCCACGTACACGCGGATAACTTATTAAGTCTACACATACCTTACAAACGTTCTGCACACACCCTCGGGTATATCAATCTTGCACATATGCATCGAGCACGAAGAAACTTTAGGGAGAGCTTGATAGCAGGAAGTCTTCAGAGAAGAAATCCCTCTGCAGACTAGTGTTTCGGCCCTGAACTTCTTACACTCCAAGGGGGTCGGGCCGCATCCAGGTCATGATTCCAGTCGCCCTTCTACTGCTAAATTTTTATTAGCAACGTAGTAATATAGTAACATTTTATTAACATTTTTCATCTACAGGGATATCATAATACGTTCCACACACTACACACAAGTGTATTGTAATAATATTGCAAATATACACGGGATATTGTCACGGACAAAAAAAATGAAAACAACCTAACTTGGGGGAAACAACCTAACTTGGGGAGTCGCCAGCCAATTTGTTCGGACCTAAGTCCAAACTCAAACATTCTAGGCGTCAGAAAGACGGGCCCATAGGTCGGGTCCGGCCAATTAAGCTTAGTGGAGAGGTTTCACCGAGACGGTCCGACCCACCCAGACTGACTAAGCGGCTTTGACCGACGCCTCGATGTCTGCCCAGACGGACCTCAGTACCTGGGCCAGCCTTATCCGGCCAAATTTGTGGAACCAACGTCATTGTTAGTCGGACGTCGCAGGAAGGGAGAGGGAGAAGGTAGTGTGTGGTGGGGGTGAAATCTAGCTAATCAATTAAATGACCAATTGACCACCACAGAGAGTAAGGCGTGTAGACGGGACTGTCATGATTTGAACGTCCATGGAATTAGAGGGAGACAACTTCGGGATCAAGGGTAAAAATACTGACCAATGGTACTGGCCCTTGGACACGGGGTTAGAGCATAAAGGAATATGTGTGAGTGAGAGAGGCAGGAAAACGAACAGACAGAGAGAGAGAGAGGGAGGAGTTCGGGAGAGTAGGCTCTCGCCTACAGGAAGGCAAGGGGATGAGAACGAACAGAGACAGAGAGATGAGGAGGTTTTAGGTGTAGTCTCTGCACGAGGGAAAAGGCAGAGAGTGAAGAGAGGAGAGAACGAGGGGGAAAAAACGAACAAAGAGAGAGGGGGAGAGAGGTTCGGAGTGGAGCTCTGCAGGGGAGAAGGGCAGAGAGGGGAGAGAGAGATGAGGGGAGGAGAGAAGAGAACCAGTTGAGAGATTAGCATGAGATAGTCTGCAGAGGAAGGACTGAGGAGAGATGTGGAGAGAGGGAGAGAGTTGCTAATTTATGAAGAAGAAAGAAGAAAAGAAAAAAGAAAAGAAAAGAACCATGTCCATTTGATAAGAGCAGACTAGAAGAGAGAGAGAGAGAGAGAGAGAGTGCAATGCGTTAATGCAGGAAGAAAGAAGGGAGAACAGATCGATGTTGATAGTCGCTGTTCTACCCTAACCGGGGGTTCGACCTCATACCTGGCAGCGTCACTTCGCCAAGCAGAACCACAGACCAACGCCAACAGTTCTCACCTGACCAGGCGCCATCAGACCAACACCAGTGCCGGCAGTTGTGTCGTGTTGTGAAAGTGACAGTGAAAAGAAAGGAAAAGAAAAGAAAAGACAGTGATTCGTGAATAGTTAAGATCACCCGGCCAGGTAAAGTAGAAATCTGTTTATACCCGGGTTAGTTAATGATGTTTTAGTAAATGATTTGTGAAGTTCAGGAAAGAGCGAATGTTTTATTTCATTTGATTCCATATGCATTGATGTTTCGTTCTATGAACATGTGTAGTAAAGTTATAGACTTTACTAGTGGTTTGATGTGACGAATGATGATATATGAATGAGATTGTAAGCAAGCTGTGAGTGTGTTTGGGCTGTGCGCTAGTCCTTCCTCCACTGACACTACACCGAGGTCGCCATTTATTGGCGAGCTTGCCAGGATATTCTGGCCCTTTATTATAATTGTTCAACTTTTCAGAGAGGAAGCTGGGTGGGATTCAAGTATTGTAATCTAAGACAAGGGTTGTCTTACTGTATGTTCCAAGATAGTTAAATACTAGCTTGGCATTGCTTCAAGATAGTTAATACTAGCTTGGATTTCAGCCCCAGAGTACTCATTTCGCACAGATTACCTATAATTCGCTCTCATAGTTGGGTCAGGCGCTGGGCGTCTTATAAAAACTAATTACGTTGTCCCAAGCTAATATTATCATTCATAGGAATTGTGCTATTACGTCACGCGTGTCGGTAACCACAGTTTGGCTGTCGTTGTTATAAAATCTTGTTCAAAAAAAAAAAAAAAAAAAAGGAGATATAATGGCGGAAGAAAAGAACACCCCTATTGAACAACTTGTGAGCGTCGCTCGTGATTTAGGTTACTCAGGAGATGAGTTGCGTGCATTTGTTGAAAACCAACAAAAGATGGAAAGAGATGAACGCGCAGAAAGACGCCGTATAGCAGTAGAGGCGCAGGAAACAGAAAGATTAAGGATTCAGGCTAATGATAATCAGGCTAAGGAAGAAACAGAAAGAATGAAGCAGGAGACAGAAAGAATAAGGGAAGCGCAGGAAACAGAAAGAATGAAGCAGGAAACAGAAAGACTAAGGGAAGCGCAGGAAACAGAAAGACTAAGGGAAGCGCAGGAGACAGAAAGAATGAAGCAGGAAACGGAAAGATTAAAGGTTCAATTAGAGTTGGAGAAAGTGAGAATACAAAGGGAGACCACCGAGGATGGTAGCTCACTTCCAGTGACTCTGTGCGCAGCTATGCTCCCCGACCCAAGTTGCCAAAATTCTCGGAAGGGACCGATTCGATTGACGCATACATCAGTCGTTCGAAACGTTTGCGACCAGTCAGGGTTGGCCTCCGGAAGAGTGGGCAGTCATTTTGTCGGCGTTACTGGACGGGTAAGGCATTGCAGATTTTCACTGCGTTACCAGCAGAACACAGTCTGATTTTGGTGCTGTGAAGGAGTCTTTAATGAAGGGATTTGACCTCACAGAGGAAGGATTCAGGAAGAAATTCCGTTCAGCTAAATTACAAGCAGGTGAGACGTACACTCAGTTTGGTGCACGTCTGGATCACTATTTTGATAAATGGTTAGAGTTGAGTGGTACGAAGAAGGATTCGTTGAATTGAAAGAGCTAGTTATGAAAGAACAGATTTTGTCAGGTTGCGGCCCTGAGTTAACCATACATTTGAAAGAGAGACAGCCAGAGACAGCAGGGGAGTTGTTGAAGTTCGCAGAGGTGTATAGAGAGGCACGTTTGGGCACTAAGGTGCAGGAGAAACAGGTGCTAGGCACAGGTGAGAAGAGTGCAAGGAGACTAGGAGAGTTTTCTGCAAAGTCCTGCAAACCCAGTGGTGGGCAGAAGGAAGGGCAAAGGGAAATTAGGTGTTTCATTTGTCACAAGAAGGGACATGTGGCGAGGGATTGTCGCATGAGGTTCCAGAAGGCAGCAGCCTTGCAAGAGGTGGATAAGGGTCGTCAAGGGAAACGACCTGCAGTGGAACCAAAAGGGATTCAGTCTGAAGAGGGTGGAGTGCAGCTTATGGCTAGCACTGGACAGCAGTCAGTGTCAGGGATGGAGGGCACTAGGCTGAGTGGTTCGTTACCAGTGGAAGAAGGGTGGATTGGCCAGCAGAGGGTGAAAGTGTTACGAGACACTGGTTGTTCATGCGGTGTAGTACTAACAACGCTGGTCGATAAAGGGGATTTGACAGGGCAAATCCAGACCTGTACTCTAATCGATGGCACTGTGAGGGAGTTTCCAGTTGCTAAGATAGAAGTACGTACCCCTTACTTCTCAGGCGAGTTGTCTGCGTTGGTGATGAGAAACCCCTTCACGATTTGATCATTGGAAATATTCCAGGTGCAAGGGATCCAGGGGATCCTGAGTTGTGACTGCGACAGGGGCAGCAGTTCAGACACGGAGCAAGAAGGAGGAAAAGGTTGTTAAACCGTTAGTTGTTCCAGGAAGGAAGTCGGGCATAGATGTGTCGCCTGATGAGTTTAGGGCAGCGCAGGAACAAGACCCTTCGCTCGTGAAGTCCTTGGGAGTTGGCAAGAGGTGGAGAGAAACAGGAGGTTAGAGGAGGTGAGACAGAATTTCTTGTGAAAGGCGGGCTGTTGTACCGAGTGTTCACCAAGGGGAAGACAGGTAAGGTGACCACTCAGTTAGAGGTACCAGCGTGTTATCGTGACACTGTCATGTCAGTGGGTCACGAGTCGCTCATGGCGGGTCATCTCGGCACCAGCAAAACAGCGAACCGAGTCTTTGATGACTTTCATTGGCCAGGAGCAATGGCAGACATAAAGCGGTTCTGCATGTCATGTGATGTGTGTCAAAGGTCAGCCACAAGAGGGGTGAAGAGGAAGGCGCCTCTTAAACATCCCCCTTTAATTGACACACCGTTCAGGAGAGTGGCTGTTGATCTGATTGGGCCCAATCGCGCCCTGTTCCAAAGTGGGCGCAGGTATGAGACACGTAAGGTTGCAAGGAAAGTTTGCAGGAGGCTAGGGTCGTTCAGAAGAAGCAATATGACAGGAAGGTGAGGAAGCAATCCCTCAAGGCGGAGATCAAGTCCTGGTACTGCTTCCCACGGGTCCACAACAAGCTGCTGAGGCATTGGAAAGGACCATTCACCATCACTGAAAGGTCGGTCGGGATTACCGAATTGATGTGAATGGGAAACCAAAACTTTTCCATGCAAATTTCCTCCGCAAATAATTCAGCGTGAGGACTCAGCACATAGGCGCAGCAGCAATCATTCATGAGGTAAAGGAGACCCAGCAGAGGAAGGAGAGATTTTGTTGCCTGAGTTTCCAGGGGAGAGTCATACAGGGATGTGTCACTGTATGAAGGGCTAGACAGTAGGAGACAGGAGGAAGTTAGTGGGCTCCTAGAACAGTATAGGGCGTCCCTGACTGATAAACCAGGCAGGACAACTCTAGAAACATGTACGGTGGAGTTAACATCGCAGAAACCCGTACATGTGAAAGCCTACCCGATCCATATGCCACCAAGCAAGTGATCGAGGAGGAGGTAGAAAAGATGTTGGACCTTGGGGTGATTGAACCGTCCAAATCATCATATAGTGCACCCGTCGTCTTAGTGAGGAAAAAGTCAGGTGAGCATCGATTCTGTGTCGACTATAGACGTCTGAACAGTGTCACCAAGGTCGATGCAGAGGTCATACCCAACATGGAAGACCTGTTCGCTCAGATCGCCACAAGCAAGAGCCAGTATTTCACCAGGATCGATCTGAGCAAGGGTTACTGGCAAATAGCTCTGAGTGAGGACTCAAAGGAAGTCACAGCATTCTCCACTCCTATGGGGCTATACCAGTGGCGAGTACTCCCTTTTGGGATGGTCAACGCACCTGCGGTCTTTTCTCGAATGATGAGGAAGCTATTGACGGGATTGGAAGGTGTTTGTGAATTTCATGGATGACATTCTGATAGCATCCGAGACATGGGAGGAGCATATGAGGCAGCTAGGAGCAGTCTTGGAGAGGTTGAGACAAGCCAACCTCACAGCCAGACCAACAAAGTGCCAGGTTGGCTTTCAAGCCTGGAGTTCCTAGGTTTTGTTGTCGGAGGCGACACAAAGCACCGGAAGAGGAAAGGTGGAGAAGATGATGAATTCAGAGAGACCAAAGACCAAAACAGAAGTCAGGAGTCTGCTAGGTTTTATTGGGTTCTATAGGGAGTTTGTCCCAAACTTTGCTGCAATCACGAGTCCTCTCAGTGATTTGGTCAAGGCAGGGAAACCGGCAGTGGTCGAGTGGTCAGACGCTGCAGAGCAAGCACTGCAGACGGTGTTGGAAAGACTAGGTTCCCGCCCCATCTTGAAGCTACCAGATATGTTCAAACCATTTTTGTTGCGGACAGATGCATCAGGCGGTGGGATAGGTGCAGTATTGTTACAGGAGCATGAAGGGGTCGAGTTTCCTGTGAGATATGCTAGCAGGAGTTGACAAAGTGTGAAGAAGGGTACGCAACGGTGGAGAAGGAGTGTTTAGCTGTCGTGTGGGCCGTGCAGAAGTTCCACAAATACTTGTATGGGAAAGAGTTCGTGATCGAGACGGATCATCAACACTCAAATTCCTGCAGAGGCGCAGTTGAAAAACAGCAGAGTTCTGCGTTGGGCAATGGCACTGCAGCCCTACAGGTATCGAGTGCAGTACATCCCAGGTCGACAGAATGTCGGAGCTGACTATTTGAGCCGTGTAGTCTAGCAAGCTGCAACTCAGAGGAAGTCAGTCATATCCGGGGTGCATTGTTGATAATATGTGTTGATTCCAGTTATGTTGATTGGATATGGTTCATTCCCAGTTGGCTATGGTTCATATTTTTTTTTTGTGTGAGACTTGTTCATATTTTCTTTGTGAGACTTGTTCATGTGGATGTAGTTATGCTTGGAGCATACAGTCGCTTGTGTAGTGATGCATTATTTGCAATAAGTGAGGATGGAGATTCCTCAGTGAAGTGTCATGGATCGCGATCATATTATATTGTGCTTTTCATAAGAATTGTGAAAAGGAGAGATGGCAAATCCGCAGGTAGGGAATTGCATAAGTGCGCACAGAGGTCGTTATAGAATGAGTTGAAATAACGCAAGAGCGCACGTCAATGATAACTCATTGGAGTGGTATTCACTAATTGTATATTTTATAACTTATAAACGTTGGTTGTAAAGTATTTTCCAAACTTTGCGCGTGTAGCTGTGTGTCAGCAAATTCGGTTGTTGTCCTTTTTGTACCGTTGTTTGAGACAATGCGGAGCATGGTCTTTTGCAAGGGGGAAATTGTCACGGCAAAAAAAATGAAACAACCTAACTTGGGGAAACAACCTAACTTGGGGAGTCGCCAGCCAATTTGTTCGGACCTAAGTCCAAAACTCAAACATTCTAGGCGTCAGAAAGACGGGCCCATAGGTCGGGTCCGGCCAATTAAGCTTAGTGGAGAGGTTTCACCGAGACGGTCCGACCCACCCAGACTGACTAAGCGGCTTTGACCGACGCCTCGATGTCTGCCCAGACGGACCTCCAGTACCTGGGCCAGCCTTATCCGGCCAATTTGTGGAACCAACGTCATTGTTAGTCGGACGTCGCAGGAAAGGGAGAGGGAGAAGGTAGTGTGTGGTGGGGGTGAAATCTAGCTAATCAATTAAATGACCAATTGACCACCACAGAGAGTAAGGCGTGTAGACGGGACTGTCATGATTTGAACGTCCAATGGAATTAGAGGGAGACAACTTCGGGATCAAGGTAAAAATACTGACCAATGGTACTGGCCCTTGGACACGGGGTTAGAGCATAAAGGAATATGTGTGAGTGAGAGAGGCAGGAAAACGAACAGACAGAGAGAAGAGAGGGAGGAGTTCGGGAGAGTAGGCTCTCGCCTACAGGAAGGCAGGGGGATGAGAACGAACAGAGACAGAGATGAGGGAGGTTTTAGGTGTAGTCTCTGCACGAGGGAAAAGGCAGAGAGAAGAAGAAGGAGAGAACGAGGGAAGAACGAACAAAGAGAGAGGGGGAGAGAGGTTCGGAGTGGAGCTCTGCAGGGGAGAAGGGCAGAGAGAGAGAGAGAGATGAGGGGAGGAGAGAAGAGAACCAAGTTGAGAGATTAGCATGAGATAGTCTGCAGAGGAAGGACTGAGGAGAGATGTGGAGAGAGGGAGAGAGTTGCTAATTTATGAAGAAGAAAAGAAAGAAAAGAAAAAAGAAAGAAAAGCAACCATGTCCATTTGATAAGAGCAGACTAGAAGAGAGAGAGAGAGAGAGAGAGAGAGTGCAATGCGTTAATGCAGGAAGAAAGAAGGGAGAACAGATCGATGTTGATAGTCACTGTTCTACCCTAACCGGGGGTTCGACCTCAATACCTGGCAGCGTCACTTCGCCAAGCAGAACCACAGACCAACGCCAACAGTCTCACCTGACCAGGCGCCATCAGACCAACACCAGTGCCGGCAGTTGTGTCGTGTTGTGAAAGTGACAGTGAAAAGGAAAGGAAAAGAAAAGAAAAGACAGTGATTCGTGAATAGTTAAGATCACCTGGCCAGGTAAAGTAGAAATCTGTTTATACCCGGGTAGTTAATGATGTTTTAGATAAATGATTTTGTGAAGTTCAGGAAAGAGCGAATGTTTTATTTCATTTGATTCCATATGCATTGATGTTTCGTTCTATGAACATGTGTAGTAAAGTTATAGACTTTACTAGTGGTTTGATGTGACGAATGCATGATATATGAATGAATTGTAAGCAAGCTGTGAGTGTGTTGGGCTGTGCGCTAGTCCTTCCTCCACTGACACTACACCGGGGTTTGACAATTTATCAACACATATACGGGATATATTTGCAATCCACACGTATACGGGATATTTTATTAACATTCCCTCTCCACACCCTGGATATCTTATCAACATTCTACACAGACGCAGTAATATCTTATTAACATTAACACACACAGACGCACGCACACACACACACACACACACACACACACACACACACACACACACACACACACACACACACACACACTGGGATATCTTATTAACATTCTGACACAGCGATATCTTATTAACAGTCTAACACACACCACACACACACACACACACACAAAACACGCACGCACGCACGCACGCACGCACGCACGCACGCACGCCCCCCGCACGCACGCACGCACGCACGCACGCACGCACCCGACACACACACACACACACACACACCCCACTGACTGGGATATCGTATCAACATTCTACAACATGCATAGGGATATCTTATTGACTTTCTTATATACACAAAGATGGTTTTAAATAATGTTCTACACACACAGGGATATCATATCAACATTCCTGCACAAAACATGGTAATGTCCTAATAGCGTAGCACACATACCGGGTGTATGTTATTAAAAATTCTATGCATTCAAAGAGATATCTTTTTAACATTATACACATGCGCTGAGATATCTTTATAACATTCACATACGGGATATCTTATCAATATTCTATACATGGGTATGATAAACATTGTACATGTACACGTGGATATCTTACTAACGTTTTATGCATACAAAGGGATATCTTATTAACATTCTACATATATACAGTAAATTAGTAACTTTCTACATTCACACGGGATGTCTTAATAACATTTTGCAAATACAAAGGGAACATTTTATTAACACTCTACACCATACACAGGAAAATCTTATTAACATTCTATATATACTTCGAGATATGTTATTAACATTCTACACATACACAGCGGTATCTTATTAACATTCTGCACACACACACACACACACACACACAACACACACACACACACACACCACACACACACACACACACACACACACACATGAATGATTTTTACACAGATACAGGATTTATATTAATATCTAAACATACACGGGGACATTTTATTTAAACCTTCCTCACATACACAAGGAATCTTGATAACGTTCTACTACACATACACTGAGATATTAACATTCTTCACATACAAGGGATCTCATACCAAAATTCTATACACACACATGGGTATATCCTAATAACGTTGCCACATACAAGGATATCTTATTAACATTCTATGCATACAAAGGATCTCTTATTAACATTTTACCATATACAGGAATATCTTATTGATGTTCAAAACATAACCGGGGAAAATCTTGTAATTTTTCTGCACATATCTGGTTATATCTTATAACCATTTTACACAGACACAGAGATGTTAACATTCTACACAACACGGGACACCTTATTAACTTTTGCATATAGGCTACACATGTTTAATTCTATTAACCATGCTATACATACTCTAACATATCCTATTAATATCCTACACATACAGGGAATATCATATTAACGTTCTACACACTAAACATGGTTATATCTTAATGACGTTGCACACACACGCGGGTATATTTTATGAATGGTCTATACACCGAGACATCTTATCAACATTTTACGATACATGGGTAAATCTTATTAACATTTTACACATACACCGGGATATCATGATGACCGTCTGCACGTGCACATGGGATGTCTTATGGACGCTGTACACACACATGGGATAAATTCATTAACACTTTAACCATACGGGGATCCACACACCACACACACACACACACACACACACACACCACACACACACACACACACACACACACACGCACGCACGCACGCACACACACACACACACACACACACACACACACACACACACACACACACCACACACACAAGCGCGCGCGCGAGCTAGATGTTAGTCATCGTACCACACACCCTCAGGGAATTCCAACGGTTCTAGCGACAGCAAGGAGCTTTACAGAATTTTCAGAATTACATAGTCAGCCGTATATACAGACAGACAGACAGACCAGACAGAGAGAGAGAGAGAGAGAGAGAGAGAGAGAGATTTTATACTTATATTTCCCCGACTTTTCATTCCCCCACCCCCCTTTTTGTCCGTTCGAATCTTTGCCAAGTCATTAATATGATGATTGAGGAATAGTTAGCATGCTCTTGCTTCTCCTACTACTCAAGTGTTCAACAAGGTATATATATATATACAGTAAACAAATGGGTATGTTTTTCTCCCATAAGGAAACCTAACACAGAGCAACTTTTATTCAAGACTGGCACAGCCTTTTAAACTTGAATAAAGTCAGACAAAATACATAGACGAACAATCTAAATAGTGGGGGAAAACAAGCGCAGGCCAACAACTGAACTGTCTGGCAAAGATTTGGACTTGAGGGGAGGGGAGAGGGGAGTTTGAAGATGGAGAAACTGGAAAAATGAAATTAAAAAAAAAAATTATATGTATATATATATATATATGTGTGTGTGTGTGTGTGTGTGTGTGTGTGTGTGTGTGTTGTGTGTGTGTGTGTTGTGTGTGGTGTATGCATACGCACACACACACACACACACACACACACACACACACACACACACAGATATATATATATATATATATTTATATATATATATATATATATATTTATATGTATAAACATATGTGCATATGTAACATAATATTAACAGACATAGATGAAAAAAACCGAGCAGCATAGAGATGAAAAGAAAAACCGAAGTACGAAGTCTAAAATTCTATTCTCGTATTCAGTTGTTTCCGGTTATAATCAATCTCAGCGTCGTATCAAACGAGATAAATATTGTTTTTTAGGGCTAGAGATTAAAAACGAAAAAAACAAACAAAGCAAATCATTTCTAATCATGTTCAGTCATTACCTATTGCCCGGTGCACTAAAAATAGTAACGTCATGTGACAGATCGCAGGAGCCGTCGAACTCTTTGCTCATGTGTCATCGACATCCTATCCTCAAGTAACACACACACAGTAATGGTTCAGATAAGCACTGAGAGACGCCAAAGCTTTGGAGTGGGTAAAACCCCAGTTGAACTTCTTACCTATGAATATGGTTGAAACAAATACTTCTATCTGGGTTTTTTGTTTGTTTGTTTCTTTCATTCTTTCTTTTTCTTTCTTCTTTCTTTCTTTCTTTCTTTCTTTCTTGTTGTTTCATTCTTTCTTTTCTTTTTTTTCAGTAGCGATATATTTATGCATACTAAATGACCACGGGCGGAAGTGTATGCATGCGTGATGTACTCTCTCTTCCCCCCTCTCCCCCCCCCCCCCTCGTTTGTGTGTGTGTGTGTGTGTGTGTGTGTGTGTGTGTGTGTGTGTGTGTGTTGTGTGTGTGTGTGTGTGTGTGTGTGAGCTCGCGCGCGCGCGCGCGCTTTTGTGTGACATTGTGTGTGTGTGTTTGAGAGAGAAGAGAAGAGAGAGAGAAAAAGAGCCCGGTCCGAGTCCAAGTTACATTGTACATAACCATCATAGGCCACAATACAAACAAAAATAGAAGGGATGGCGGGAGATAAAAGAAGGAGAATTGAGTGGGGGGGGGGGGGGGGGGGTACATGCGCGTGTGCAGTGTAGTGTATGTTTAGAGGCAGAGAGGCAAAGGGTGTATGCAGGTGCGCGAGTGCACAAGGAGGGATGAGTGGGTGTGGGTTTTTGCGCATGACGGCTCTACGTAAGACGTCACTGGCCATAAGTTTTACACTCTTCACCACTCTCTAAGGACTCTTTTTTGCAGCTTCACGAAAAGAAAGTGTCAATACTTTAAAAGATTAAGAGTTTCATTGCGCACATTCCTGTCACAGCAAGAGACAAGTTTTAAATGAAGTATGCTGTCATAGTTGGTGCTAATCTGTTAACACCCTCCCGGGTGGGGGAATCCCCGAGTTCGCAATGTGTGTGTGTGTGTGTTTACTTTGTCTTTCGCAAACTGAGGAACAGACCGTATCTCACTTCCCTCTCGCTGCGGCATGAAGACAAATTTTACCCAGCCTCGTGAACGTCTCGTGATCATTATTAAGGCTTTACGGCAGGTTAAAATGGTGCCACCGTAAACCCTGTGTGTTATGATACTGCTGAGGTTTAACGTCAATCCCTGACTCGACGCATGAACAGACGGGGATTACCATTGTTTTCGGGAAAATTGTAAAAGGGGAACTAGAGAGAGAGATTGAGGAGGGTGGGGACGGGGATGGGTAGGGCGCGGATTGCCCATCTGATACAACGAAGACATAACGTGTTCAGTAATTAGCAGCGTGTTTGTGCGTTAGAGATGGGAACTTAGGAAAGAAACCCCGGAAAACTCTTTAACTCCCGAGTGGAAATCCTAACCCTTTTACTGATAATAAAACTACCCCAA